>JAVJIX010000149.1:1850000-2410000 GCA_036785185.1 Paratrypauchen microcephalus
CTTCCAGGTCTCACCCAAAATCGCCTTCTTTTGGCATGTCTAGTAACACACCGTGGCGGGTTTAAAAGAATCTGGCGCATGTTGTGCTATAAGCGTCTCTGCTGCTCGCCTAGTTGGTATAACTGCAGTACATTTTCTTTCAATAACGCAAGTAAACTTAGCAGTGACTGCAGCACAGCTACTACTGCTACTCTGGTGCCCGCCATGGTCGCTGTCTTGTTATGAATGAACAGGGCTCTCAAGTTTTGAGCGGGGTCGTCGGTTCACAGCGGGGTGCGAGTGAACAATTTTTCCCGAGGAGCGGCTAAAAACGCGCGGTGCCTGCATTATCTAACCGATTTTCTAGGCACAGAAGCACTGTGCGTGAGAAATACCATGTGTGGCGAATTGCATGTGTCACACTCTCAATGCGTGAGACTTGAGAGCCCTGTGAATGAATGTTGCGCACGAGGCTGCTATTTGTTCTGGCCATGTGGTTGTGACGTAGGCGTAAACAAATCCGTTCTACTCGTCCAGACGACTCCGCAACTGTAACGTTGCCAGAATTTTCCACTCTGGAACCCGTTCCCAAAAAATATCATTTTGGGGTACCCAGAACGCTGGTGCCATGTGGATGCGATACAATAAAAAACTTTATCGGATTCACTCCACAACGTTGCCGTGAAGACAGGGCCTTAAAGTGGCCAGTTTTCTTAGGAAAGACAATCCATCTTTGAACAGAAATGGATGGCTCAGACATCATCTCCTATTTACAAGCCCATCCTCAGACTAAAATCAGAACAGGTCTGAAAACAACAGAGGTGTGAAAGCACTCATCAGGGGCCTGCATGATTATGCTAATATGACTCGGCACAGTTCACACTTAGCTAGGTCTATTGAATTGTACTAACAAACAGAAAGTGTAAACAAGTAGGTGTGTTAGTTTCAGAGTAGTGAGGCTACGTACACACGACAAAGCTCCTGGATTTTTTAAGCGGATTGGAAAAAATACGCGTCCACACGTGTCGGATCAATAAATATTTGCGTCCAGGCGAAAACGGAGCACTGAGTGAAAACGATGTAATACATATGCCACACCGATATGTGGTGCTGTAAACAGGAAACAGCCAGAGCCCCCAGACACGCAATACTACAAAGAGTGCATGCGCATAAAGTCCTTTCTCTTCCGTAAACAAGCAAACACAACAAGATAGTACTGGCCATCGAACGCACAAAAGCCGACTCTCGTTTGGACCTACGACGAAGTGGATTTACTTCTGCGGGTTACGCTGGATTGCAAAACACAGTATCAGCAGAACATCGACTGGGAGTCCAGCCCAAGCAAATACACGGACATAATGTTGGCTTTTCGGCGTGAATATACTACCGGGGACACGGCCGAAGGGAAAGATTTTCCCCACGATCCCCATACCATCACCAAAGTGCAGCTAACAACAAAACTGTAGGCAGTAAGAAACAAATACAGACATGCCGTTGACTCTGGGCGTCGCAGTGGCCACAGGCGTGTGGTCCTGTTATATTTTGAGCTGTGCAAATCTGGGGTGGATCGCCAGCTACTACAGCCATTACAGCCGGAGTGGAAACCGGGGAATTTGTTAGAGGACCTCCACGTCTATGAGGTTGCTGTGTTCTTCACCTTCCCCGGATTCCCCTCAAACAAGCAAAAACAGAAATGCTTTTATATATTTTTGTGTGTGATACTGCATGTGCCTGTTCGTAAAAGGTAAATTTTCATTCAATAAAAAAAGACAAGAAATGGTTGCTCGTTTTCTTTATTTACAGCACGCAACACACTCAAACTGGTATGGGCTCCTCATTGTCCACTATCTGCCTTTTCATTAATGGGATCTTTCCAGTTTTGAAATACGCGTTTAGCTTTGAATTGGCAAACACTCGTGCGTTGTGCGTACTGCCAGACCACTTCACAATTATGTCCATAAACCGGTACCTGTTGTCACACACCGCTTGTATGTTTAGGGAATGTTTGCCCTTTCTGTTCATGTAGTCCGTGGCGTTGGAGGATGGCTGCTTTATTTCAACGTGGGTCTCGTCGATCGCTCCCAAACATTGTGGCATGCCATGCACACGACGGAAGCCCGAAACAAGCTCCTCTGCCTCGGATTCAGTGAAAGGCAGCTTGATGTATTTCGGGCCGAGTTGAAGAGCAACAGCCTTACAGGTCTGTCTAACGATGACGGAGACAGCCTGTCGTGACAGTCCGACAGGCAGGCAATGGTGACCTTCTTCAATGTGACGACTGCTGCTCTCATATTCGTTATTTGGCCTTCGATATAAGGACGCAGTTCTTCACTCAGGGCCACAAGAGAAGCTCTGGACATCCGGAAATTCGCTCTCCATTCATCATCCATAGTAGATCAATAGGTTTTGATGCAACAGTGCAAATATACTTACAAATGTCCGCATAATAAACTCAACTCCATTGTCCGCCATGGTTGTTGTTATCTGGTTGTTACCGGCAAAATGCTCAAGGTTACCTTCTGGTCACGTGATGATGACGGCATCGCAATGTCATTGTTTTCCCAAAAGTCGCGTTTTGCCCACCCACACGACAACGCAACCCCCGGCGTTCTCAGATTTCTCCACTCTGAAACCTGTTTTCAAAAAACACAGTTTTCTCCCCTCCAAAACGCCGGCGCCGTGTGGACGAAAGGCCAAAACGAATACAAACTTCTCAGTTTCCACCAAAAAACATTGTCGTGTGGACAGGGCCTCAGTGTAGTTAGTTCCTCCCTTCAGGCAGATATAAGGGAGTGTCCACCAGCGTCTGACCAGAACTGAAAGCAGCAGCTTGGATGAGCTGCGAAATGTCTTTTTTTTTTGTTGTTTTTTTTTGACAGGGACAGTACATTAAACATTGCCACCAACAGGTCACCGATGTCTATGCACATAAGGCTTATAGCCATTAGCTAATTTGCAGCCTCCGTCCCTGTTAGGCTTTTAAGGTGTAGGGGGAGAACAGTTAATAAAAAGCAGTTAATAAAAAAGGGGGTTAATAAAAACAGTTAATAAAAACAGTTAATTAAAAAAGGTGGTTAATAAAAACAGTTAATAAAAAGGGGGAGAATAGTTAATAAAAAGCATAAAAAACACACACATAAAAGATTGTCCATGATATGATGTCTTCACTCTAAAACCTGATGAACCAAACGTAAAGTAATGATCTACTTGTTAGAGTGTTATACCTGAATACTAAATACCTTAAAAAACTGCTTCAACTAATACAAAAGTGCTCCTCACTGTAAACAAAGTGTGTGCTAGTTTCAGCGTAGTTAGCTCCCCTCTTCAGACAGATACGAGGAAATGACTTAACAGAAACTTGTCAAAATTGAAGAAGCTCCATGGATGAGTAAAGAAAAGCCATCACTCTAATACTTTGTCTATTTGATAGAAGTGAACCCTTTGTTGCTTTGCCCAGCTGATGGAATTGCCTATACAATGAAGAGTGGAGGTACAAAATAATACAGGATGATACAATAACCAAAAGTGAATAAATAAAGCATCTTAACACTGATTAAACTAATGCAAATATTTCTGTTAAACACTGAGGGCCCTGCTTGTCTGGGATGATACATACTAGCAGCTGTTCCTTTGTAACTTTTAGCTAAAATGACTCATTGAAAATAGTGAATATTTAGCAGAGATACTAATTTCCCCTGAGAGAGTGTGAGAGTTTTGTTTGTGGTGTGTAGGAGGTTATAAATTATACTCAGACATTCATTAAAATCTAGTGAGAGGAAGCTGCATGAAAAGTGGCTTTGTGTATACAATATCCAATAATGAGAACATGGGATATAAATGCACTGGAATATTTCACACAGTCAATAAAATAACCTCAACACTGGTTTTAAGTATGTTACTCATACTTTGCAGCTGATGTCATCAACATTCCCTGGGGGTGTGAAGCTAGTTAGAGGTACTGCTCTGTCTGAAGTTCTGTTGTTCAAGTTTACTCTAAGACTGAGTCTGAGTTTTATTTGAACACAATCTGACCATAAAGTGACTTTGCTGGAACGACAACAGTAGAGTTGATTTGTTAAACAAGTCTCTCTCATGTTATGTTAGTCACAGATTAGCTAGTATTAGCCAACAGTTTTTCAGTCAGTCACTCACTGCGTGCACATGGTAGGATTGGATTGGATTTCTCCAAATCCGATCTCGTTTCTCGGCGGGTGGTCTGTCCTTAGATCCCAGTGCATATGAAACTCGTGTAATCGGATAATGGTCGGCAACCTGGCTGGCTCTGCTACGCTATGTGGCGCTGTGGTCCAACTACTTCCGGGTGATGGCTACTCAATAAAAACCCAACAAACTATGTGGCGGTATACAAAGATGGCGCTTGAGGATTTTGACGGAGCAGCATTGGTGTACGTGTTGTCCATTCTTTCTTCGCAGCCATGATTTCATCTGACTTTTCCGGCAACAATCACTACTTATGATGACGTCGGCGCCTCCTGCCACTTCCGGGTGAAATCCCTGGTGAAAATTCCCACGCATGCGCAGTACGCCAATCCGATCCGATATCGTGCACAAGGCGGCACCAAGCGGATTACTATCGGCCTAAGCCAGGGGTTCGAATCGAATTCGGTAAACCAATCCCTATACGATCCTTAGCCTGTGCACATGAATTCGAGACGATCCCAATCTGTTTGCAATCCGATTACACTCGTCAATGTGCACGCAGTGTCTCTCACCTGCTGAAAACCAAACACTTAATCAAGGCTCATGAAAACTCGTATTGATCACAAGCTCCTGAAAATGTGCAGTTTAAATCAGTTTTGTTTTTCCTTGAGTGCAATGCATGTGTGCCTGAGTGTAACCGTGGTAACTACTGAACATTCTGTCATAGAGATACATGTGGAACACCCCAAGCATGATGTCACTGCATCAGCGATGTGTTTATTTAGATGTTACTTTCTCACAGTTTAGTTGCTCCTGTGATGTAACACGTCATAAAGTACACATCAGACAGTTACTCACAGCCACATATTTCTTCTTGCCGAAGAAGCACATGCCAATGTTGTTCCACAAGGGAGGGCTCTCGGGCACCGCGCTGGCTGCCACACGGTACTTGTTCATGGCCACGTCAAAGTCCCCGTGAGTCTGCATCATACTACCCGCTGCCAGGATGGCCTAGACAAAGAGAGGAGGGGAGGGCTCACATGTGTTTGGAAATACTAAAGCAATACTAAATACATTTGTTGAGTTACATCTGATCTAGTCCCGGATTACTCTTCTTTAGGGAGTCTTGTCCTGGTTTTGTCTTCTACAGCCATGGTTTAGTCCACATGTAGCCCTGGCTCAGTCCTCTTTGGCCATACAGTGGCTACGGTTACACATGCACTACATGATTGATATCAGATTAGTTTCATCTAATTTCTTTCTGGTCATTGTCCCTCTGATTATTTTGCAGTTTGCATGTCATTAAAGTGATCTTAAAGGTCCAGAAATCAGATAATCAGATTTTGGTGATCCAAGGACAATGAATAATGATTTTCATTAAGGATGCAACGATATCCAAATCTCACAGTACGATATTATCACAATATGGATTTCACGGTACGATAGTTATTGCAATATTTTGGAGAAGCTAATACCTTGACAAAAAATTGGTGCAAATCAATATTGTCATAATCCCACAAATTCAAGTAAAAACATTTCTTCATGCTGTCTGCACTGAAATGTATCATGGGATATGTAGTTCCCTATGTTATGTATAATTTAAAACAACGCATTTAAAGGGATATGCCACCCCCAGGTCAAATTTGGGCATCTCCCCACAGTCCAGAGACTAAAATAAGTGGTGGAAAGCGTTTTCCTGCTCACCCAGCCATTGTCCGAGTCTGTCGCCACTGACCGCTGCGGTATCTGCAGCTCCTCCGCCTTAGACTGGAGTCTAACGTCGCCAGAGAAAGATTTCGGCCAAAAGGAATTAATTTGCTCGATGCGTTTCCCAATTACTTTGTGTGTAGTGCGCATTCATATCGAGTGCAAATAAATGTGCAAATCAACACGGAGAGCTTGACTTGGTCATTTTGGGTGGGAACTATTTTCCAGTGCGTAAGAATACAGCCGAATCACGCAGTACGCTGCCAGGGGAATCCCAGTTACGCACCGGGAAGGGAGTTCCCCTGTTGCACAACGTGGTGCGTGATACGGCTGTATTCTTACGCACTGGAAAATAGTTCCCACCCAAAATGACCAAGGCAAGCTCTCCGTGTTGATTTGCACATTTATTTGCACTCGATATGAATGCGCACTACACACAAAGTAATTGGGAAACGCATCGAGCAAATTAATTCCTTTTGGCCGAAATCTTTCTCTGGCGACGTTAGACTCCAGTCTAAGGCGGAGGAGCACCAGATACCGCGGCGGTCAGTGGCGACAGACACGGACAATGGCTGGGTGAGCAGGAAAACGCTTTCCACCACTTATTTTAGTCTCTGGACTGTGGGGAGATGCCCAAATTTGACCTGGGGGTGGCATATCCCTTTAAGCAAAGGAACTTGTCATTCGATATATTATGGCAGCCCATGACGATGCAATATCACAATATTTCGGCTATTGTTACATCCTTAATTTTCATCCAGGTTCAGTCATGGTAGAGTGCTAATTTAGTCTGCTTTAAAGAGGGGTATTTTACTTCTGTGGGGTATTAACTGCTAGTTTTATGCCCTGCTTTTGTATATTTATGGAGAACTGTTGTGTGGGAGCATGGGTGACGAATAGGGCACGGGGGAGATTGCCAAATTACTCAAACTTGCATGGATGACATCTAAAACCTCTTCAGGCAGGTTTTTAATGCATAATACCTCCTCTTTAATCACAGTTTTTGTTTAGCACATTGGTGGTATGAACCAACCTTGCTTATTATGAATGTTGCGTGTGAGTGAGTGATGGTGCTCGGGTGGTTAATATACGCAGATTAGCAGCTTCCGTCAGTCTACCACAGATGCTGCTTACCACCCACGAGTGTGAATAAATAATGCATTGTAAATTACAGGCATGTTTCAAGACTTACATTCATAAATAAATATAGTAGGATATAGTAACAATGCATAACACCAAGTGTGGAGTGAATGAATAATGCACTGTAAAGCACTCTGGCTGTCTTGAAAGGCTACTAAACTAAATTTGGTGATACAGTATCGTTACTGTGGGCTTCTGTATCGATATATAGCTTGGAATATTTTTACTAAATTATTTTGTGATTGTGCTACAATTTTGATGTTTGTTCAGAAAAAGGAAGTACCTGTGACATATTCATAGTTTTAATTACAATCGGCTTATTCCATAGTGACTTTACACAAGCAGTGATTTAACAAACAAAAAAAAAACAGCAATCAATCAATTTAAAGGTCCCATGACATGGTACTTCTTGATGCTTTTATATGGCTCCTTAAAGGGACAGTGTGTAAGATTTTTACCTGTTAATTACTGAAATTGAAGATACCCATTCAAAAATACATTGTTTTCCAAGCCTTTTCACTTCCATCATGAAATCAAAGTATTCTGTTGGACTTAGATATAGTCACATAAAAGGGGGATCTTCCCCATATAGAGGCAGCCATTTTGAATACGAGAGCCGCAGAAGGACATTTGGGCTCATCCTTCGCCTCGGCTCCTGCTAGCAGCTGCTCATGTGGGAGAGAAGGAGCGAAGGAGAGAAGGGGAAGGGGAGGGGGGAAGGGGGGAGCCTCGTGTAAAGAAGCATGCTGCTGTATCACACATCGTAATGGATATAACACGTATTTTGGACTAAATTGTTTTACTGGATTTTATTCGCTGGATCCTTATGGACAGATTGAGACCAAGTTTATGATGAAATACAGAGTTTGACCTGTGCAGAGCCTTCAAAGGTAAGCTAAGTAAGCTAAGTTTTGTGCTTTTCTGTATAAAAGCCCCATGTGCTCGGGGAGTGATTGTTTTGCAGGGAAATGAATTGCATAGTCAAAAAGAGGAGACTGTAAGGTTTCATTTGATGTGTAGATTGTCATGAATCATGATCGGGATTGTGTGTTTTCATGCGAAAAGAAAAAAAAAAAGTGAACGGGGGACCGCGTTTTATGTATACAGCGGTGCGCGGTTCGTGCGCGGGCACGCGCGATGTCGGCGCTACGTCGCGCCCGGGTGACCCTCGAGGTCTGCCATAGCCAAAAGAGGAAGTGGAATAGCTACTAACCACCTATGCGCCACGAATCCTACACACTGTCCCTTTAATGGTTCCCTAATACTGTAAATGAATCCTTCTTCAAAATCAAACTCAACTCAGTGCATGAGAAAGAGAGATAAGATGAGAAAGAGTCATAAATATCACTCTGGAACACTCCATTATGGGCGCTGTTGCTTGAATGTAAATGAGGAGGACAGAGATGGCCTATAGTAGCGGGTGGGGGCGTGGACAAACTCTCCACTCTTTCCTTTTCAGCTGTGCCCTGTGCGCTCTGACCCACTTCCGTGTTTTTGCGCGGAGGGAGAGATGTGAAGCATTCCATTGAAAAATAAACACATTTCCACAGAAAATAAAATTAAACCACTGCTGTTTCAGATATCCACAGGCTCAGATAATAATAATAATTAATAATTAATTGCATTTATATAGCGCCTTTCATGACACCCAAAGCGCTTTACAGTTCATTGTTCATTCACTCCACACTTGGTGGTGGTAAGCTACTTTCTGTAGCCACAGCTGCCCTGGGGCAGACTGACGGAAAGCGAGGCTGCCAATCTGCGCCATCAGCCCATCCGACCACCTCCAACACTCACACACACTCCACTTTCATACTAGGCAATGTGGGTGAAGTGTCTTGCCTAAGGACACAACGTTTGCAACTGGCGCCCTACTGTGGCACCTGGAATTCCCAGCGGTCTCCCATCCAAGTACTAACCAGGCCCTGCCTTGCTTAGCTTCTGAGATCTGACGGGATCAGGCTTTGACAGGCAGGTATGGCCACACAAGATAAAGGACTTCCGAGCCTAGAAACACTCGCAAGTTCCTCCAGGCAAATAAAAAAAACACATTTCGCATTGCGTAGCTCCTCCGCAGTCCAAACTCTCTGGGCGTGATTTACAGAGACGCCGAGTAGAGACAGACGGGGGTGGAACTGCATTTGCATTTCTTTTTTCGAGCTGACGTCAATAAGTTTCCTTGTTCAAAATCGCCCGTTTGAGCTCTGATTTTTTCTAACGCAGAAAAGGATCACAAATGCTCAGTTTAGACATTTCGCAACTTTTAACCATGGGGGGGGGGGCTAAACAGGGTAGGGGAGCTCACATTAACGTTCAAAAACCTCAGAAAGTGAAAATTTCATGCCATGGGACCTTTAATTATTGCATGCATCATCATATCATGATCATATCGTAGCGTGAGCCATCAAGATTCAAGATTCAAGCCATGTATCGAGTATCGCATCAAACTGAATCATGAGGGATCCTGCAATTCCCGGCACTAACACATATAAACTCTGAGATCCTCTGTAACCTCTATGATGCTTGCAGTCTGTGTAGTAGTCAGCAGCAGACACATACCTTATAATTGCTGGGGTCAAAAGTGAGGGCATTGCCGAGATGTTCAAATGCCTTCTGGTATTTTCCAAGCTGGAAAAATGAAATAAGCAAAGCTACATTACAGGCTGCAGACTAGTATCCATCCAGTAAAAGCCTGGTCTGTCTTTAAGTACAACAAAACTGTTCAAAATACAGGCAGCCCCTAGCTTTAGCACTGTATGACACAACATCATGTCTACATATATCAGAAAAGAAAACCACGCACTTTGTCTTGATTTGTAAGCAAAGAAAAAACCCATGCCTGTTTCCAGCAGAAGGCACAAGAACGAGTGAACCAGGTCAATGAGGCTAAAAACAAGAGCTGCTAGCATTCAAGTTTGTTTCTCTACCAGAGGTGGTAGAGTAGCAAAAAACTGTAATCAAGTAAGTGTAACGTTACTTCAAAATATTGCTGAAGTAGAAGTACAAAGTAGTAATCCAAGAAATGACTAAGTAAGAGTAAAAAAGTATTTCAAGGGAAAAAAACTGAAGAGGAATTGTAAGGACATCTTAACTTAATTTAAATTTAATGTAATTTAAAGGACAAAGCATTAAATAATGTAAAAAATCTGGTATTTTCAAAGGTCAGACACAAAATGGAGGGAAAAAAAACATTATATTTGAAGTAGCTGTGCCAGAAACATATATTTTCAAATAATTTCATGTCATCAGCATAAAGCTTTTGTCACTCGTAGACTTGGGAAGAGAAGCCAAAACTTCAATCAAACATTACACATGTAGGAGTAAAAGTATGCTGCTAGAAAAGTACAGTTTATTTCAAAAGTTACTCAATGTAAATGTATTTGAGTAAATGTACTAACTGCAAATTCCCGTACCTGTAAATACATCAGGCCAAGTGTAGTCAGCAGTTCTGTGTTCTCTGGTGAAAATCTGGAACATGAACAAAGACAATTAAAATGTATACAACTTAATCAGCTCTTCTATTAATCTGCTCTTCTATTCATTAGTGTGCAGATTCTTGGGTAAACATAATAATATCCAATTATGCACTAATTATTAGGAGCTGGGGAGTGGACTTTTAATGACGGCCTGTGGGACGAGGCACATGCTCACATCAGAGAGGAGAGAGAGAAAGGGAGGGATGTGAGGAGGGCTCACAGTGGGGGAGTCCCAGTGTGAGGAGGACCCCTGATTAAACCATTTAACCCGAGCCCCCCAGGAGGCAGCACTGATCAACTAGCATTAGCCACTGGTGCTGTTTACGTATTCATGGCAGGCAATGGGCTTTGTAGCTAAACTAATAGCTAAGTTCTAAAATCCTTCAATGAAAAATGGAAAATGTGACTGCCTATGGTACTTTTTTAACATTACTGGGTCTGAAGCATTAAAGGAAATGTATTCTGATTTTAAGGTGGGACTAAACACTAAATCAACTACTAAATCAGCTACTAAACTGTGTATATGGTGTTTGAATAGTATTATCTACTGTTAATTATAATTTTACTGCAAACTAGGTCAGTTTGCAACTTTGTGGTAAAAATGTATAGAAATAGGTGAGTGCTGCCTCCAGTGGCCAATGTCAGGTACTTGGTGACATCACTCAAGACTGCCCTGTTTACATCCAGGTGTTTCTGATTACAAACAGTTCGATGTGTAGACCAATCACAGTGTTCCCTATAACTCCAGACCCCGCCCCCTCCTCCCCTCTCCCTCCCTCTTCCTCCCTCTCCCTTTTAGTCCTCCACGTACTGCCCAGTTTAATAGTTCTATATGAAATGTGGTTGTGGGCAGTTTAGGTGTTTAGTCCCACTTTAAATTCCATATCTGAGGTAAACATGCTCAAATCAAATATAACTTTTACTGATAAGAATTGTAATGCTGATTTATTCAAAAACATTGGACATGATGGTCAAATTTTTGGTTATAATTTGACATGTTGGTTCTAAAGCCAATTATCCAATTACAAAGCAGAATTCCAAGCTTGTATTGTCATTATTGTCATAGAAAACAACTAAATTACATCAAACATGCAAGACTGCTCTGAATGGTCACCACCTAAACCCTTGCCTGGTTTACACCAGACCATATCACAAGTGATATATGGTCTGGGAGCCACCTTCAAAATATCTCGTACCGGAGGTGTGGTTTACGATCGCCAACGGCTGTTTATTGGGCGTTATGAATGTCTATCATTTGGCATATACGTAGCCCATAGCCAATCATGTCAGTTGTCAGTTCAAACTACAAGTTTCCGTTTGTCAAGTAGTACGCATCACCGTCTTTCCACCCCTCCCCGCTCTCTGATTGGCTCCCAGAATCGGGAGAGCTCGCTTGCCATAGTTGCCAGGCTGTATTTCAGATCGGAACGAACGAAAGCAGCCTGGAAATTCCCAGGTTACCTAAACCCCAGCACCTGCAGCCAAACCTGAAACAGTGCCTCTACATGCTGTTCATATACTGAGAATGAGGAAAACTTGGATGTGACTTCTATCTGCAGGTTAAGGCTCTGGCAACACAGGTTCACTTGTGATTGTAGTTCTTTTAAAACTGTAAGAGCACAGGCTACATACAGCTCCTTTAAATAATGAAAAAGTACAGTTCGCACAGCTATGGCGGCACGGTAGCTGAGTGGTTAGCGCTCATGCTTCACAGCAAGAAGGTTCCGGGTTTGATCCCCGGGTCGCCCGGGCCTTTCTGTGTGTGTTCTGTGTGGAATTTGCATGCATGGTCTGGGTTCGATCCCCGGGTCGCCTGGGCCTTTCTGTGTGGAGTTTGCATGTTCTCCCCGTGTCTGGGTGGGTTTCCTCCGGGCACTCCGGTTTCCCCCACCAACCCAAAACATGCACCATAGGTAAATCCTCCAGCTGAGGTCCTGACCAAGCCGAAGCAAGAAGATCATGGAGATGGTCCCCAGGCGCAGTATTGTGCTGCTCACTGCTCCTAATATATGGGATGGGTTAAATGCAGAAATGGAATTTCCCCACTGTGGGACTAATAAAGGCATAGCTTTCTTTCTTTCTTTCTATTGTCAATAAGACGATTGAGAATGAGTCCGGTGATGGTGTATGGACTTTAAAGACACACAAGAGGACTTCATACACATGTGCAAACAATTCTATGATGTCTTAAAGATTCTCTAACTTACTCCACAGCCCTCTTGTAGATCTCGATGGCCTTGTCTGTGTCTCCGGCCTGCAGGTGGACCTTCCCCAGCATCATGAAGGAGCGTTCATGTTTGTTCAACTGCAGCGCAGCATTCAGATGCTCCTCAGCCTAGAGCACAAAGCACAGAGACAAACTGTAGCTGCCTTTTGTAGCACTAGTCAACTAATGAAATTCTTGGTAAATTAAAGACAACAGTCAGGAATGTGTAATAGTTTTAAGAGCTTTTGTCACTGCCTCAAAACTATTAAAGGGATATGCCACCCCCAGGTCAAACTTGGGCATCTCCACACAGTCCAGAGACTAAAATAAGTGGTGGAAAGCGTTTTTCTGGTGACGCAGCCATTGTCCAGGTCTGTCAGCACTGACCGCTGCGGTATCTGCAGCTACTCCGCGTTAGACTGGAGTCTAACGTCGCCAGAGAAAGATTTCGGCCAAAAGGAATTAATTTGCTCGATGCGTTTCCCAATTACTTTCTGTGTAGTGCGCATTGATATCGAGTGCAAATAAATGTGCAAATCAACACGGAGAACTTGCCTTGGTCATTTTGGGTGGGAACTATTTTTTCAGTGCGGAAAAAGACAGACGAAGCACGCACCACGCTGCGTAACAGGGGAACTCCCTTCCTGGTGCGTAACTGGGATTCCCCTGACAGCGTGGTGTGTTCTTCGGCTGTCTTTTTCCGCACTGAAAAATAGTTCCCACCCAAAATGACCAAGTCAAGCTCTCCGTGTTGATTTGCACATTTATTTGCACTCGATATGAATGCGCACTACACAGAAAGTAATTGGGAAACGCATCGAGCAAATTAATTCCTTTTGGCCGAAATCTTTCTCTGGCGACGTTAGACTCCAGTCTAACACGGAGTAGCTGCAGATACCGCGGCGGTCAGTGCTGACAGACTCGGACAATGGCTGGGTGACCAGGAAAACGCTTTCCACCACTTATTTTAGTCTCTGGACTGTGGGGAGATGCCCAAGTTTGACCTGGGGGTGGCAAATCCCTTTAAGTTTTATCGATATCTTTAGGCCGATACGTAAAGCAGATTTTGATAATTTTCCTCATATTATGTTATTTAAATTTACTGTAATCTCATCCACAGTCATTTTATTACCACAAACCTTTAAGAGAGCTGAGTATCACATTTAGTGCAGTTATGCTTTCCTCTTAAAGTGTTATTATAAAGCTTTGTGTGCATTTTTAGGCAGCAAATCAACGAAAAGAAAATCTCGGCCTGTGCTCAAGTTTTAAGGCTGATAGTTGATGCTCTAAAAAGTCCAAATATCAGCTCGATATATCGGCCAGCTAATAGAATGGCTACACCTGCTCGGGAGTTCATGCAGAAAAAGTATTAGGAAACAATGTATGAAGACAGATTTGCCATGAATGAGTTTAATCTGATTTTTTACAGATAAATAGGATAGTTGAAGCAGGCAGAAGTAACATGGCTAAAAGCTCAGTAAAGATGATGTTCCATAATAGAAAAAGAAAATGGTATTTAATAAACAAATGAGCACACACAAACAGATATGTTCTAAGCCAAAATGTAATACTCACACGTCTGAGGTCTTTTATGAAGAAGTAACACACCCCCAGATTATGGCAGATCTCCTGGAACATGGAAGCAGAGTGTTTAGGTAGATGTACACTGTAATACCCATATAGTATTACAGTAATACTTTGGTAATACTCCCAAAAACATAATCACTACATGTAATTACATTTCTTTATGATTGTTTGGGAAGGGAAAATGATGCAAAAAATGACAAACTTATATGGCAAAGACAAAAATGAAAGAAAATGTAAATAATTATTTTTAAATGCACTGTATTCTTACTGTGTCTTACAAATACAACAGTTACTTATTGATTAACTGACAGTATCAGCAGGTATTTTTGATGATGAGATTAGATTACACTGTATTTCTGACTAGTTCCAATATTCATTTTCAAATTCATAAAACGGTAAAAAAAAATCACCAATTCCATTATATAAGTTCAGATACACTAGTTTTGACATCTCGTTCAAGTTTTTTTCCCTTTATGTTTACCACTTCTCTCTTTTCTATACACACAGATCCAAAATATATGGAATATGCAATTATGTAGTAAAGAAAAAGAATAGTGAACTCAACTAAATATTTTAATTCAAATCCTCAAAGTATCCACCCTTTGCTTTGTTGAGAACGCTGCGAACCCTTCATGATGACGTCTCCTGAAATGGTTTTCACTTCACAGCTGTGCCATGTCAGGGTCAGGAAATGCCAAGAGTGCAAAGTAGGGAAGCGAAGTACAAAGCGAAGCGTGAAGGCTTTATTTTATTTTATTTTATTTTATTTAAATGTAGTTTTAGAGTTATTTTGAATGCATCTTTTGTTTACTATGTATGTGTGTCACAGTGTCATAGTTTTGATGCCTTCAGTGAGAATCTACAGTGTACATAATCATAGAAATAAAGAAGAAGCATGGGTGAAAAAGTGTGTCAAACTTTTGTCTGGTAGTGTATCTAGATTTATTTAAAGCAATCCAAACTAGACAAATATATTTAAAGGAAAAGTAACATTTTTTACAATCTGAGCCTTATTTCGGTAATAAAACAAGTTGTTTTACTCACCCATAGCACTTTGGTGTCATATGGAGCACTTCCAGAGATGTTTTAGATTAGCGATCTCCATCATGCGAGTTCTCAGGGCACTTATTTGCAGTCTCCAAATAACACAAACTTTAGCACTTTTCAAATCATAGAAGCCCGATGTCTTAGTCTACGATTTCGTGTGGTCAAAAGTGGCCTGTAATCCGAGATTTAGCCATAGTTTCGAGTAGATGAGGACGCCAGTGCACATGTGCGGACTGTGCTCTCAGCTCCCGGGACCCAAACGCAAAGCTGTAAACTATGGATAAATCTCGGATTACAGGCCACTTTTGCTTCAAACGAAATCATAGACTAAGACATCGGGCTTCTATGATTTGAAAAGTGCTAAAGTTTGTGTTATTTTGAGCCCGCACGGGGCATATTACATGCTTGGGGAATATATTATATGCCCCGAGCTATGGCTAGAAGTCACGCTAGGCTAACCGCAAATCTAAAACATCTCTGGAAGTGCTCCATATGACACCAAAGTGCTATGGGTGAGTAAAACAACTTGTTTTATTACCGAAATAAGGCTCAGATTGTAAAAAAAACGTTACTTTTCCTTTAAAGGTGCACAATGCAACTTCAGTTGGGGGTCAGTGACCTGCTTGTTTCTATGGAGATGCCAGTGCTCGGGAATATTCCACAGTATGACATTAAAAGCTCTACTTTACATTTATTCAGTTACAGGTGATTTTATACCTCAAAAATACCTAGAAAAACAGGCAGACTTTGAGCGGGGTCGCCTCTCCACAGATCTGACCTGTAACTTGGTCTGGTTTGGTCTCCATGAAGACAGAAAGGTTTGATACCATACTGTGAAACATTCCAGACAATTTCTCTATGAAGGAAAGCATTTGACAGATGTTCCACCTGAGAAGTTACACAATGCAGTTTTAATACAAGATTTTAAATGTAGTTATTCCTAGAAGCTCTGGTTTTGCAATGTATACGTTTTCCTTTATTTCAATCATTTTCACAAGAATTTGCCGACACTTTTTTGTATCAACATCGCTCAGACGTGATTTAAAAAAATGTGTGATCTTCCTATAGCCTGAAACAAGTGGCGAACATAAATTGCCAGACGTGATCACAGCGCCTTGCTCATTTGCATATGCATATTTGTACTTTTCACATCCTCTGAAATGGAAGCACAAGACACAATGGTTCAGTATGAAAGCTCAGGAGATAAATCAACAAAGCACTTCCCCACAGAGCGTCTGCATGTGAGGAGCTTTGCATACCCAATGAGATGCTCCCAAAATGCTTGCATGCAGCGCAGGAAGAAGTATTCAGTTTTGTTATTTAATTAAAAGTACAGATACCTGAGCGGAAACATAGCCTACTTAAACATTGTGTCGCTTTTCTGGTAGAGGATCCGTCAAATAAAAAATAAAAATTGCTTTGTCTGGAATGTTTCACAGACAAAGCGTCTATCATCTATCATCACGGAGACCAAATCTGACCAAGTTACAGGTCAGATCTGTGGAGAGGCGACCCCGCTCACAGTCATAAATCATGTTTTTCTAGGTATTTTTGAGCTATAAAACCACCTGTAATTGAATAAATGTAAAGTAGAGCGGTTTAATGTCATACTGCACAACATTCGAGATCAGGTTACGGACCCCCAACCAAAAAGTTACATAGTGCACCTTTAAAGGGACAGTGTGTAAGATTTTTACCCGTTAATTACTGAAATTGAAGATACCCATTCAAAAATACATTGTTTTCCAAGCCTTTTCACTTCCATCATGAAATCAAAGTATTCTTTTGGACTTAGATATAGTCACATAAAAGGGGGATCTTCCCCATGCAGAGGCAGCCATTTTGAATACGAGAGCCGCAGAAGGACATTTGGGCTCCGCCTTCGCCTTCGGCAAGGCTCGTGGCATGCTGCCGGATCAGACGTCGTAATGGATCTAACACGTGTTTTGGACTAAATTGTTTTACTGGATTTTATTCGCTGGATCCTTACGGAAAAATTGAGAGCGAGTTTATGGTGAAATACAGAGTTTGACCTGTGCAAAGCATTCTAAGGTAAGCTAACCTCGTTTTGTGCTTTTCTGTATAAAAGCCCCATGTGCTCGGGGAGTGATTGTTGTGCAGGGAAATGAATTGCATAGTCAAAAAGAGGAGACTGTAAGGTTTCATTTGATGTGTAGAGTGTCATGGTACATGATCGGGAATGTGTGTTTTCATGAGAAAAAAAACGGGACCGCGTTTTATTTATACAGTAGCGGCTCGCGACCCTCGAGGTCTGCTGTAGCTAAAACAGAAAGTGCAATAGCACCATTCACCTATGCGCCACGAATCCTACACACTGGGGCTTTAAGTAAAAGGTATTAAAGTGCCTGTTTAAATATGTACTTAAAGAGTAAAAAGTCAAAGTATTTTGTGCAGAGTTTGAGGTCATATAAATCTTCAAATGTAGTGACTGTGATAAAAATTTGTGTTGAAATTTGTTCATAATTCATAATCAAGCGTTATTTCTAGCTCAAACTATGAACTTGACCAAAATAAAGCCTGTAGCCTTTTCAGCAGGTCTCATACAGTAATGAAAATTACTTTTACTTTTTGGTCCTGTTAAAAAATGTACTGGAGAAGAAAGTACAGATCCCTGCTCTCAAATGTAAAAGTAAAAGTAAAAGTAAAAAGTATCCTCTAAAATGGACTTAGGTCCGTCAAATGGAGATGTTATTAGTTTGTCTGGAATCTTTCACAGTACGGCACTAAACATTTCTGTTTTCATGGAGACCAAACCAGATCAAATTACCAAATTACTGCCTGTGTGTATGTGGTGGAGTCTGGTGGAGACAGTAGTTACCCAGTCTCTGTCGTTGAGTTTGGCCGCCTCGTGGTAGAACTCAATGGCTGCTTTGTGCTTCCCCAGGAGGAATCTACACAAACAAAAACAATACACTTTTTTAAAACTCTAATACTTTTCAACAGAGCACAATTAATAATGTGTGTGCATCAAAACAATCAGAATATAATACAAGAAAACCAAGAAAAGAGAGATTTATAAAGAATCATGCTCAAATCTGATGTCTTAAAAGTCACACAAAACGGACTCATGTGAGCTTTAAGCCATGTTATAATGTTGCTACATCATCAAGAGTTTTGTTTTGTTTCGTTCACATATGTCTGAGTTTTTATTTTACTATTAAGTCTGTCTACATCTCCAAAGCTCAAAATATTCTGTCCCACCTTGAGATGTCATGACGTGCTAATAGCTATCTTTATCTTTTGTTCAGTAGAGATCGGCAATCCCAGGGCTGAAATGATCCAAATGATTCTTGTGAAGGTGTGTGGAGTTTTAAAAACACAATGGAGTACTTCCTCTATTCCTGTATTACCACGTGAGACCACAAGGTGGACCAGAGTGTTTTCTGTTGAAGAACTTATTTTAAATATGCAGGGTTGGGCAAAAAATGAACTTTGTACCAGTTTTCAGCCCAACAGTTACAGAGATATTAACCATAAATCAGGATAAAATAGCTGCATTTTGACAGTTTCATGACAAAAACCAAACTATTTCAATGGGGAGCAGTTGCCAAAAACCTCAAATTCTCAGCCAATATAATACAGTTAATACAGTCTTTTCATGCAATAAAATAGTATTTGTCTTGTCCCAGTAAAGATAAATGATAAAAGCAGCTGTGTATTTAATTCTGAAGTGTTTTTTTTTTATCATCCGCAAACCAGGCAGTAACACTGGAGAGCTGTTGGCATGCTAGTTGGTGCTCGCAGCAGTGTTCTCCACTCTTATAAACTGTGTTTTAATTGTGTTATAAACAGCAGTGAAGAATTAGGATGCTGAGAATGCAGACAGTAAATAACTTTGGGCTGCTGTAAAGAGATTAAAGAGGGGGTATTATGCAAAATTGACTTTTAGGGGCTTTCTACCATGTTATAACATTGTTCCCTCAGCAAAAACATGCCTGAAGAGGTTGTAGACGTCATCCATCCCTGCCCCTGTACAAGCCTCTGCCTCCAAGCCTTCATCACCCATGCTCTGCGATGTGCAGAGTGAGATGCACGCTGATCGTGTCGCCCAGGCCTTTCTGTGTGTGCTTTGTGTGGAGTTTGCATGCATGGTCTGGGTTCGATCCCTGGGTCGCCTGAGTCTTTCTGTGTGGAGTTTGCATGTTCTCCCCGTGTCTGGATGGGTTTCCTCCGGGCACTCTGGTTTCCCCCATCAACCCAAAACATGCTCCAGGTAAAATCCTCCAGTTTAGGTCCTGACCAAGCCGAGCAATAAGATCATGGAGATGGGTCCCCGGGCGCCTGAAAGATGAGCTGCTCACTGCTCCTGAAGGATGCAGAGAAATAATTTCCCTACGGGGATGAATAAAGCGTGTCTTCTTCTTCATCTGGTTCCCTCTGGACACTACTGTGATGCTGCAGGACACAGAGGAAGGACACTTTTGGCTCTTCCTCTCCTCAAATTGCCCTGACACAGATCTGCTGACCCTCTCTGACCAGTGCTCCTGTTAAACTGCACACAAACCTTTGGCTGAGACACAAAGGACACTGAGACATGCAGTGGGAATTTCCCTCAGGATCTATAAAGTATCTGTCTGTCCATCTGTCTGTCTAGTGCTCTGAAGGGGGAGTGACTTAGCACAGGGACCAAAGGGATACAGAACGTTTTCCACTGTGTTTTTAAACTCCACACACCTTCGCTCGAATCATTTGGATCATTTATGCTCTAAAAGTGCCTATCTTTACTAAACTAAAGGTAAAAGGGAGCTGCTATTTGAAAACTACCACTACATGACATCACAAGGTGGAACAGCAACTCCAGGTATGTTTTTGACATGGCTTAAAGCTCACAAGTCCATTTTATGTAATACAGGACCTTTAACTAACAGCTACAAAGCGTTTGTCATGTGAATATAATCTTCAGCTTAAATATGACTTTTCACAGATCACACATCCAGTCTTCTTCTCAAATGCCACCACTACTTTCTATTCAGCCCCCAAAAGCGAAGCCACTTATCCCCTTTAAGATTAGTGTGAGGTCAGCTACAACTCTGGGCTGCTCCTGAGCTCTGAAGGGGGCGCAGGACTCACAGAGAGCGCGCCACTTGCTTCAGGTTGTCGGCGCTGGCAGGATTAAGGATGGCACAGCTCTGGAACAGCTCCAAGGACTGTTGGATCTTCCCCTCCAGACGCAAGATTAGCGCTGCGGACACAAAAGAGAGGAACAAGGCCAGTGTGGAGAGGAAGATGACACTAAAGACATCGTGTGGAGGCCGCCAGCAGTTACAGAACATTTGCGATGTGAAAAGTTCATGAGGATTGTGGAGGATTTAAAGCGGACGTACTATGTTCATTTCACTGAGCTTTTAACCGTGGCATATTGTAGCGATTCCAAAACATACGCTCTATCTAAAAGCAAGTGGACTATATTAATACTTTGCCACTGATGTCTATTTCTGATGCTAACTGTAGGCACTGCTCAATCTCAGGCTTGTTAGACTTAAATATGAGATTTGTTTTAACACAACCTGACCAGAAAGAGCTGCAGTGTTTCGCATACATAGACAAATTTGTGACCACTTTTCAACGTGAGTCTGTCATTCTCACTCACACGTGCAGAGAGAGAACGATCAACGGCCGCACATACCTCGCAAGCGCTTCATTTGGATCAAGCTGTGCATCACTGATACGCACACACTGAGAGCTGATTCGCCCACCCCTCCTGTCCACACGCAATGCTTGAATGCTTGAGGCCTATCGAAGGAAACCCCAAAGTAACGGGATATTTGGCACAGAGAAGACCGTCGGCAACATCTGCAGTTTACCAGGGGTTAGTATGATATACTGTGGTCAAATACACCCTCTCCCCCTGGTCAGAGCCCCGAGCACCACACAATGCTGCTTGGTCTGTGGGAAACACTGAGCTGTCTTAAGCCCTATTCGGACGGGATTAGTTTTACAGGGGGATGTAGAGTAATGTCGGTTTATCACAGGACCTCTGTAATATAAATGACCCCATTCACACAGGACAAGAAATGTCCGTAATATTCATTTGACATGGGAGGAGTTTGTTTACGCTCTGCCGTCACGTATTCGTTGCCGTGCACGTCATGATTAGCCTATGTGTAATATTAGCGAACTATGCAAATTACTGCCCATAATCAGGACTAATAGAGCATACATGACCTAAAACAAGCAGAAGTTTCATGCCTCTGACGACTGATTTATACCTCTTGGTCTTTTTCATTGGTCGATGTGTGCGTTTGTTTGAGAGTACCGGTAGATCATTTTGTTTGCCGGCAAAACAAAGCGCTTCAAGCTCCTCCGTGCTTGAAAATTGCGGTAAATTATTTCTTTAAACGGATGTGACGAAATATTACATACATCTTTACCGAGGGTCGCATTCGCACGGGATTAATATTACCTATGGTAATTCCCCCAGACCGTTTTACAGAAGGTGAAACTCGCTGTAAATTTCACAGACATACTCCGTTATGTTTACGGACACGGCGCGTTCAGACAGGACTAAATTCCCTGGTAATTATTACTTCACCCCATCTCACCCCATAAAACTAATCCCGTCCGAATAGGGCTTTAGTTAGAACAACAACAGGTCCCTCTCACACATAAAATTACAGTCACAAGCGAGCTAGCATTAGCAGTTATTTTCGCTCACGTTTTTGTTGAAACTCCTAAACAGGACAATGAATGCTCAACATTGTATTTTTTCTTGAGGTTTCAAAGTTATCTAATTAGCTAATGTGTGTAAGTAATAATGATATTAAACTTGTCTATCTCCATGGAGACAAGCAGGTGACGCAACCAAGCAAAGATACAGGTTAGATCTGTGGATAGGCATGCCCGCTCAAAGTAAAACTGCATGTTTTTCAATAAAAAGACCTGTAATTTAATAAATGCAGGATATATAGGTGTAATGCCTTACAGTGGAATATCCCAGGCACAGCACTAACATCTCCACGGAGACAAAAAGTTTGTAGTTGAGCACAATAAGTTTTGCCCCAGTGCAAATATACTGTTAGTGTCATAATGGGAGCGCTGCATGCTGTCTGCATCTCCGTCATTATAAAGCAATTGATCACAGAGAATAAGAAAGTGTACATTAGCATGCTAGTTGTTTTTAGCTTTCCTGTAAATTTCAAAAAATGCTTATAAAAATTAAAAAAAATAGAATGCTAAAGTACGTTAAAGGAGAATTAACATTTTTTACAATCTGATCCTTATTTCGGTAATAAAACAAGTTGTTTTACTCACCCATAGCACTTTGGTGTCATATGGAGCACTTCCGGAGATGTTTTAGATTAGCAATATCCGTAATGCGAGTTCTCAGGGCATATAATATATGCCCCGAGCATGTAATATATGCCCCGAGCGGTCTCCAAATAACACACACTTTAGCACTTAGTATCATAGAAGCTCAATGTCTTAGTCTACACTTTTGTTTGAGTCAAAAGTGGCCTGTAATCCGAGATTTATCCATAATTTACAGCTTTGCATTTCATGTTTGGGTCCCGAGAGCTGAGAGTGAAATAAGCTGTGACTCCGCACATGCGCACTGGCGTCCTCATCTACACAAAACTAAATCTTGGATTACAGGCCACTTTTGACTCAAACGAAAGCGTAGACTAAGACATTGAGCTTCTATGATTTGAAAAGTGCTAAAGTTTGTGTTATTTGGAGACCGCAAACATTTGCCCCAAGAACTCACATTACGGAGATTGCAAATCTAAAACATCTCCGGGAGTGCTCCATATGACACCAAAGTGCTATGGGTGAGTAAAACAACTTGTTTTATTACCGAAATAAGGCTCAGATTGTAAAAAACGTTAATTCTCCTTTATGAAAACGAGGAATAACTTTGGACCAGTGTAAACCATTTAAAATGCAGTAGTTCTGTCTTTCAAGTTCTTCAGACAGTAAAAATCAGATGAGTAATAGTGATGTTCTAGAGTTATACCTTGTACATAGATGGCATATTCACACATTCCATTGGTTTCTTGTAGCTGCTCTTTGATGATGGTCTGCAGAGAAAAAAATAGTATTGAAAATATTATGATGTACACTTAAACAGATGTTATAAACTTATATTACCAGTTTTTGCGTGAAAAGTCCCTCAGTCGTCCAGGTAGAATCCATGATCAAAGGAGAAGTTCAATTTGACAACTGGGCAAAGTTTGTTTGTCCAGTATAAACTTTGTCCAGTTGACAAATTGAACTTCTCCTTTGATCATTACCCGTTTTTAACTAACCATTATTTGTTATTATTATTATATAATTATTTGTAATTATTAAATTACAAAGTACAACTGTATGCTTATACCTTAAAGGGTCCATGTTGTGCAATTTTCTAATCTATGTTATAATGTTGTTTCCTTTATTTTTCCTTTATATTGAACACACAAACCCTGCATATTTAGGCTTTGTTCTTTTCTTAAACAGAAAACGCTCTGTGTTATAAAGTCCACTATACCTTCACTAGAATCATGTGGATTACTTCAAATGAAATTGGAAATTTCTACTGAACAAAAGCTCAATTAGGTTGTTAACTTGAAAACCACCACTTCATGACCTCACAAGGTAGAACAGAGCATTTTGGGCTTTGGGGAAGTAGACAGACTAATAATAAGCTACTGTGTGTTTTTGAGGAGGTAACAACATTACCACAAGAGTTAATTTTGCATAATATGGGACCTTTAATAATAAAGCATTAATCTTACACAGCGCTTTTACAGACACTCAAAGTCTCTTTACAATATTGTGTATTATTCATTCTCTCTTATTCAGTCATTACTACTGTAACCACAGCTGCCCTGGGGCAGACTGATGGAAGCAAGGCTGCCAATCTGCACCATTGGCCCCATCTCACCACCAACACTCACGCTCACACCACATTCAGACTAGGCAATGTGGAGGAAGTGTTTTGTCTACAGTTTTTGACACTGGTGCCCCACTGTGGCACCTGGTATTCCCAGGAGTCTCCCATGGGAGTACTACCCAGGCCCAGCCCTGCTGAACTTCTGAGATGTGATGAGAGCAGGCTCTGACCAGGAGAGGTGGCCTTACCTTACAAGTATCATAGTCCTTGCGGATGTAATGCTGATGTATAAGCCAGTTCTTCCTCTCCACAATGGGCAGCTCTGGGGCTGTGGGAAACAGAGAGAAAAGTAAGACATGTTTCTTCCTCTTAGGGCATAACTGTTTAAAATGCCTGTTCAGTTCTAAAGAAAGTGACAAAGTCTCTCTGTTTTCTCTGCCCACTTTCACTAAGTCTCGGAAACAGATGTAACACTTCAACTTTACAAATTTGAGCTCAAATGAAAGAAATTCACAGGAGAGAAATTGGATTTTAGTTTGTTGGCAGTTTTTAATGAGGCACAGATGGTTGGGGCCAAAGGGCTGTATTTACACGCTCATATACTATTTGTGACAGCTGAGTCAACACAAACAGGAACAGAGCTGGCTGCAGTTTGATAAGACAGATAAGATACTTCCACTTAATGCTAATACAAGCACTACAACCAGTCTGTAAGTGAACATAGCTTCTGAAGTCAAAATCCATGGGGGTTTATGAGATGTCAGTCAAAATTAGATATTAGTTATACAGAATACAATTGCTAAAATGGATAGCTAACCTTCCAGTTAGTGCTACAGTGCCACAGTACAGCACATGTGGCTCACAGATCTCATCTCAAACACACCCAGGAGGCAGAGTATCAAAGGGACCGTTTGGAAGATTTTGAATTGAAATTCTACAAACATGACCTAACTGTGTCCCCAGGTACACGGTAGACATGTGCAAATCAAATACAGCTTTTAATGACAACTATTGTAATGCTGATTTATTCTTACTTACAAATATATTGGACATGATTGTCAGGTTGTTTTAGTTATGATTTGTTGTTTTTCTCTGGTGCTTGAGCGGCTCCAGCACTCTTCAACTTTAGTTTGAAAACTAAAATACCTCTCTCTGATCTGAACGGTTACTACATAAAGCCCAGCACCTGCAGCCAGTCATGAATCAGTGGTAGTGCAGCCTCTGCAGCTCAGGGAGGGAATTCTGGAGGTTCTGAACCAAGAATCATATTTTCATGTTTGGCTCTTCTAGACAGTTTTTTCTTTTTCTTTTTTTTATGTACATGATGCTATATTTTGTTTCCAGAGCAGACTGTGTTATTTTCAGTTATTAACTGCAGCATTTGTGATTTGATAACTGAGACCACAAAAACTGTATTTTTATTCTGTTGTGATGGATTGAACAGCCTAAGGTTCTTCTGATGAAATCATGGTTGAAAACCTGAAGATGGGCCCCACTGACAGGTCTAACCCCAGAGACACTGAAGGTCAGTTTGGAACAGTTAAATCTACCTTACCTTATACCACCTGGTCCAGTGCTAACCTAACTGTGCAGTAGTATTGTGTTTTGGGTGATTCATTCATGATCTGAGGAGCTCTTTCATCTAGCAGCACTAAAGTTGAGTAAGTTGACATCCTCTGCCTGTTACCACAGCAACAGTGTCTCCTGTACTCAGGTAGACAAACTGTACTGTACTGACAACTGTACACAGAATCACCATCACAATCCAGGAGCAGCTTAGACAGCCCCGGCTCAGTGTTAGTGTGCAGTCCTGCCTCCCCCGAGGACCAGGGCCGTTCATCTGAGCCCCAAACAAACTTTAGTAATGAGAGCCCAGTGATCCTGGTAATCCACCTCTCCAGCACCTTCTACCTTCTACAGCACAGCTATAAATAGTCTGTGTGAAGAGAAGGAGCTGTGACTGCACTAGCTCTAATGGAGTGTGAGAATACAGTGGGGAGTAGACTACAGACAGGACAAAAAGGACCTGGGTTTTCTTTCTTTTCTTTGGAGCAGTAGCAATAATACAACAACATTAGGCAGCCTATGAGATTCATGAGTTTTTGATTAGGTATCTCCATATCAGATTTCTGGCTTTTTTGTATAAAGAATATTGGTTTGAAGGATGAACTGCTTTGACTTGATTAAACCTTTGTTGTAAGTAAACTTCATTTTGTGTAGAAAGCTGGTTTGGTTTACTACTATCTCTAAACAGCCAAGTATTCTTGACAAGGATTAGAATTGTGCTGTCATACACACTTTATGTAGGATTTTCAGTTGGCCTAATGTTATAACCATAGATACTCATACAGTTACAACAATGGTGATGTGAAGATGCTTAACGTTAAAGGTCCCATGGCATGAAATTTTCACTTTCTGAGGTTTTTGAACGTTAATGTGAGCTCCCCTACCCTGTTTAGGGCCCCCCCCATGGTTAAAAGTTGCAAAATGTCTAAACTGAGCATTTGCGATCCTTTTCTGCGTTACAAAAAATCGGAGCTCAAACGGGCGATTTTGAACAAGGCACCTTATTGACGTCAGATCGAAAAAAGAAATGCAAATGCATTTCTGTACTCAGCGTCTCTGTAAATCAGCGTCTCTGTAAATCACGCCCAGAGAGTTTGGACTGCGAATGCGCTAGGCAATGCGAAATGCGTTTTTTTATTTGCCTGGAGGCACGTCCGAGTGTTTCTAGGCTCGGAAGTCCTTTATCTGAGCCTCTGGACCTTTGAACAGCAGTGGTTTAATTTTATTTTCTGTAGAAATGTGTTTATTTTTCAATGGAACGCTTCAAATCTCTCCCCCCGTGCAAAAACACGGAAATGGATCAGCTGAGAGCTAGAGCGGAGAGCGGAGAGTTTGGCCACGCCCCCACCCTCTACTATTGGCCATCTCTTTTCTCCTCATTTGCATTCAAGCAACAACGCCCATTATGGCCTGTTCAGAGAGAAAAAAAATACTCTTTACATCTTATCTCTGTTTCTCATGCACTGAGTGTTGATTTTGAAGAAGGATTCATTTACAGTATCAGGGAACCATTAAGGAGCCATATAAAAGCATCAAGAAGTACCATGTCATGGGATCTTTAATGCTGGTCTATGTTATAATGTTGTTTCCTGGAGTTGTGTTTTTTTCCATGTGTCAATACAGGAAGTGCTCCACTGTGTTTTCAAACTCCATACACCTTCACTGGTGATATTTAGATAATTTTAGCCCTGAAAATGCCAGTCTCTACTGAACTAAAAATAAAAAGGGGCTGGTTAATCTACCGCTTCATGACATCACAAGGTACAACAGAGCATTTTGAGCTTTGGAGATGGAGACAGACGAATAATGCACTATTACTCAAACACTCAAAACACAACTCCGGGTATGTTGTTAAAGTGAACACGGGGGCGCTTCAAGCTCCATCAACTCTCCAATTCAGTTTACATAAAAAAATTGTTATCCCTCTCTCTGTAACTGCTGCAGTTACAGAGAGAGGCTGCTGCAGTCATTTTGGTTTTAAAATGTTTGTATTAGCCTGCTCTACATGATCCTCTGTTTTTATTTTGTCCATAAATAAATACCTATTCCTAATATGGAACTCTCCCTCCTCTCACAATACAACTTGGCAATTTTTCCTTAAAGGTGCATTACGCAACTTTTCTGGTGGAGGGCTCGTCACCTGCTTGTCTCCATGGAGATGTTATTGCTCTGCCTGGAATGTTCCACGATAGAGATTAAACCTATCTTCTATAGAAGGAACAATACACTAAATTACAGATCAGATCTGTGGAGAGGCCACCATATTCACAGAGCGAATTGTATATTTGAGCAACAGAAACACCCAGGGATGAAAGTGACGGCGACGGACCCTCCGCCAGAGAAGTTGTGCAGTGCCCCTTTCAAACTACAACTTCCATATTTCCTCACAGGCAATACATGTTTCTCCTCTCGCTAAAGCTCACTTATGTTTCTAATGCCATCTTAACAGAACCAATAACTCCCTCACCCAAACCCACATGAGCACCACACACTTGTCCAGATCTGGCAAAAAAACATCCCTATTTGTGGCCCCATAATCGGCTTCTTCCCGCTGAGATGGAGCTGGATTCTTGGATTCTCTACTTTCAGCTGTGGCCCCGCACTGCTCCGGTGGCACCAGCCCAAAAAAAAAAAATCCCTGACAGATTTTGGAGAGCGGAGGAGAGAAGAGCGCAAAGACTGAAGAAAGAAACCGGCGGGGGGTGCCCTAAATACAGCTCTGTGGAGAAGTGGAGTAAAATCATTGTCGTGTTTAAGCACGCTAATGCTAATGCTATTGCTAAGATGACTCCATGTATGCACCATCAGCTAAGAGGCAGAGGAGAGCGTGCTGAGATCAAAAGACACATGCCGAGAGTCTAATGAAAAGTAGGATTTAAATTTCTCAACTTTTTCCCCCCAAAAAGTTTGCCGTTGGAATTACGAAATCAGACACAAGAAGCCAAGTGTAAAACCAGGGCAGGACAATTTTGGAAATGTAATTTAAAAGTAAAGTCAACCATTTGTGCAATTAATTACTCATGATGTAGTCCCTGGTATACTTTTTAAACACACCAGTATTGACATTTGAAGTTAGACTGAACTTTCAGTTGGAGGTCCGTCACCTGCTTGTTTCTATGGATAGGTCATCGCTCTGCCTGGAATGTTCCATAGTATGACATTAAACAGCCCAACTTTACATTTACTCAATTACAGGTGGTATTATAGCTCAGAAATCCCCAGAAAAACAGGCATTCTGACTGTGAGTGGGGTTGCCTCTCCACAGATCTGACCTGTAACTTGGTCTGGCTTAGTCTCCATGAAGCGAGACAAGTTTAATGTTATACTGTGAAACATTCCAGACAAAGGGATAACATCTCCATGGAGAAAAGTATTTGACGGACCCTCCACCAGAAAAGACAATGCACATTTAAAATGTTTTACAAGTTTCACGTTCGTTTTTGACTATCTGAGTTTTCCCTTCCTTTGCTCTCCATGGTGAGTCACTCCCCCTTCAGAGAGCTACCACAACATCACAATCAGCGTGCATCCCACTCATGAAACTGCATGTCACATCAGGTTTGTCAAGTTGCTGTATCTGGTTTTGCATCATGTTTCTGTAAAATTAAATGGTGGCACAGTGGCTGAGTAGCTAGCACTCACGCCTCACAGCAAGAAGGTTCGATCCCCGGGTCGCCCGGGCCTTTCTGTGTGGAGTTTGCATGTTCTTCCCGTGTCTGGGTAGGTTTACTCTGGGCAATCCGGTTTCCCCCATCAATCCAAAACATGCATAGGTAAAATCCTCCAGCTTAGGTCCTGACCAAGCCTAAGCAATAAGATCATGGACATGGGTCCCCGGGCGCAGTCATGTGCTGCCGACTGCTCCTGAATAAAGGATGGGTCCCCTTCGGGGACAAATAAGTGAAATAAATAAATAAATAAATAAATAAATAAATAAACTTGTTTGAATTGTCGTGTGGGAGCATGGGTGATGTAGGCTTTTCTAGGCTTTTTAAAGTTCACTTCTTCTTTTGGGCGGAGCACTGAACAGAATCTTACAGCTAACTGTCCGAATCGGGTCCGAGAGAGATCGCTAAATTACTCAAACAAGCATGGATGAAATCTCAAACCTTTTCAGGGATGTTTTTGATGAGGGAACAGTGTTATAACATGGTAGAAAGCTCAACAAAAATCGGTTTTGCATAATGCCCTCTTTAAGAACATTTCTAGGAGTGCACTGCAGACTTGAGGCAACATCGTCTAAAAAACACTGTAGCAATTCTAACAGTTTGAATACTGAAAAAGAGCAACATGATTCTTTCGTGACTTTAAGTATAACTACGGTTGACAAAGTATCAAAAATTAGATAATAATCAATACTAGCAGGTGTCGATTGTAAAAAAAAAAAAAGTCCCATTGACCAGACAGAAATTAACCTTTCCTGAATGTCTTTGGAATGATCTTGAGCTGTATCATAATGAGTATAAGGGGCTGCTTAGACGAGGACAACTGCAATTGAAAACGACAAAATATTCTATCCGAAGTGTCTTTCGTTTACACGGCAACTGCGCCGTCGGGCTCTGAAACCGCAAAAATCTGAAGACTCCTTCCAGAGTGTGGAGTTCTGAAGACGGCCCGGGTCGTGTCTCCGTCTAAACGGCAAGAAGCGCAAAACATGTTCACGTCGCACTGGATGCGCCAAGCTGGTAAAAACAATAACAATACGTCGCAGGCGACAGAGGCGAGTTTGGACAAGACCGGGCAGAACCAGTCAGTGGTGGGACAATTTTGAGAATGGATTAGTTGATGACAGTGCTTGGGTGGAAAACTTCAGAATGCCTAAACAAGCTCTTGTTGGATTAAGCGAAGAGCTCCGACCCGACATCAAGGGCGAAACAACCGTAATGAGAGCCCCTGTCGGTGTCCTGAAAAAGGTAGCTCTGACATATTAGTGGCCTGGCATGCATATTCAATCGAATTTGCCCACTTTTGAGTCTTCATATAAACATTTCCTGTTGAGAACGCTCGCCTAAACGCAGATAAAAAATTGAAGACAAGACGCCACTTTTGCGTCTTGCGCCCGGGGACCATCTCCATGATCTTCTTGCTTCGGTTTGGTCAGGACCTAAGCTGGAGGATTTTACCTATGGCGCATGTTTTGGGTTGATGGGGGAAACCGGAGTGCCCGGAGGAAACCCACCCAGACACGGGGAGAACATGCAAACTCCACACAGAAAGGCCCAGGCGACCCGGGGATCAAACAAGTGTTAATTATCTTTGTGGTATCAGAATCGGTATCTAGTATCGAGCCTGTTCCTTAGTATCGAAAATGCCAGCATATTAACAACGCTAGATATAACTCTTCTTTTGCTATTGCTATCTATTCCATTCTTCAATAGCTATTGTCTCTTGCATCTTTTTTGCTATTTATTTAGAATTTATTATTCCATTTATTGTTTACTTTTTGTTATTATATTATATTGTGATAAGTGAGCTACTGTGTCCAAATAATTTCCCTTGTGGATCAATAAAGTTTGTCTAACATTTGAGAGGCTTGAACAAGACTGTTAAAGTATGATTAGTATCATTCTTCTTTCTGTATCTGGGTGCTGTGGTTTCACACAAACTCAGAGGATGGGCTCATTCTCAATCAAGTCCAGCAGATGGCTTTGTGGAGTTAAAAATCTTTAGTCCAGGAGGAAATACTTTGTTCAAAAGGCCTGGATAGTTCAATAGTAATCCAAATGGTATATAGCCACATTTATACAGCACTTTTCCACCTTCAAAGCTCAAAGCATTTTACATCACGGAACCACTCACCCATTCACTCACACACACACACACTCACACACACACACACTCACACACACACACACTCACTCACACACACACACACACACACACACACACACACACACACACACATACACACACCAGTGGACAAAGACACTGGAGGCAAGGGGGGATTAAGTGTCTTACATAAGGACACAGCAACTGTCTTCATCTGTGGGAACTGAGACCAAACCACAGTGAATCTGAGCGCTCTACCAATGATGTTTATGTCTGCCAACCTTCAGATCAAAGGATCTGCCAACAGACCCAGTGTTGCCCCAAGCTCTTAGTTATGTGTAGTTTATACTGACCAAGTGTACAAATGTTGTTACACATTTGACCCATTTAGTCCAAAACTACAATAACAGTCAATAACAGAAAGAAAAGATGTGGTAGAAGATTCTAGATTCAAGATTCAAAGCTTTTATTGTCATATGCACAGTAAAGAAACACGTTTCCTGCTGCCCACCCTGGATGCCAAGAGCATGCAAAAATTAAAATAGATAAATAAGATTAAGAGCAGCATGTAAAAAAAATATAATCAAATAGAAACAATCTTTACTGAATATACACAATGAAAAATATAGGCTAGGTGCTATGTGCATATTTACAGATAATGTACAACATTATTTTTATGTGCAACTGTCAATAGTGCAAACAGGAAGTGTAAACATGGTGAATATCGTGCAAACAGGAAGTGTAAACATGGTTGATATTGTGCAAACAGGTGTAAACATTTAAGCAGTTACATGTGCAGCTGTAATCTCTGTTTCATATATTTTTTATTCATGTGTTCATATTTATAAATGTCGTTCAGACAACACATATGCACACATCTTTTTCATTTTTATACAAAAAGAACATAACCACAAAACTATCAAACAAAAACAAATCACTCAAACCTTGAGGCTATATAAGGAAATACAAGTAGCAGTGTCGTATTATATGACAATACAATGATAGTAGATATACCACTATTATCAATAGCCTACACACACACACATACACACATATATATATATATATATATATATATATATATATATATATACATATATATATATATATACATATACATATATATATATATATATATATATATATATATATATATATATATATATATATATATATATATATACACACACATATATGCATACATACATATATACACATATACACACACACATACTTCTGCATATATACATACACAATATACATACGTATTCATACATACATACACATACATACCTATATAACCATAGTAAAGATAAAAAATAAATAAAACTACTAATAATAATAATAATACTAATAATTAACAAAAAGAAGGGAGGGGGGGTTAAAATTGTTTCAAAAAGGTCAATAAATGGTTGCCACATTGTAAAAAATTTATTTATTTTACCTTTCTTGGAGTACCTGATCTTCTCTACTTTTAAAAAGGACATAACTTCATTAATCCAGTGAGTGCTGGATGGGGCATTTGTTGATTTCCAGTGCAAAAGGAGATGGCGTCTTGCAATCAAAGAAGTAAATGCCAAAATCTGTAGCTGAGTAGTTGAATAACAAGGGAAGTCTTCTGGGAGACCGAAGATGGCCACATACAAAGAAGCATTAATTGTTTTTGACAACACTCTGGACAGAGTGTTAAAATAAACCTGCCAAAATGTCGTCAGGGCTGGGCAGTAAAAGAACATACAGGTCCTTCTCAAAAAATTAGCATATTGTGATAAAGTTCACTATTTTCTGTAATGTACTGATAAACATTAAACTTTCATATATTTTAGATTCATCACACACAACTGAAGTAGTTCAAGCCTTTTATTCTTTTAATATTGATGATTTTGGCAAAAAAGTAAAGAAAAACCAAAAATCCCTATCTCAAAAAATTAGCATATGTCATCCGACCAATAAAAAAAGTGTTTTTAATACAAAAAAAAGTCAACCTTCAAATAATTATGTTCAGTTATGCACTCAATACTTGGTCGGGAATCCTTTAGCAGAAATGACTGCTTCAATGCGGCGTGGCATGGAGGCAATCAGCCGGTGGCACTGCTGAGGTGTTATGGAGGCCCAGGATGCTTCGATAGCGGCCTTAAACTCATCCACAGTGTTGGGTCTGGTGTCTCTCAACTTCCTCTTCAAAATATCCCACAGATTATCGATGGGGTTCAGGTCAGGAGAGTTGGCAGGCCAGTTGAGCACAGTAATACCATGGTCAGTAAACCATTTACCAGTGGTTTTGGCACTGTGAGCAGGTGCCAGGTCATGCTGAAAAATGAAATCTTCATCTCCATAAAGCCTTCCAGCAGACGGAAGCATGAAGTGCTCCAAAATCTCCTGATAACTAGCTGCATTGACCCTGCCCTTGATAAAACACAGTGGACCAACACCAGCAGCTGACATGGCACCCCGGAGCATCACTGACTGTGGGTACTTGACACTGGACTTCAGGCATTTTGGCATTTCCTTCTCACCAGTCTTCCTCCAGACTCTGGCACCTTGATTTCTGAATGACATGCAAATTTTGCTTTCATCCGAAAAAAGTACTTTGGACCACTGAGCAACAGTCCAGTGCTGCTTCTCTGTAGCCCAGGTCAGGCGCTTCTGCCGCTGTTTCTGGTTCAAAAGTGGCTTGACCTGGGGAATGCGGCACCTGTAGCCCATTTCCTGCACACGCCTGTGCACGGTGGCTCTGGATGTTTCTACTCCAGACTCAGTCCACTGCTTCCACAGCTCCCCCAAGGTCTGGAATCGGCCCTTCTCCACAATCCTCCTCAGGGTCCGGTCACCTCTTCTGGTTGTGCAGCGTTTTCTGCCACACTTTTTCCTTCCCAAAGACGTCCCACTGAGGTGCCTTGATACAGCACTCTGGGAACAGCCTATTCGATCAGAGATTTCTTTCTGTGTCTTACCCTCTTGCTTGAGGGTGTCAATGATGGCCTTCTGGACAGCAGTCAGGTCGGCAGTCTTACCCATGATTGCGGTTTTGAGTAATGAACCAGGCTGGGAGTTTTTTTTAAAGCCTCAGGAATATTTTGCAGGTGTTTTGAGTTAATTCGTTGATTCAGATGATTAGGTTAATAGCTTGTTTAGAGTACCTTTTCATGATATGTTAATTTTTTGAGATAGGGATTTTTGGTTTTTCTTTACTTTTTTGCCAAAATCATCAATATTAAAACAATAAAAGGCTTGAACTACTTCAGTTGTGTGTGATGAATCTAAAATATATGAAAGTTTAATGTTTATCAGTACATTACAGAAAATAGTGAACTTTATCACAATATGCTAATTTTTTGAGAAGGACCTGTATGTGCGAGATTACAAGGTGGTCCCCCACACCTGTCACAAACGTCCACCACAGAAGAAAAGATCTGCGCTAGTCTTGTTTTTGAGTAATGACATCTAAACAGACGTTTAAACTGTATCAAAGTCAATCGGGCACAAATAGTACTTTTATGAATAGATTGCAATGCAGAATTCCACCAGTGCCCATCAAAACCTAGTCCCAACTCACGCTCCCAGGCTTCTTTTGTTTTAGTGGTCAGATTGTTATCATATGATTGAATAGTGCTATAGATTTTTGAAATGAGAGACTTATTTGAGGGGTTCAATTGAAATAGCTCAGCCCAAACCTGTCCAGGAGGGAGTTGTGGAAAGTTAGGAAATAACATAACTCACACAACTTCTCACCTGAAAGTATCTGAAAAGGTGGGAAGGTGTGAGGCTGTATTCACACGCCAGGTGTGTAAATGAGTAGAAAAACCCGTCTTTATAGAAATCTTTGCACTTCAATCCTTCGTGCCAGATGGCAAAAATGGGATCTGAAAATGTAGGTTTGAACATGTGTGAAAAGCTGACGAAGCCTCTCGGATGAGCGGCGAAACGTTTTCAACCAAACAAACTTTGTCCAGTTGACAAATTGAACTTCTCCTTTTATCGTTTGAACATGTGGTTTTTCAGCAGTGGGGTCAGAACAGTAGGATCAGTAAATTTGAATTGTTTCCTAAACTGAGACCATATCCTGAGAGTAGAGATTACCACAGGGTTGCAAGTAAGGCCAGAGGGGTTGACAGAGACCGAACCAGTTAATAAGGCTGAAAGAGATGAAGAGGGGCATGACTGCACCTCCAACTGACACCATGGTATGGTGAGTGATTTTGACCAGTATGTAATTTTAGTTATGTTCACTGCCCAGTAGTAAAACTGAAAATTTGGCAAAGAGAGGCCACCATCAAATTTACAATTTTGAAGTATTTTTTGCTTAACTCTAGGTATTTTGCTGTTCCATAAAAAATCTGAGATTGTATTATTGATTATTTTGAAAAAAACCTTTAGGTAAAAAATAGACAGATTTTGAAACAAAAATAGGAACTTTGGTAAGACACTCATCTTAATGGTATTAATTCTTCCAATCAAACTAAGAGGGAGGAAAGCCCACCTTTGGAAGTCTGCCTTAATCTCAGCCAGCAGGGGTGAAAAATTTGCAGAATGAAGGGATTTGTAGCATCTAGTTAAACTGACTCCCAAATATTTAAATCCAGAGGGGCTAAATTTGAAAGGAATGTCCAATGAAGAAAGTTGCATTGCTGATTTATTAACCGGGTAGCATTCACTCTTTAAGACATTAACCTTATACCCTGAAAATGAACCAAATCTTTGAAAAAATGAAAGAATTTTAGGGAGCACGGCTTTAGGATCTGTGACATACAGTAGCAGATCATCCGCATAGAGCGAAAGCTTGAATTCTCTATTAGGGCTGCAACGACAACGACAACGACGTCGACAATAAAATTTTGTCGACATGAAATTTAATTGTCGACTAGTCGTATTATTTAAGTATAATTTTATTTTGGAACTTAATACTCGTCTGTGTCAAGAATCCGCATAAATCAATACGTGTACTGAAACTGCAAATCGCCGCCGGTAGTGGTGAGAGCAGTAAAGCCTCTTTCCATCCTCATTCAGTCAACCAGTGAAGACCGCCGAGCTGAATCAAAGTCAGTCTATACATCCTCAAAAAAATCTCTGGCTGAATGTGCTAACAACAATGGCGGAGCCTGCAGCTCAGAGTCAGCCCGAAGAGAATGTTGCGGCTTCAAATTTTTCCCAATCGAAGGTGTGGGAGTATTTTAAGGATAATAAAAACAATAAAGTAAAATGCAACATCTGTAAAGTGGAGTTGGCGTACCATGGCAGTACAATGGCAATGCACGAGCATCTGAAACGAAAGCACTCAGGACTGGCGTCCAAAGCTCCAGATGGGTAAGTTGTTGGCAGCTAGCTTGTGTTTACTTTTTGGGAAACTTTTAGCCTTGAGTGCCAACGTATTTTTAGACATTTTCGTGAAAGACAGGAACAATGGGCGAGGTTACATGTAGGTTTTGCATGCGAGTCATGTTGGTTGACATGAAATGTGGCCGAATCTGACGCAAACAACTCCTCCATTTATTACCGAGCTAGTCCCTGCATGTATCTGCATGTGAGGAATATTCCAATATTAGCACTAGTGCTAAACGGAATGGTGGCCATACTCAATTTGCTCACGAGTCATGGACAATCTTTTTCATTCTGAATGTAGTCTAGTCGTGTTTTGGCAGTATTCTCTTAAAGGGACAGTGTGTAAGATTTTTACCTGTTAATTACTGAAATTGAAGATACCCATTCAAAAATACATTGTTTTCCAAGCCTTTTCACTTCCATCATGAAATCAAAGTATTCTTTTGGACTTAGATATAGTCACATAAAAGGGGAATCTTCCCCATATAGAGGCAGCCATTTTGAATACGAGAGCCGCAGAAGGACATTTGGGCTCATCCTTCGCCTCGGCTCCTGCTAACAGCTGCTCATCCGCGCTGCATATGGGAGTGAAGGAGAGAAGGAGAGAAGGGGAAGGGGAGGGGGGAAGGGGGGAGCCTCGTGTAAAGAAGCATGCTGCCGGATCACACTCATAATGGATCTAACACGTATTTTGGACTAAATTGTTTTACTGGATTTTATTCGCTGGATCCTTATGGACAGATTGAGACCAAGTTTATGATGAAATACAGAGTTTGACCTGTGCAGAGCCTTCAAAGGTAAGCTAAGTAAGCTAAGTTTTGTGCTTTTCTGTATAAAAGCCCCATGTGCTCGGGGAGTGATTGTTTTGCAGGGAAATGAATTGCATAGTCAAAAAGAGGAGACTGTAAGGTTTCATTTGATGTGTAGATTGTCATGAATCATGATCGGGATTGTGTGTTTTCATGCAAAAAAAAAAAAAAAAAGTGAACGGGGGACCGCGTTTTATGTATACAGCGGTGCGCGGTTCGTGCGCGGGCACGCGCGATGTCGGCGCTACGTCGCGCCCGGGTGACCCTCGAGGTCTGCCATAGCCAAAAGAGGAAGTGGAATAGCTAGTAACCACCTATGCGCCACGAATCCTACACACTGTCCCTTTAACAGAACGCTGTTTCACAGAATACTTCAACTTTTTTTTTAACTGGATACTGACAATATTCCGCTTTGAAACGGAATGCTTAAAGCACGCACGCGTAACTGCGCTCACTAAATACCAACGTTAGTGTCGTGTCCATTATCCTAGTAATATTTTTTTTCGTGACTAATCGTTACCGGATCTATAGATTAGTCGACTACTAAAATAATCGTTATTTGCAGCCCTATTCTCTATGTAACCGTGCGATGCCTGTAAAGACTGGGGAAGACCTCAGGTGAATTGACAAGGGCTCTATTGCAATGGCGAGTAAGAGAGGTGACAAAGCACAGCCCTGTCTACAGCCTCTATTCAAACCAAAATAATTAGATTGGACACTGTTAGTGGTAATACCTGCACAAGGTAATGTGTAAAGAAGCTGTATCCATGATATAAATCCTCTTCCAAATCCAAATTCAGTTAAAACTGTAAATAAGTACTGCCACTCTACTCTATCAAATGCCTTCTCTGTGTCGACTGATATTACAACTTCTGGGGTCGCTATGGTTTCTTTGGAATAGATAATATTTAATAGAGTGCGGACATTATAAAAAAGCTGACGTCCCTTTATGAAGCCAGTCTGTTCATCAGAGATGATGGCTGGAAGTACTTTTTCCAAACAGCAGGCCAGAGCCTTAGCGAGAATTTTGGCATCAACGTTCATTAAGGAAATAGGCCTGTACAAGGTACATAGATCAGGCTCTTTATTCTTTTTAAGGAGAACACTAATAGAGGCCTACCTCAGTGTAGAAGGGAGGCAGCCACATGATAAGGATTCAACATAAACAGAATGGAGTAGAGGGATAAGTTTAGTATGAAATGCCCTAAAGAATTCAACCGGAAATCCGTCTGGACCTGGCGTTTTATTACATTGCATATTATTTAGAGATAGGGTCAGTTCTTGGGCTGTTAGTTCTGAATCTAGTTCAGTAACCAATTCCGGATTTATGGTTGGAAAATCAAGGTCATCTAAGAAGGTGGACATGTCTGTTACATCTGAAAGAAATTCAGAACTATATAAGGACTCATAAAAGGAGGAAAAAAAAGAATTAATAAGCCTAGGCTCCTCCACCAGGACTCCTGATGTATCCTTAATGCGAGGTATTAACCGGGAGGATGCCTGGTGACGTAGCTGGTGAGCAAGTAGCCTTCCTGCCCTGTCTCCATGTTCATAGTATTTGGAACGGGAGTGCAATAGTAGGCGCTCTGCTTCATTAGTTGTAATAAGGTCTAACTCTGTTTGTAAAGCAACATGACGCTTTGCCAAACCAACAGAATGGGCCCCTGCAAGATGCTGGTCAATAGATTTTATGTCAGCCAACAGCTTCTGAATTTTTGACACCCGTACTTTTTTCACATAGGCAGAGTATGAAATTATCTTGGCCCGCAAGTAGGCTTTCAAAGATTCCCACAAAAGTGTTTTTGAGATGGGCTCTGATTCAGATTGATTATGCGCAATAAAGTCATCAATTGCATCTGTAATCAATCTACAAAATTTGCCATCTGATAGAAGAGAAGTATTAAATCTCCATTGTGAGGAGTACTGGGGTCCTGGTAAAATTTGGATATCCAAAGATACTGGAGTGATCCGAGATAGTAATTGGGTGGTATACTATGTCTGTCACTTTGTGTATTAGTCTGGAATCTATAAAGTAGTAGTCTATAAAGGTAAAAGTCTGGTGTACATGTGAGTAAAAGGAATATTGCCTAGCAGTAGAATTGCGAAATCTCCAAGGGTCAACATAACCTCCATTGGACATAAAAGTACTGATGGCCTTGGCCATTTGAGAATGAGAGGATCCTGTTTTAGAACGATCTAAATGAGGATTAATGGTACAATTTAAGTCCCCCAAAAATCAAAAGGTGGTCGTTAAGTGAAGGCAGACCTTCAAACAACTTATTCATGAATCCTGGATTATCAAAATTTGGTGCGTACACATTAACTAGTAGGACAGGAGTGTGAAATATAGTGCCTGAGACAATCAGATATCTGCCATCCCTGTCAGAAATGGTCCTAGTAAGTGTAAATGGAACTGATTTACCAATCAGAATGGCAACCCCCCTGGCCTTAGAGTTGAAGCTAGAGTGAAACACATCTGCCACCCAAGGACATCTGAGTCTGACCTGATCATTGGTTCTTATGTGGGTCTCTTGTAAAAAAAAAAACAATGTCAGGTTTTAAGCGTTTTAAATGAGAGAATACCCATTTGAGCCCATTATGTTGGCCATATCTATCAAATATCAGAATAGAGAAGATCAAACTAAATTCCAACCACCTGCCCCAGGAGTAAAGAAAACATTTTAAAAAATTATAAAACAAAGTAAAATTTAAAAAAAAATAAAAAAAATAAATGGCAACACATAATGTTCTGAACCCGAACGAACTTCCCCAAAACCCACAACCTCCCCCCATTGCACTTACCCTTAGCCCATCCCCAAACAATAGGATACCAGTGCAGACTCCACTAGGAGTCACAGACCTAAAGGAAAAACTCAGGGCTTTGGACCTGATAGTAATCTTCACAGTGCTCTAATCTCAGAGGGGACTCCAGCGTAACATTAGAGATATAGAGGTTTAAATGACAGGGCAAAAAATAAAGCATAAATTATAACCTGCCTAATCCTAAATAACATTGTCAATATATATAGTAGCACAATAGCAAGTACATAATAACATTATAGAACATTAACACCTGTGGCAAGATACAAACTATAACAATAATACCACTATTGGTAAAACACAACGTTTGGCATCATTATCATCTTTGATGAGACAACTTTATAGTCACAGAACAAATCTACTTTAGTGGTTTTACAAAAATGTTTGCCTCTCCTGGTGATGTAAACTCCTTCGTGATACCCTTACTTGTGATCCGGAGACGGGCTGGATGTACAATGCCGAATCGCACATCTGGTATGTCCTTGAGTTGGCATTGGATATCATTGAAGGCAGCGCAAGCTTTGGCCATGCGTGCAGTATAGTCCGGAAAAATTGAGATTGTCGCTTCCTTAACCTTGATCCGCTGCTGAACTCTGGCACACCGTAGGACATCAACACAGTCAGACTTGGACTGTGGGACTCTGTGTGCGCGGTCCACCAGTGGGAGTTTATCCAGGCCGAATGCTTCTTTCAACAGGGCGGAGACAGAGGTTGTAGTGACGGGGCCATCTTCCTCAGGTAAGCCCAAAATCCTGATGTTATTGCGGCGGGATCTCGCCTCCAAATCGTTGTACTTGTTTTCAAGAGCAATATTTTGGGATGACAGCTTGTCCACCCTAGATTGGAGTGAGACCACGTCATCTGTATAGGTCGTCAGCGAGCCCTCCACATCACGTACAGTCGCTTTTAAGCCATCTACCTCCACCTTCACTGTCGTGATGCTATTATTTAGCTCAGCTTTCACATCCTGTAACTCCGACTTTATTTTAGTCAAATTATTGGACATGGCTGCCGCCAACTTGGCTCTAAAAATGCTCACCACCTTGTCCCGGAGGCTGGCGAGCAATTCAGTTTTAAAGTCTGCAGCGCTCATCTCCGAAGCTGGTGCAGCAGCGCCCGGAGAAGTCTGAGGGGCCGGAGCAAGGTCACTTGAGACTGGGGATGTAGCTGCAGCAGAGGGCTGCATTTGCGCCGTCGTGGAACTACTTGTGTTCTTGAGTTTTGAAGGCATGTCGGTGGCCGGTGAAGTAAACAAACAGTTTAAGGTCCCAAAAAGTCTTGCCACAGTATCAGAAAAATGCCTTGATATACTTTTAATCGATTTTGCAGGAGCCCTCCGAGTCACGCGTCCTACTCCATCAGTCGCTAAACCGGAAGCTGTGCAGCTGTAATCTGTCAGATTATTTTAACAGTTGGTCAATAATAGTGCAAATTACTCATGTGCAAAGTATAGGTCAATCAATGTCCAGGAGGGGGGGCTATTGCTCAGCGGTTCAAGAGTCTGATAGTAGTTGGGAAGAAAGAGTTCTTAAGTCTAGTAGTCCTGCTTTTCACACTGCTGTACCACCGGCCTGAAGGTAAAAGTGTGAATAGTCCATGTTGGGGGTGGGTGGGGTCTTTGATGATGGATGCAGCTCTCTTGCGGACTCTGCAATGGTAGATGCTCTGCAGAGAGGGTTGAGGAGTCCTGGTGATCTTTGTGTTCGTCTTTACCACTCTCTGCAGGCATTTGCGGTCCTTCACAGTAGTGCTGCCGTATCACACAGTGATGCAGCTGGTCAGGATGGACTCGATGATGCAGCTGTAGAAGTTGCTGAGGATTTTGGGCGACATGCCAAATTTCCTCAGCCTCCTCAGGAAGTACAGCCGCTGTTGAGCCTTCTTCACCACCTGTGTAGTGTTGAGTGTCCAGGTGAGGTCACCACTGATGTGGACCCCCAGGTATTTAAAGGTGCTCACCCTCTCCACCTCAAGATCCTGGATAAACAGTGGCTGATGAGGTCTCCTCTCCTTCCTCATGTGCACGATCATCTCCTTGGTCTTGTCTGTGTTGAGAGTGAAGTTGTTGTCCCCGCACCATGTCACCAGAATGTCCACCTCCCTTCTGTAGGCCACCTCGTCTCCGTCCGTAATACGACCTATCACAGCGGTGTCGTCAGCAAACTTCAGGATGATGTCCTCGGGGTGGGATGTGACGCAGTCATGGGTGAACAGGGTGTAGAGGATGGGGCTGATGACGCAGCCCTGTGGGGAATCGATGTTAGTGGTGATGCTGGCTGAAGTTCTGTTTCCAATCCTGACAGACTGGGGCCTGCCAGTCAGGAAGTCCAAGAGCCAGTTACAAAGGGCAGGGTGTAGTCCAAGTGATGACAGTTTGAGGGTGACTCTGTGGGGGATGACTGTGTTGAAGGCGGAGCTGTAATCAATAAAGAGTATCCCGATGTAGGAGTCTTTATTTTACAGGTGGGAGAGTGAGACAAGGAGGGCGGCAGCGATGGCATCAGAGGTGGATCTGTTGGGCCTGTAGGCATATGGTAGGGGGTTGATAGAGTCCGGTATGCTGTTCTGAATGTGGGGCAGTACCACTCTCTCAAAGCACATCATAATGATTGAAGTGAGTGCTACTGGCCTGTAGTCATTCAGGCAGGATGGGGGGTTCTTCTTGGGGAGGGGGACGATGGTGGTTTTGTAGCAGGTAGGGACAGTGCGTTGGCTGAGGGAGAGGTTGAAAATGGAGGTGAAGACGTCGGCCACCTCATTAGCACATGCTCTGAGGGCCCTCCCAGGAATACTGTCTGGACCTGGGGCTTTGCGGGGGTTGGTCCGCGTCAGGGCTTTGTGTACCTGGGCTGATGTGATGACAGGCCAGGGGTTGGGGGGTGGGGTGTGTCTGTGTTCTGTGGGGGTGGTGGTGGAGGCCATAAAGTGGGTGTCGAAAGCGTTGAGGTCGTCTGGGAGGTTGTTTGAGGCTCTGATGGTGGTGGAGCTGGTCCTGAAGTCTGTGATGTGGTCCAGACATTGCCACATCCTCCTGGGGTCGGCAGAAGAGTGGAAGCCCTCCGTCTTCTCTCTATGTTACCTCTTGGCCGCTCTTATGACCTTCTGCAGGCGGTACTGTGCCGCATTGTACTCAGCCTCATCGCCAGATCTAAATGCAGCAGAGCGAGCGCGCAGCAGGTGCAGTACCTCACTGTTTACCCAGGGCTTCTGGTTGGGGAACTTCCTGATTTGTACAGTGGGTATGATGTTCTCAACACAAGTGCTAATATACCCACTCACATAATCAGCATAGTCATCTATACTGACAGAGGAGTCCTCCCAGTCTGTGGTGGCAAAACAGTCCTGCAGAGTGCTCTCAGCCTCTGGTGTCCAAAGTTGAACCTGTCTGGTGACAGGGTCTGACTGTTTGAGTCTTTGTCTGTAGGCCGATGTAGAAGACTATCTACTATTAATCAACATGACTGTTGTCATGTTAATTAATATGCATTGTCCTAAATCAAATAAAAAAAAATTAAAAATTAAAAAAACAAGTATTTGCCCGCTTACTGATTTCTTACTTTTTTGCACCTTTGTCACTCTTAGCCATTTCAGATCAAGCAAACATATTAGACAAAGATAACTCAGAAGTAAAATACATTTTTAAGTGCAGTTTATTTATTAAGGGAAAAAGCGATCTGAACCTACAGTGGCATAAAAAAGTATCTGAAGCTTTTGGAATTACTCACATTTTTGCATAAAATCAAATGTCATCTGATCTTTTTTAAAATCACACAGATGAAAAAACAGTGTCTGCTTCAACTAAAAACACCCAGACATTGAAAGGTTTTCATAGTTTTAATGAGGATAACATGCTATTTTTTTAATTATTATTATTATTATTTTAATAATTTAAGTCAGGGGTGTGTCCAATCACTGAGGAGTGGCTTAAAGCTGCCCTGCCCTCTATAAAACAAACACCTGGTAAGAATTGTGTCTTGGTGAGAAACATTGTCTGATGTGCACCATGCCTTGTTCAAAAGAGCTCTCTGAAGACCTGCGACCAAGAATTGTTGATTTGTATAAACTGGGAAAGGTTCCAAAACCATCTCTAAAAGTCTGGATGTTCATCTAGAAACTGTAGAGAGTTTGTTATGGAGTAAGAAAGAGGACAAAATAACGTGTATTCACAAGAAATTAATCCACGCGAATAAAATTAATCCACGCAAATAACGTGTCATGCATATTTTGGATATACACGCGTCTTTGGTTGTAGTTGAGCATAAAATAAATATTTGCAAACTCTAAAATGAGGTATTGTGTGTTTGATATTTGTCAGAATACAAATCTAAAAGTTACAACATCAAAAAGTTACGAGTACTGTCTTAAGTACGAATACGAATTTCTCAGATGGAAGAAAGTGGACAAAAATACGTCATCGGTTACGTCATCACGTTACGTCGGTCGAGATTACTTGAAGTCTGCAGGGGTAAAAAAAAAATTCTGGAGGACAGTCTTCGCTGGAGTTGACAGGATAGCAGACCGAAATAAGGTGGGCGTTAACTCAAAATGTTTAGCCTATACCACCGTAACAACTAGATACATCAGTAAGTCCAAGAAAAGTTTTGGTATTAGCGTTACAGGCCTTTACAAGTACAGTTACAGTATATCAGAAAAGTGCACAAACATTTTGAGTCAACATCAACACCTCATCCCCACTGTGAAGCACGGTGGAGGGAGCATCATGGTTTGGGGCTGTTTTGCTGCCTCAGGGCCTGGACAATTTACAATCATTAATGGAAAAATGAATTCAAAAGTTTATCAGGATGTTTTGCAGGAAAAGCTGAGGCCGTCTGTCAGACAGTTGAAGCTAAAAAGAGGATGGATGGCGCAACAGGACAATGATCCAAAATACTGAAGTAAATCAATTTCAGAATGGTTTCAGAAGAAGAAAATATACATTCTGGAGTGGCCAAGTCGAAGTCCTGACTTGAACCCCTTTGATATGCTGTGGCATCTGTGGAATCTGACTGAACTGTGGCAGTTTTGTAAAGAGGAATGGTCCAAGATTGATCTGCAACTACAGGAAGTGTCTGGTTGAAGTTATTGCTGCCAAAGGGGGGGCAACCAGCTATTAAATGTGACGGGTCAGTTACTTATTCATCCCCCTTCTGTCATTGTTTGCACGTTGTCATTAAAAATATGAAAACCTATAAATGTCTAGGAGTTTTTAGTTAAAGGTCCCATGGCATGAAATTTTCACTTTCTGAGGTTTTTGAACGTTAATGTGAGCCCCCCCCCCCATGGCTAAAAGTTGCGAAATGTCTAAACTGAGCATTTGCGGTCCTTTTCTGCGTTAGAAAAAATCAGAGCTGAAACGGGCGATTTTGAACAAGGAAACTTATTGACGTCAGCTCAAAAAAAGAAATGCAAATGCAGTTCCACCCCGTCTGTCTGTACTCAGCATTTGTGTAAATCACGCCCAGAGAGTTTGGACTGCGGAGGAGCTACGCAATGCGAAATGCGTTTTTTTTATTTGCCTGGAGGCACTTGCGAGTGTTTCTAGGCTCGGAAGTCCTTTATCTGAGCCTGTGGATATCTGAAACAGCAGTGGTTTAATTTTATTTTCTGTGGAAATATGTTTATTTTTCAATAGAACACTTCTCATCTCTCCCTCCGTGCAAAAAGACGGAAGTGGGTCGAACTCTCCGCTCTAGTTCGGCCACGCCCCCACCCCCTACTATAGGCCATCTCTGTCCTCCTCATTTGCATTCAAGCAACAACGCCCATAATGGAGTGTTCCAGAGTGACATTTATGACTCTTTCTCATCTTATCTCTCTTTCTCATGCACTGAGTCTTGATTTTGAAGAAGGATTCATTTACAGTATTAGGGAACCATTAAGGAGCCATATAAAAGCATCAAGAAGTACCATGTCACGGGACCTTTAAAGCAGACACTGTTTTTCATCTGTGTGATTTTGAAAAAGATCAGATCACATTTGATGGTGATTTTATGCAGAAATGTGAGAAATTCCAAAAGCTTCAGATACTTTTAAATTCCACTGTACATGGCCCATGTGAAAAAGTAATTGCCCCCCTAAACCTAATAACTGGTTGAACCACCCTTAGCAGCAACAACTGGAGTCAAGCGTTTGCGATAATTGGCAATGTTTTTTACATCACTGTGGAGGAATTTTGGCCCACTTTTTAGCAGAATTGTTTTAAATCAGCCACATTGGAGGGTTTCCAAGCATGAACCGCCTTTTTAAGGTCATGCCACAGCATTTCAATTGGGTTTAGGTCTGGACTTTGACTAGGACACTCAAACACCCACCCTCATTTTGGTTTTTTTTATCCATTCAAAAGTGGAATTGCTGGTGTGCTTTGAATCATTGTCCTGCTGCAGAACCCAAGTGTTCTTCAGCTTGAGGTCACAAACTGATGGCTGGACATTCTCCTTCAGGATTTGTTGGTAGAGCACAGAGTTCATGGTTTCTTCAATCACAGCAAGTCGTCCAGGTCCTGAACAGCCCCAAACCATCTACCACCACAATGTTTCACTGTTGGCATGATGTTCTTTTTATCAAATGATGCGTTCATTTTACCCCAGATGTAACGGGACGCACTCCTTCCAAAAAGTTAAACTTTTGTTTCAGTAGTCCATGGAATATTTTCTCAACAGCTTTGGGGATCATCAAGATGTTTCTTGGCAAATGTGAGACAAGCCTTTATGTTATTTTTTGTAAGTGGCTTTTGCCTTGGAACTCTGCCAGGCATGCCATTTTTGTCTCTTTCTTATGGTTGAGTCAAGAACAATGACCTTTACTGAGGCAAGTGAAGCTTGTAGTTGTTTAGATATTGTTCTGGGTTCCTTTGTGACCTCTTGGATCAGTTGTTGCTGAGCTCTTGGGGTAATTTTTGTAGGCCGGCCACTCCTAGGAAGGTTCACCACTGTACCATGCTTTCTCCATTTGTGGATAACCGTTATTCGCTAAAGTCCCAAGGATTTAGAAATGGCTTTGTATCCTTTTCCATACTGAGACATATCAATTACCTTTCTTCTTATCTGCTCCTTAATTTCTTTGGATCACAGCATGATGTTTTGGGTTCAATATGACTTCACCTTGTCAGACAAGTTCTATTTAAGTGAACTCTTGATTTGAAAGGTGTGGCAGCAATCAGGCCTGGGTGGAACTATGAATTTGAACTCAGTTTTCCACAATAATATGATTAATCAATTACCTCATCATTTAACAAGGGGGACAATTACATTTTCACACAGGATCATGTAAGTTTGGATAGTATTTTTCTCTTAACAAATCAAATCATCACAGATTTAAAAAAATATATATATATGTTTACGTGGATTATTGTTGTTTAATATTTAAATTTGTTTGATGATCTGAAACAGTGACACACATGCAAAAGAGTAAGAAATCAGGAAGGGGGCAAATATTTTTTCACAGGACTGTACTATGGGAGAGGATGCATTGTGTAACTTTTCTGGTGGAGGGGCTATCAAATTATTTTCCCTGTGGTGATGTTACTGTTTTGTCAGGGATGTTTCACAGTATGGCATTAAAATTTTCAATCATCATGGAGACCAAACCAGACCAAGACACAGGCGTTCTGACTGTGAGTGGGGTTTCCTCTCCACACATCTGGCTTGTCACTTGGTCTGGTTTGGTCTCCATGATAGAAAGGTTTAATGCCATACTGTAAAACATTCCAGACAAAGCATGGAGAAAAGCATTTGATGGACCCTCCACCAGAAAAGCTACACAATACACCTGTTATCGGGATAATGCAAATAGAAAATCAAATAAACATTAAAAATAATTATATTAAGTAATTACATTTTTGTCAATCTCGCTGGTCCCTAAGTTAGTCCTTCACAATATTTAAGTTGCTAAAAGGGTTATTAGGTTCATCATGACTGGGGCCTCCATCAACAAAAAGTGTGTGGAAGAGCAAGAGCGACCTCCGCAGGACAAACCCTACAATGGCAGGAGTTTCATATTTACTCGTAGGTCTTTGTGCAGGATTTTGACACACAGTCGAAAGTTTGGACCCGCCTTCTCAGGACTACTTTCTACATTTTACGTACACAGAAGCCATCAAATATATGAAGTAAGATCAATGGAATCATGTAGCCAAGAAAAAATATTAAATAACAACTAAATATTTTTTAGATTTCATATTCCAGTATCCACCCTTTGTTGACCGTGCTGTAAACCCTTGGTCTTCTCTCAATGAGTTTCATGATGAAGTCTCCTCAAATTGTTTTCACGTCACAGCTGTGCCATGTCAGGGTGAAGAAATGCAAACAAGAGTGCAAAGCAGATTAAAGCAAAGGGTAAAGGATATTTTTAAAGGTCCCATGACATGGTACATCTTGATGCTTTTATATGGCTCCTTAATGGTTCCCTAATACTGTAAATGAATCCTTCTTCAAAATCAAGACTCAGTGCATGAGAAAGAGAGATAAGATGAGAAAGAGTCATAAATGTCACTCTGGAACACTCCATTATGGGCGTTGTTGCTTGAATGCAAATGAGGAGGACAGAGATGGCCTATAGTAGCGGGTGGGGGCGTGGACAAACTCTCCACTCTTTCCTTTTCAGCTGTGCCCTGTGCGCTCTGACCCATTTCCGTGTTTTTGCGCGGAGGGAGAGATGAGAAGCGTTCCATTGAAAAATAAACACATTTCCACAGAAAATAAAATTAAACCACTGCTGTTTCAGATATCCACAGGCTCAGATAAAGGACTTCCGAGCCTAGAAACACTCGCAAGTTCCTCCAGGCAAATAAAAAAAATGCATTTCGCATTGTGTAGCTCCTCCGCAGTCCAAACTCTCTGGGCGTGATTTACAGAGACGCTGAGTAGAGACAGACGGGGGTGGAACTGCATTTGCATTTCTTTTTTTGAGCTGACGTCAATAAGTTTCCTTGTTCAAAATCGCCCGTTTGAGCTCTGATTTTTTCTAACGCAGAAAAGGATCGCAAATGCTCAGTTTAGACATTTAGCAACTTTAAGCCATGGGGGGGCCTAAACAGGGTAGGGGAGCTCACATTAACGTTCAAAAACCTCAGAAAGTGAAAATTTCATGCCTTGGGACCTTTAAGGCTTTTAATCTAAAACAAGTTTGGAGTTATTTCGAATATATTTTTGTTCACTACATTCCATGGGCCTATGTGCCATTCATAGTTTTGACGCAATAATCATGGAAATAAAGGTGAAAAGTGTGTCCTGTCGAGTATTTAGTATAATATTATAATAGTATTATTCAGGTTGTGCTGAGTAGTCTTTATCCTACCTTTAGGGGCACGTCTTTTCTTGGGCTCAGCAGTAACAGGAGGCTAGAGAAGCACAAACATGACAGTTACTAGGGGTGTAAATCAGACACTTCATGCCGATTCGATACGACATTGATTTCTTAAGCCAACGATTCAATTATTTTCAATACTTGAGAATTCCCCACGATTCGATACGATTCGATTCAATGGTGTATAGTTTTCACTTTTTGTATTAATGATGTTTTGAATAAATAATTGTTACTTGATACTTAAGATTCTCGATTCGATTCTCTTGTGGACGCATCGATGCATTTGGATCGTCGGCTGTAGGATCGATGCATCGATACGATTCGATTATTATTTACACGATTAACGGTTACATCAGTGAAATATTGAACAACAGCTGCCTATGTTCAGGATTCTATATCAAGATTCTGTATAGTCTGATGATTCTATTTCAAGTGGGGCTGCTTGTATATTTGTGTTTTGTAACACGTTAGTTTTAAAAACCTTCCCCTTAATTTCCTTCGGGATCAATAAAGAATTTATTTATTTATCTATCCCTCTTTGCCAAACTGGTGCCGGTGCTGGTTTTGAGCTGGTCACCTTTTCAGAACCTCTTCTGCCATTTTCCACTCAAAAATGTTTGGCTTTTGGTGCTAAAAACTGGTTCTGACTGGGCACCCGTGAAGATCTGGGTCACAAATGAGAACCAGTTGCATTGGAATACGAAACAACAAAAATACACATTATAATTAGCTCGTATAGCAATGTAAAAGGCAAAAGTGGCTCTTAACTTCAATTGCAAAAACTAGAGGGGGCCGCTAGGGAAAAAACAACCAAAAGTGCTGGCTGGTAAACAATGTGTTGCTATGGCAACTCAGCTCAGAACCATCACCAGCCCAGAACGAGCTCTGAACCAGCCCAGAACCAGCACTTTGGTGAACAAGGGGTAAATTAGTCTCGTAGTTGCGAGACCTGTCGCATTTCGCCGATGCCCATGCAGTCTGCGGACTGCACTCAGGGCTGAGTAAGTATGCACAGTCTTGACTGCAATCTGAGCCCCCTTAAAACCACACTCCGAACTGTGCACTCTGAGAATTGAGACACGGCTTGTGTTCCAGGTTTGAGGCAGAATGAGCACAGAAAAAATTCTGAAGCAAAGGTTCATATGTATTATTTATTTATTTACTGATAGATTGATTGACTTATTTTGTAAAAAAAAATAAAATAAAATAAAAAATAAAAAGATCTCTGACACGTGTGAAAATGCCGTCTAACGAAGTAACATAAAAGTAAACTGACAACTGCACTGCCATCACCTAAGTTCAACTATTGCAATAATGATTTATTTATAAACATGGAAGATTTCCGTGACTCTTGATATGATGTGTCCTCAGTAGGCTTTTTCACAGGTAGGATTTATCACAGATAGCTTTAGAGCAGGCATGGGCAAACTACGGCCCGGGGGCCATATGCGGCCCGTTAAGCTTCTTAATCCGGCCCGCGGAACTTGAAGAAATTATATTAATAAACCTTGTTAATGTTTTAATGTTTTAATTTCCCTGCAATTCTGGCGTTTCCAACAGCTGGCGCACTACATACATTGACCTTTGTTGAGGTGCGGCGTTTTGCTCCACGTTTGTGCTTTACTCTTTGACCCCTCAGCCTCCTGTAAAGACGAGCGGAGCTAAGAAAAGAAAAGTGGACAGAGAATGTCGAGTGTTTAATAAGGAGTGGACAAGTAAATATTTTTTCACCAAATATTTATCAGCTGCTGTATGTCTGATATGCCAAGAGACTGTAGCGGTTTTTAAAGAATATAATATCAGCCGTCACTTTGCCACAAAACATGCTAACTATGCTAGCAAGCAGTCAACGAAAGAACTAAAGAACCTGAAGGAGAACAGAACTTTCAGTGCTTTAAAATAGTTACTGTTAGTAATAAAAAAGCTGTATTTTATTAATTAAATTTCTTGTGTTTTAATAGTCATTTCAATAAATAGCTAAACACTGTGGAACTTGAAAGATGGACATTTTGTTGTAATGCTTTTGTTCATTTTTAATTGAGATAAAGCACATGTTTTCTACATATCCCATATTATTTTTAGTGTTTTTACCAAAACACTAAATCCAGCTGCTCCTGGTCCGGCCCTTCTGTAAAATTTTAGAACCCTTTGTGGCCCACGAGTCAAAAAGTTTGCCCACCCCTACTTTAGAGACATCCAAGGAACGCGCGATGTCACTGTGCGCGATTTTAAAAACGTAGAGGCGCATGTGGCTGTCACCTTTTACTTTATAAACGTATTTTGTTGTTGATTCGAGGATATATACACAGATGACAGAGGGTTGATTTGGAGCTCCATTAGTCGTATTATTTAAGACGTATGCCTCAGCTTTCCTTTGAGCCTGACTACTCGCTGTCTTTTTTTTAATCTTTTATTATTTCAAGGTACATAATAACACATACTTGAGGTACATAATAATACATATTTTACCACCACAATAACATTCGCAAAGCACTCAGAAGACACATCGGGGGATGTGGGCACGGGATCAGAAGTCCAACCGAGGGGAGCCAGTTCGGGAGACGGAGAAAAGCATATTGTCTGGGGTGAAGGTGTTGCAAAACTCAGTTTCTCTTGCGGAGTGGAGGTGGCGGACGCGAAGGAGCGCTGTGAAGAGGGGCCAGTGCTCTGCTGCGTGGCCGCCGTGGAGGTGGTGGTTTCGTGCCACGAAGATAGAATATCTGGCCATGGACAGGACGAGGCGGGCGGCGTCCCAGTTGACCATGGCAGCGTCCGGCCCCTGAGGTCGGACCGGACCGAAGAGGCAGAACCATAGCTCGGGGTCATCGATCCCATGGGCCGCCGGCGGTGGGAGCCTCAACGCCAGCCTCCGAGCGAGGAGGTCCACCAGTCTGGTCCAGAACCGCCGCACGACAGGACACCGGGCGGCCAGATGGAGGAGGTCTTCAGGCGCCTCACCGCACACAGTCACAGCTGTACCAGGTGTGACTGTCCGGTGTATTGGGGTGTATTGCGTGCAACCTGGTGCAGGTGTAGATGATCCTGTGTCTCAACTTAAAGTCAAAATTACTGACTTGGGGTGAGGTGTACCAATTATATATGTGAGCCCAGATGGAGGTAGTGTCATGTGTGGGAAATGTCTGTGACCATCTGTGTTCTGCAGAAGGGCGCCGAGCAACCCCCGCCACCAACAGTCGGTAGAAGGTGTGCGTCTTCGTCTCCGTCAGCCTCGACATCCTCTCCCCCCATACAATATCAAAATCCAGAGAATCCTCGCCCTCTTCTCCCCTATTCACCTCTCCCGGGTCAGGGGGGCCTGTCTCAAACAGGTCACCCCACTTCGAGGACTGGATTATACTTGCCTTCCTGAGAATTTCGGCCCTCCTAAACCCAACCCTAGCCCTCATAAACCTGCGCCTGATTTCCTCTATTTCAAACCTGCCTGAGACATCTAGAAGCTGTCCTACCTGTTTAATCCCCACTCTCTCCAGAACCCCACTGAACATGCTCTCCCTCCTCCCTGGAGGGTCGGAGAGCATGTCAGGGTTGAAACACAGAGGCATTCGCCCCAGCTGCCACAGGGAACGCGATGCCGCCACAGTGCACGGACTTAGCGCAGCCCAGGCCTCAAACACCTCCCTCTCGAAAGGGGGGAAGCGCTCAAGGGTGACTCGGCGGGGGAGCATGCACAGGTTAAATAAACCGTGCTCACCCAGGTGATCTACCTGAACTGCAAAGAAGTCCTTCCACGCGGCCGTGAAGCCGGTGTCAAGGAACTTCTTGATTACTTTAAGACGCAACGCGCGCTTCTTAACAACCAAATCAATGAGTTTAAGTCCCCCTTGGTTGTACTCACCTATCATAACATTGTGTGCAATTCAGCCCACGTTCTCTTCTCCAAATAAACCTATTCATTGCATTGCTGATGTTATTTGCCACTGCGTCCGGCAAGTCGTACACGGTGAGGGCATGTACGAGCTTGGACAGGCACAAGGCATTCTTAACTGTCTTAACGTGAAGGTTAATCAACTTATCCGCTACTTCCACTGCTTTAGCATAGGAGCTAGCGCTAAGACGGCACGGCATGGCTCTGTACGGCTACACATGTACACACAAAAAGGACACTACAGTGTGTTTGTGCTGCTCCAGCCGTGTCTGCGCCTAACACGCAGTTTTAGTCGCAGAAAAGAGGCTTTAGTGGCGCACTCACCTCCGCGCTCTTCTCCGTGTCCGCCATCTTGGAACAGAAGTGACAACACTGGGGCGGTTACCATGGAGACGGAGGAGGCAGTTTAGGCATATGTTCCTGTTTAGTCTTAGTTTGGGGCCCTTTGTCCCCTGTCCCAGCAGATTTATACAAACCCATGGATTTGTCCCAGTTTTATACAAGAAATGTCTCTGCTGTCCCTATTTTGACCAAGTCATGTTTCAGTCTTTTTGTCAATTCATCCTTCTGGGCACATTTAAATGAAATAAATATTGTTAATGCACAATTCCATTATTTTTTATAATTTAATAGAGTGTGGGATTATGTGCAGCCAAAATTTAAAATTTAAATGTTGTACAAACACGTCCCCACAAGAGGTCAGTGCTGCTACACACTTGACAAGGCTTGTTTGACCAGAGTTCTTCTAGATCTATGGGTCAGACTGAAGTCCTGCCCTTAATCAAGTGGACTTCATATGTCAAATAGAGACAGTTTATGCTCAGATCTCATAGTCCTGAATTTCTCAAACGTTTTACTCACATCATTACTTCTAGATTAAAAATCACTTCTTTTTGGATGTTACTTTGAATTGTTTTAGGATATTCTGCTGAACGCAACTTGTTTGTAATTCCTCAGATATGGGACCAGTTTGCTTTGCTTCAGCCTAAAACCAGGATCCCTCACACTGGGCTGATTCTCCACCAGTGTTTTGGCCATCCTCTGGTAATGAAGACACACACGATACAGTCAAATCATTTTGGATACAGTCAAATTATTCATTGCATTAGTGGTCCACGAAATCTGACATAAGGCTCATTTTCAGTTGTTCATCTTTATGACTCCTAGTATTTTTCATTAATACTTCTAAGTCTTCTCAGAAGCAAAACAAGATAGCTTGCTTTTGCTTTTGGAGCAACCACGTAAGGGCCTTGAATGAAGAACCACTTTTGATTTCTGAAAAAAGCCAGTGGATGTTAAACAAGACGGCAGCTCCGCAGATGTGCCACACAGCATCTTCTGTAAGGCTCATTAGTGTTTCATATGAGGTTTGATTTAGAACATCAACACGTCTACAAACAAACCTTCAAAACTGTTCTTCTAACCCTAACCCTCACCGTCAATACAACAAGAGGTCTCAAATCAACTGCAGAACAGAAACGGAGTGTGGACACAATATTTATATGTGATCTGGGTTTTTCTTAATTTCTTATTTCTGTAATTTAGCCATCCACATTTATTTATCTCCATGTTACACATTTCCCTCTCATTTGGTGAACTTTCAAGGCACCAATGAACTAAATGTTTATAATAACCTCTGTCTATTAATAATATCAGTATGCATTTTTAAAATAAAGACTGTGAACTGATACTTACGTGAGAACAAAATGAGAACGTGAGAATAATAACCAAGAGTACAAAGACAGGGAGCTGATGGTATCACTATAACTAAGGGTCCTCATGAAAAATGGTTCTCTGTTGGAAAATATTTAAAAGCCTTTATTTTGAGAGGGCAAGTTTGGTCATCCTCCTTTTCATCAGTGCTTGGTAGGTCGAAGGAAACATTGCATTTCCCCAAGCGTACAGAGAAGAGCATTTGAATGTTCTTTAAGTTGTGTGTTTATTTGTCACACATTTGTAGACTTTTGTGTGGGCTGGAAACGAGTGCACTTTGAGAGCATGTCCAGCAGAAGGTGCACTGGTCCGTCTCACTGCTTCCACGTTGCTCTGGACGCAACTGCAGAGTCAGGAACAAACATGAGCTGCATACAGAATATACCTCTAGCACATGAACATCTGACTGAGACAACCTTCTGCAGCCTTCTACTGTGGACCCGTTTTCTTCTCAAGTCCTTCAGTCATTGTTTCATCCTGCTCTGTGTTCGACTCTGGCCTGCTCTGTGTTCTAGTGGAGCCTGTTTTTTGTCCTATACTTTCAGTTCTTCATGGTAGATCTCTGTCCAGCAGGTGGGGCATTGGCCTCCTTCACTGTGAAGCGAGACTATGGATTAGATTTACATACAGTCACATTTGCATTGGCATATACATGTTTTGAAAAATGCCACAGTTCACACGTTCCTTTAACGCAGCACCTCCAGGATTTACATGGACTGTGTCATATCTTTTCCAATGACAAGACAGAAGCTAAAACACACAAGTATATTAGCGAAAAGGCAGACATACTCATACTGACAATACAAATCTGTAGGATCTGCATAGACAAACTGTAGAATCGTCTTTCCCATAGTCATATTGCAGTAAGGCTGCAAGTGTCAACTGCTGAGATGATATGCGTCCAGAGTGTCAGAGCATCATGGACGTCTCCTGCAGGGGGTAGCGTCAGTCATGCTCTTGTGCTTCTGAGGAAAAGGACTGACTGCTCTCTCTCTGCTCTGTTGGAAACAGACTGACTAACATCAATGATCGACTGCCTGTTATGACCTACCCTGGGGTAGTCCCAGGCCGTGCTGTTGTGATGGCCGCTGGCACATTTATGTCTGTGGCTCGCAACAGGAGAGAAGGCATAGACACTCTTGGCACATCTGGGTCAGGACACTGTGACATAGAAGAATATAATTCAGAAATGAGTGTTACTAACGTGAATACTGTAGTACTTGCAACACTAGCCTTGTTACCAGGCCTCATGCCTCTACACAGGATGTTTTAATGGACCTAATTGCAGCGTATACCTAGTGCTCCTGAAACACAGACTTCAAAACAGCAAATGAAAAGCTTAATGTAAAACAAAGGAGTAGTACTTACCTGGGCCCTTGGAGCTATACTTATCTGCAGCTGCACCTATGAACAGTGAAAGGGTTAAACACCGACTCACAGCTCACAGCTGTATTGAGAGCAGTAGAAGCAGGCAGTCAGGGTCTCCTGCAGCACCGGAAGAGAGGAACGGGGCACCCAAGGGGGGGGTCGCCAGCAAGAAACTGCGTGGGCTGCTGTACAGGCCAACCAGGTGTGGGTGGGACACTGTGGTCAGCAGGGGTCGAGCAGGTCAGCAGCTTTAAGTTCCTTGGGGTACACATCACTGAGGATCTGTCCTGGACACTACATACAGACACTGTGGTTAAGAAAGCCCGACAAAGACTCTACTTCCTGAGGAAGCTGAGGAAGTTTGGTATGAACACCAGCATCCTTACAAACTTCTACAGGTGCACCATCGAGAGCCTGCTGACAGGCTGCATCACAGTGTGGTATGGGAACTGTACTGCTCAGAGCTGCAAAGCACTACAGAGGGTACAGAGGGTGGTGCGAGCGGCAGAGGACATCACTGGCAGCAGTCTCCCCTCCATCCACGACATTTACCACAACAGGGGTCTGAGTAAGGCACGCAGCATCATTAAGGACCATACTCATCCGGCACAAGGACTCTTCCGTCTGCCACCCTCTGGAAGACGATACAGGAGCCTGCCAGCACGCACAAAAAGACTCAAAGACAGCTATTACCCCCAAGCTGTCAGACTACTGAACTCTGGATAATACTGAACTCTCAATAATACTGCACTAAACTACTTTTTGTAATGCATAATATGTTTACTGCTGCTGCTCTATATGAATGTATCATTTTCATCACTACCTCACTGTAAACTACTGTTACCTGTGCAATAATCTGTGCAATAACCCACGTGCAATACTTGTACTATACTATGTGCAATACGAAATCCACATGCAACACTTATATTACACTATATTATGCACAATCTGTGAAATACTCTACTTACACCTTATTTAACCCTACCTGTACCTTGTATTTTATTACATTTTATTACATATTTTTTAATTATATTGTTTACTTCTTCCCCTGCACTTTTTGCAACACTTTTTACCATGTACTATTATTGCATGTTATTAGTACTTCTTGACTATCTTAGCGAGTCAGTGCTAAGCATTTCATTGCATTGTTGACCTTGTGTTGATCCTGCATATGACAAACAATCTTGAATCTTGAATCTTTTGGGCAGGACCAGCTGCACAGACAACAGTTCATTCAAATTTTGAAAACAACCACCAAGTGATCAGAGTGCTCAACACGTCACAGTGAATTGATCCTGATCTCTAGTAGTCTGATGTAAGCGACTCTAGTACTGTGTAACATGTAGGCGAGGCTTTAACATACGTGAATATACTGGGCGTTGCCCACGTGCGCCCACAGCGGGGGTACCTGCAGGCTGATAAAAAAAAACATACATGTTATGTTACATACATGTTATTCTACAGATACAAACACATCAATGAGAACATTTACCACAAAAGGGTAGTCTGCATTGGCCCAAAACTCCTCAGGGGCCAGGGGCCCTGGGGAGGTGGACCAGGGGCTCCTGGTCGTGGGAGATGCGAGTTCGATACTTAGGGAGAACAGGTGATGTCATGAAATGTTTTTATTCATATTTGTAGAGCAGTCTTGTTAGTTGTAATTTATTTTTACTGTGTAAAGGTATTTGCTCCAACTAATACGTTAAATTGTGTTATCTTGTCTTTGAGCAGGAATAATGTGAAGAGGACTGTTTTGCAGGTAAAGACAAAGTATAAAAACATTTTGCAGAGTGGTAAGTAGGCTAATAATAATAATTAAAATAATAATTGAATAATAATTATTATTCAGTGAAATTAGTAATACTGTTGAAATGGTACCTTAATTTAATTTAAAATGAACAGTAGCTACCAAGCCACAGGAGGTGGGAGCCCCCCTCAAAATCTTTCACCTGCAGAGGAGCTGGCACTGGCCCTAAACCGGGGTCGCCCACTGGTGGAGGTAACTGAAGGAGGGACCCCATCAAAGATCCTTCCTGCGAGTTCTCGTATATTCAAGATATTCGTATATTCAAGATATTCTCTAGGCTAATGCTTGCCTCAGCTGTGATCCAAGCATTTGTATATTTTAATAGTATGCTTGTGTTCTAGTTACTGAAGATGGCGTACACTTGGACCCTGCTCAGCAGTCCTCCAGCAGTGCCTTGCCTGACCCTCAGCAGTCCTCCAGCAGTGACCTCACACCAGAATGTCATACCTAATGTCTTTTATTGTTTTATGCCTATTGATGGAAATTGATAAATAGGATTTCATTAAAGAGGCTTCCACAACATCTCTGAAGCAAATTTGTTGAATCATTGAAATGTTGCATCATGGAGTGTGCCTGTTATTTGGCTACATTTTGTTTTAAAAGTCAAGGTTTACCTTTAACTGTGTATAACTGTGTATATGTAAAATATAAAGTGTCAGTAATATTAGGCCCAGCTGATATAAGTTCTATGATGATATGAATAATTGTAGGTTAAATTAATTCACATTTGTGTAATGTGTGGCAAATGTAAATTCGTGAAAATGTAACACAAAATTGACTTGCGCATGAATACGTCAGTAAGAGGAATTGAACCCAGGACACCGACGTGAAAGACACGGCTCAAAAGAATATTTTTAAGTTATTGGAAATTTGTCAAAACTGACCAAGAACATAAGATAACTTTTTTTTTTTGCTGATATTGTTTTCGGACAACACAGATAGTCATGCGGGAGGTGTGTGGAACTGTTTTTTGACACTCTGTGTACTTCCGGTACGTATTCTCTGTGACACGGCTTGTTTAAGCCACATCTTTAGCCTGCCCCGGACCAGGCTAGCCGCTGAAACCATGTTACCCCAGTAACTCAGTGGGGACTAAGGTTAGCGAGAGTGATGGAACCAAAGTCTCACGAAAACTAGCGCGGAGTGTCGAATAAAGCCGGGCTTTGCGCTTAGCCGTGTTCATGGAATACCCCTCTGGAGTTGTACATACTGTACCTTTTACCTTTAGAGATTGGCAGTTTCAGGTCTGAAATCATCTAAATGATTCTAGTGAAGGTGTGTGGAGTTCAAAATAGAGCACTTCCTAAAAATCTGTTGTTGTGTCTTTAGACAAGACACTTCACCCACATTGCCTAGAATGAAAATTGAATAAGAATACCTTTCATACACGAGTAAATGTGTTTTTCTCCAGTGTCCACAATACTATGTCTATAAACAGTAGTGTAGTGTAGTGTGGAGGTCAAAGGTCATCTGAATCATTTTCCCCTTTTGTCCTTGCACGCCCACACTCACTGTTCCATTACACACTGTCACTGGTTTAGTCTTGGTTTAGACCTGGTTTAGTCCTGATTTACACCTAGTGTAGTCCTGGTTTAGTCTCAGTTTAGACCTAGTGTAGTCCTGGTTTAGTCTCAGTTTAGACCTAGTGTAGTCTTGGTTTAGTCCTGGTTCAGTCCTGGTTTATGCATCGGGGTTGGGTTGAATCTGATTAGTCCTAGTATAGTCATTTTTAGACTACTGTACTTTAGACTGGTGTTGTCATGATACTAAAACATAATTTTCAATACTAAGGAATACACATATTCGATACTGATACCAATTCTGATACCCCACTGATAATAAAATACACTTTTACAGCATAATTGTCAACATTAAGCCATACTGTCAAAACTCCAAGACACTATTCTGAATGTAACTCCTTCTTTCTTTATCTCATGTAGTCACTTGATTTTTGTGTATTCTGCTAATTCCCACAGGCCATGTTCTGCTATGCAGCTTAAACATGACTATATGTAACTGTAGATCTGTGGCGCTCAGTCCACCTCTGGGATCCAAAGCCTCCTGCTGTGCATACTGTACATATGTCTGGAGATTTATTTAATATTTTTTCTTGCGATATTTTTGGTAAGTGAAATCATGCTTAAAACTTTAAATTGGCTGTATTATTGTGTTTTGGGTCATCAGCGTATGACAGATTTAGTCCACTGTAAAGAAAAAATATATAAATGTTCCAAAATATTAAATAATGCTCCTTGTGTCTCGTTATGCTCACGGGGGAGACTGCACGGCCCTCTGACAAAGTTTTCTTGGCCCTTAGGCTTCCTGGTGAATTGGCCCAAATTACCTTGAGCAGAACTTTTGACTGCAAGTTTTTTGAAAATCTACCTTGATAAGACAATTATTTAATATTTATTGTGTGGTTTTGAGGATCTTAGCACAAATAAAAGACTGATAGCTCATTCTAACGTGTTAAACATGCACATATTTCAATTACTGACTGTTCTGAGCACCAGTCTATGGCCCTCGATCGGTTTCACCGTTTCAGTTTCATCGTTTCAGTTTCACCGTTTCAGTTTTGTTTCAGTTTTACCTTTTCAATGTTTTCACCTTTTCACTGTTGCATATATAGACTGTTCTGAGCACCAGTCTATGGCCCTTGATTGGCCCTCTGCTTCGTCTGTGTTTAGACATGTGGCCCTTGATGAAAAAAGTCTGGACACCCCTGGCATAGATATACAGTGGTACCTCACCTTACGAAATTAATTTGTTTTTTTTTTATAGTGTAAGTTTTTTTTTTATAGTGTAAGTTTTTTTATAGTGTAACATTGTGTTCTGCGTAGAGACTAGACCCAGGACTAAACGTGGACTATACCAGGTCTAGACCAAGGTCTAAAACTGGACTAAACCAGAACTAGACCAGGTGGATTAAAGCGCCGCGTGCGGGTCTATTTCCTAGTTTCGTTTCGAGTCACGGCTGAGGCGAGCAGTGAGGGGGACCGCACGCAGTCTGAGCGCATGAACGAGACCCGTGCTCAAACCGTGCCTCCTCTAGACCTCCTCTAGACCGCGGCTCTTGCATGCGTTCGTTCATGCGCTCAGACTGCGTGCGGTCCCGAGCGGAGTCCTCGCTGCTCGCCTCAGCCGTGACTTGAAACGAAACCAGGAAATAGACCTGCGCGTGGCGCTTTAATCCACCTGGTCTAGTCCTGGTTTAGTCCAGGTTTAGTCCTGGTTTAGTCCTGGTCCAGTCCTGGTTTAGTCCATGTCTAGACCTGCTGGCAGCCCCGCGCCGGGTCATGCTGCGCTATCACAGGTGTCCGCGCACGGTTTTCTCCCCCCTCCCCCTTCCCCCCACGCTTCACTATTAATAATTTTGTTGAAAATCTATGAAAGTTTGAGTGTTTAAACGAGAGACAAATGTGAGAAAAGTTTAAATTCAGTCTGAGAAAAGCGTATAATGTGTGTGGCTGAGCGCGCATTATTTGAATTTTTGAGATTTTGCGTTTCGTAACTTGAATTTTCTTTCGTATCTAGAGACCAAAATTTAACGTGAAGGCGTTTCGTAACTTGAAATTTTCGTTTGTTGGGTCTTTCGTAAGGTGAGGTACCACTGTATATAGAAATGTGACTGCATTGTTTTAATAGTGTTGGAGAGTAGTATGCTGTATGTAGTAGTAGTAGTAGTTGTAGTAGTAGTAGTAGCAGTAGTAGTAGTAGTAGTAGTAGTAGTAGTAGTAGTAGTAGTACTAGCCGCAGTAGTAGTAATAGTAGTACTACAAGTAGTAGATCATTAATTGCAAAAGTAAAAAAAAAAAAAAAAACAGTGACTCAGAGGCGCCCCTCACGGGATTGTTACGGGAATTACATTTGAACAAACCCTCAATGTAAAAATATTACTGGCATTAGAACATATACCAACACATTATACATTTACATATAATTTAAGGATTATTACCGATATTTTAATAGACTCGTGATTATTATTTTAACCATTAATTTAAGAAGCGGAACCATAAAGGCGCGCTATGTTCGCTACGTGGAATAGTGAAGCGCGCCTGTGTTACTTTGTTTTGTGCTCGACTGGAAACCTCTCCATGCCCATGCCTGCTGCGTGACTGGTGGAAGTGACACGACACCGGTGTGTTTCTCCCACATCCGCGCTTTTCACAAGATTTAGAGAGATCCTACAATGTCCGAGATGCTGTTCGACTGGTGCGTGGACCAACTCCATCACAGGTTTGGACTAGAGGCCTGTGAGGACATTGTCAAGTAAGAAAAATCACGAATGGACCGCCACACTTGATAGCGAGCTGACCTGAACTAGAACCTGAATTACCTTATCACAGGAAAATGTTCAGGCTTTACAAAACTATCCCGCTAGAGCTCGTCAGCGCATTTTCTCATATTTCTCTGAGACTTCTTTGATAGTCAGCGAGTGAGTAAAGAAGGATTGAGCCAGGGAATTGGTTCTTGCAATTAAATCTTTATGAAGGGTGACCAGATGTTCCTATTTACCCGGGATGTGTGAAGAATCCCTCAGTCGTCCAGGTAGAATCCATGGTAAAAAGAGACATTCAATTTGTCAACTGGACAAAGTTTATTTGGTCAAAAACGTTTCGCAGCTCATCCGAGTTGCTTCGTCAGTTCTGGTTAGAGGGCTGATGGACACTGCTTATTTACCCGGGATAATCCCAGCCCTATGGAGCCCTATGTCCCTTGTCCCAGCAGATTTATACAAAACCACTGATTTGTCCCAATTTTATACAAGAAATATCCCAGGTGTCCCTATTTTTGACCAATTTGATCTAAACCAGGACTAAACTAAGACTAAACCAGGGCTACATCAGGTCTAAACTAGGATATTCAATATTCAAGATTGTTTTTTTGTCATATGCAGAATCAACACAAGGTCAACAATGCAATGAAATGCTTAAGATCAGTAGAACCGTTGACTCGCTAAGATAGTCAAGAAGTACTAATAACATGCAATAATAGTACATGGTAAAAAAGAGTGTTGCAAAAGTGCAGGGGAAGAAGTAAACAATATAATAAACAATATAATAAAATATGTAATGAAATGTAATAAAAAATACAAGGTACAATGTACAAGGTGCAGGTAGGATTAAATCAAAGATCAAATAAGGTGTAAGTATTTCACAGATTGCACATAATATGTGTGGTGTAGGTGTTGCATGTTGATTTCGTATTGCACATAGTATGGTATAAATATTGCACATAGGTTATTGCACTGATTATTGCACAGGTAACAGTAATTTACAGTGAGGTAGTGACAAACATGATACATTCGTACAGAGCAGCAGCAGTAAACATAATTATGCATAATGAAAGGTAGTTTAGTGCAGTATTATTGAGAGTTCAGTATTATTTGGAGTATTATCCAGAGTTCAGTAGTCTGACAGCTTGGGGGTAATAGCTGTCTTTGAGTCTTTTTGTGCGTGCTGGCAGGCTCCTGTATTGTCTACCAGAGGGTAGCAGACGGAAGAGTCCTTGTGCCGGATGAGTATGGTCCTTGGTGATGCTGCGTGCCTTTCGCAGACCCCTGCTGTGGTAAATGTCGTGGATGGAGGGGAGACTGCTGCCAGTGATGTCCTCTGCCGCTCGCACCACCCTCTGTAGTGCTTTGCGGCTCTGAGCAGTGCAGTTCCCATACCACACTGTGATGCAGCCCGTCTGCAGGCTCTCGATGGTGCACCTGTAGAAGTTTGTGAGGATGCTGGTGTTCATACCAAACTTCCTCAACTTCCTCAGGAAGTAGAGTCTTTGTCAGGCTTTCTTAACCACAGTGTCTGTATGTAGTGTCCAGGACAGATCCTCAGTGATGTGTACCCCAAGGAACTTAAAACTGCTGTTTTATATAACTTTATTTATTTATATAACTATAACTATAATTTTAGACTAATCAGATCCTCGCCAACAGTAAAGAGGAGCATAAATTATCATTTGTTTAGTCAAAATACAGAAAAATGTGTTTGCAATTAAGGACTAAAAAAGGACTAGGACTAAAACCGGACTATCATAATTTTTGACTAATAAAATCCTCGCCAACAGTAAAGGGAAGCATAAATTATCATTTGTTTAGCCAAAATACAGAAAAATGTGTTTGCAAATGACAATTTAAAAAATGCAGCATCAGAAGTCCCTCAGATTATGACTGATTTGAGAATCCACAATGTTACACACACTTATCACAGGTTTATTTATACAAACCATCCTAACCAACCTGGGCCCAATTTTGAATTTTCAAATCTGGTCACCCTAAATTTATGTCAATAATACAACCACAGGTCACAGTTTAGAATTAAAGGTGCACTGTGTAACTTTTTTGGCAGAGGGTCTGTCAAATACTTGCCTTCACTGAGATGTTATTGCTTTGTTTGGGATGTTTCTCACTATGATATTAAATGTTATATCTTCATGGAGACCAAACCTGACCAAGTGACAGGACAGATCTGTGGAGAGGCGACCCTGGTCACAGTCAGAATGTCTGTTTTTCTAGGTATTTTGAGCTATAAAACCACCTGTAACTGAATAAATGTAAGGTTTAATGCTGTTTAACATCACATTGCGGAACTCTATGGAATCGGGTGACATACCCCCAACCGAAAAGTTTCATAGTGCACCTTGAACAGATCACCAATGGTCTTTCCTATCATGTCTTGTCTTGTCTGGTCTTGAACACTCTAAATCAGCAAAATCATTGCTTTTTTTCCAAAATTGTAACATGATGCCTTCCTCTGCTAAAGAGTAAATCTATACCAGTAAAAGATTCAAAGCAAGTGTATACTCTATATACTGTGTAATGTTGTATAAACTCAAATTCTACATGCTTCTAACTATGCTGAAATTGTCCTTTGCCTTAAAGGTACAGTTAGGCCTGTGAAGATAACACACTTTGAAGAGTATGAATTAGTACAGAGAAATGTTGAGATAAACTATAATATTTAAACTACTATATACCAAATGGACAGTATAATTCTAAAGGCATGAGTTGCAGCAAATAATTTGTGAAATTAACCAATAATTATCCATAGTGACTTATTCAACTGTTTAAGATAAGATAAGATAAGATAACCCTTTATTTGTCCCACAATGGGGAAATTGCAGTGTCACAACGCAGGTTTCAGAAACAGTTGGAAAAAAGAGCATGCATCAAAAATTAAGATAATAATAATAAGTATGTACAGCCTAAAAAACACAACACTGTAAGGCACAGGAACGCTGCACAATAAATAAATGTCTTTGGTTCTGAGCAGTGAACAAACAGCAGTTAAAGTGACTCCAGTTCAGTAATATATAATATCACTACAATAAAGTGACTCAGATGATTGTGAACAGTGCAGGGATGGACAGTGGTGGTTACATAAATAAGTTTACAGCCCAAATCTTATTGTATTACAACAAAAATACCCCAAGTCTCTCCACTTACAAAGAAAATGTACACATGATCAATACTGATCCCCAAAATAGGGTAGGGGAGCTCACATTAATGTTCAAAAACCTCAGAAAGTGAAAATTTCATGCCATGGGACCTTTAACACCATCTGTCCACCTGCTGAAGCTCAAAAGAGGATGGGATGATGCGACAGGACAATGACCCCAAGCATAAAAGCAAATCAACAACAGAATGGCTCAAACAAAATACACCTTCTAGAGTGGCCCAGTCAGAATCCTGATCTCAACCCGTGTGAGATGCTGTGGCATGACCTCAAGAGAGCAATTCACAGCAGACAACCCAGAAATATGGCTGAACTGAAACAGTTTTGTGAAGAGGAATGGTCCAAAATTCGTCCTGCCCATTGTGCAGGTCTGATCTGCAGTTACAGGAAACGTTTGGTTGAGCTTATTGCTGAAAAAGGAGAGTCAACCAATTATTAAATCCAAAGGTTCACATACTTTTCCCACCCTGCACTGTGAGTTTTTACATGTTCTATTCAATGAAAAACTGAAAACACATAATTTTGGTGCAGTATTCCTTAAAGCAGAATGTGTTTGTCTATTATTGTGACTTGGATGAAGATCAAGACACATTTTTTGCCCACTTTATGCAGAAATCCAAGTAATCCCAAAGGGTTTATATACTTTTTCTTGCAACTGTACAGTAGGTATGAAGTGAGTGAATAATGATCTATAAAGCATCTTTGTGACATACTGTATGTCTGTGAAAAGCGCTATATAAATAAAAACTTACTTGCTTAAATGTGCTAATGACTAACATTGTTTTTAACCATGCATTTCTTTTTTTTATTCCAGGTATATTCTGAATATTGAAAACAAAGAGGAGCTGGAGGAGTATGTGGTAGATCTGCTGCAGGGGAATGATGGGAGAAAGAGACACTTCATTGATGAACTACTCAAACGATGGGAGAGGAGCCAGAGACCCTCCATGGACACTGCAGGGCTTTTTGTCCTCAAAGAGTCTTTCCCCTCTGCCACAGGTACGGTTAATACCAGCCAAACATTTCTACACTATTGTTGTTACAGTTGTATTACATTATACACCCTGGCTGTGTGAAGGAGGGTTCTGCACTAGTGTTGGCATGATACTAAAATGTTAAACTTGATTTCAATACTAATAAATAGACTTGATACTCACATTCTGATTCTGATACCACAATGACCTTGCAGTTTTATGTAATCCCTCAGTGGTCCTGTAGGTTCCATAGTGGTCCATGGGCGTATACTAGTCTATGTGCTCTTATACTGATACAGCTCCAGATCATTCTAAAGACATTCAGGAAAGGTTAATTTCGGTCATGTGAATGAGACTTTTCAGTATTGATACCTGCACCAAAGAGTATCTAGTTGCAATACTAGTTTTAGTATAGATTAGTATGACAAAAGGAGAAATTCAATTTGTCAACTGGACAAAAGTTTATTTGGTTGAATTAAATATGCAGTGGGAGTGGTACTAACCAGACCCCACACTCCACCGCCACTGCATATTTAATAGGCTTACCTAACTAACAGAAACTGAAAACAAATAGGTGTGGTAGTTTCAAAGTAATTTCATTGTAGTTGGCTCCTCCCTTCAGGCAGATATAGGCAGTGTCCACCAGCGTCTGACCAGAACTGAAGAAGCAGCTTGGATGAGCTGCGAAACGTATTCGACCAAATAAACTCTTGTCCAGTTGACAAATTTAATTTCTCCTTTTGCCATGGATTCTACCTGAACGACTGAGGGATTCTACACACATATAGATTAGTATCTTTCAATTCTTAGACTTGGACTTAGACAAACTTTATTGATCCACAAGGGAAATTACTTCACACCCTTTGACGACTCTAACTTGCACAATGTTGTATTTATTGTTTTTATGCCTTTTGTGTCTTAGTTTTATTCCAATACTATATTTAAATTGATAGACTGAAATCTATTTTAATAACAATAGATCTTATGTTTTGATTGCACATTTCTTTTCTCTTGCTGCTCTTGTACTTTACATTGCAACACTGACATTTCCCCATTGTGGAGCAAAAAGATGAGCGGCGAAACGTTTTCGACCAAACAAACTTTGTCCAGTTGACAAATTGAATTTCTTCTTTTATCATCTAACTTGTCTTATCTTACTGCTGTGCTGGACACATGGTGAAAAAAAATCAATATTTTTTAGATTCACCTCCAGACACCACATCTCAGAAGAAATCCAAGCGAAAGGGTCGGAACAAAGAGGTCCTGCCCGTCAGCCAAGCAGAGCCTGAGCCAGAGGCAGTCAAAACCCCCATAGATCAGGCCAGAGTGAGTACAAGGCAGTCTCTTGAATCTGTGCATTAAAAAGGCCTGAGAATTTAAAGAATGTTGAAGACATTTTGGTCATAATGGAGTTTTACACGTCAAATGAAATTACAAGACTATATTTTTTGTTTAAAGAGAGGGTATGTCACTTCTCTGGGGTATTAACTGCTCACTGCTCAATATATTTCGATCACCATGTTACCTTTTATTGTTTTGAAAATGCAATGTTTTGACATGCATTGCTAATGAAACTCCTGCACATCACATCAGGTTTGTACAGTTGTATTGTTTTGTTTCATGTTTTTGTATATTTATGGAGAAGTGACATGTGGGAGCATGGGGGACAAAGGTTTGTGGGCACAGAGTATTGGACAAACCTTACAGCTAAGCGTAAACAGGGTTCGTATAGGGCCTGGGAAAGGTCGCAAGGTTACTCCAACATGCATGGATGACACCTAATGACTTCTGCAGACATGTTTTTGATGAAGGAACGTTATAACATGGCAGAAGGCTCCAAAAAGTAGATTTTGCCTAATAGGAAAAGTAACGTTTTTTTGCAATTTGAGCCTTATTTTGGCAATAAAACAAGTTGTTTTACTCACCCATACCACTTTGGTGTCATATGGAGCACTTCCAGAGATGTTTTAAGATTTGCGGTTAGCCTACCGCGACTTCTAGCCATAGCTCGGGGCATATAATATATTCCCCAAGCATGTAATATGCCCCGTGCGGGCTCCAAATAACACAAACTTTAGCACTTTTCAAATCATAGAAGCCCGATGTCTTAATCTACGATTTCCAAAAGTGGCCTGTAATCCGAGATTTATCCATAGTTTACAGCTTTGCGTTTCATGTTTGGGTCCCGGGAGCTGAGAGCACAGTCCGCACATGCGCACTGGCGTCCTCATCTACTCGAAACTATGGCTAAATCTCGGATTACAGGCCACTTTTGACCACACAAAATCGTAGGCTAAGACATCGAGCTTCTATGATTTGAAAAGTGCTAAAGTTTGTGTTATTTGGAGACCGCAAAGTAATGCCCCGAGGACTCACATGATGTAGATCGCAAATCTAAAACATCTCCGGAAGTGCTCCATATGACACCAAACTGCTATGGGTGAGTAAAACAACTTGTTTTATTACCGAAATATAGCTCAGATTGTAAAAAACTTTACTTTTCCTTTAAATGATTAAAACTGGGGTACTTAATTTTGACTATGCAAAAAGAGTGAGGAAATTCATCAATCAAGCTTTGTTTCAGACTACATTGGCTCCAAATAGAACACAGCAGACAGAAGACGAATAATAACAATCACTACACCAGTTTTTTTTGTTTTTTAACATAAGTGATTCCAATTTTAGGTAAAAAAAAAAAAACGAACAAACACTTTATTATTAGCTGCAGACAGAGTGCAGTTGCTTTATAATGTACTCTGGTAGAATATACTAAATTTACACAAAAAAGAAGTTTATAATCTTATCTATGAAGCTACATTTTTGTCCTGTAAAGTTGATTGAATGATTACCCTTCCATTATTTCACCCTTCACTTTTAATCTCTTCAATCAACTTGCAAGAAAGATGCTAAATGGGATTTTTTATGTAAAAAATAAGAAAGGTGTAGTGATTGATCCATATTACCTCAGTTACTGCAGTGGTTACCTATCTGTATTGCATTGACTTTGTTGGCTGCTACACTAGCCAGGCCTTACTTAAATGAGATTCTGAATTTCAATGAAATGTCAATAAATACATGGAGAAAAAATAAAAAATAAAAAAATAAATATGTATATGAGAGAGAGAGAGAATTTATTTATTATTTTTAACATTTACAGAGCCAGGACATGGACAGCTTGTCTTCTACCAAAAAGAAAAATAAGTTTGTGAACCTGTACGCTAAAGAAGGCCAGGACAAGCTGGCGGTGCTGCTCCCTGGACGACATGGGTGCGAGTGCCTTGCTCAAAAGCACAAGCTCATCAACAACTGCATCAGCTGCGGTCGCATCGTGTGTGAACAGGAGGGTTCTGGACCGTGCTTGTTCTGTGGCAGCCTGGTAAAGTCTAATGAGTTATTTTCACCAGTTCTGCTCATATTCGTGTGATTTCAACGTTTTATTGTACGAACAAAATAAGATGTGTACACTAAATATTGAAGATAATTTGTTGGATCAGATTTTGAATTTTAAATGCCACTGAATTTCTCACTTTGATTTTTTTTTTTTACTCTGAAAAAACACGTTTGAATCATTTTTATTTTGAATGTCAGTTAAAGTTCCCATGACATGGTACTTCTTGATGCTTTTATATGGCTCCTTAATGGTTTCCTAATACTGTAAATGAATCCTTCTTCAAAATCAAGTCTCGGTGCATGAGAAACAGAGATAAGATGAGAAAGAGTCATAAATGTCACTCTGGAACAGTCCATTATGGGCTCCGCTCCGCTCTGTGACCCACTTCCGTGTTTTTGCACGGGGGGAGAGATGAGAAGCATTCCATTGAAAAATAAACACATTTCCACAGAAAATAAAATTAAACCACTGCTGTTTCAGATATCCACAGGCTCAGATAAAGGACTTCCGAGCCTAGAAACACTCGCAAGTTCCTCCAGGCAAATAAAAAACCGCATTTCGCATTGCGTAGCTCCTCCGCAGTCCAAACTCTCTGGGCGTGAGTTACAGAAACGCTGAGTAGAGACAGACGGGGGTGGAACTGCATTTTCGAGCTGACGTCAATAAGTTTCCTTGTTCAAAATCGCCCGTTTGAGCTCTGATTTTTTTCTAACGCAGAAAAGGATTGCAAATGCTCAGTTTAGACATTTCGCAACTTTTAACCATGGGGGGGCCCTAAACAGGGCAGGGGAGCTCACATTAACGTACAAAAACCTCAGAAAGTGAAAATTTCATGCCATGGGACCTTTTAATTAAATTCAAAGTGTTTGAAATACAACATTACCAACATTACCTTTTTACAAAATCACCTTTTTAAATATTCAGCACAAATCTTTTTAAGCCCTCAAATTCAACATTCAAAATTCAGAATGCAGTGAAAAATTTTGCAGGAAAGGTCCAAGATGCCAAGGCAGAAGCAGTCGATCCCAAGTGATCCAATCTAACTTAGTAATAAACAGGAAATGGTGCAGTGAAGTGGTCTGATTGGTCAGAATTCATCTCATCAAAACCTCATCTTATTTGTTAAGAGTAAACCCCGCCCACAGATGAGAACGGCCAATAGGAAGCCGCCTCTGTCCTTCTCACTCGCACAGGATCGATTGCTTCTGCCTTGGCATCTTAGATTTTTGCTCTGAAATTTTGCGAATTTTACACTCTGAATTTTGACTGTTGAATTTGAGGGCTTGAAAATATCTGTGCTGAACATTTAAAAGGTAAAATTTTTATTTTAAATTCGAAACATGTTGAAAAAGTGTACTTCATATTTCAGCCACTAAAATTCACAATAAATTCAAAATCAAAGTGAGAAATTCAGCGGTAGAACCCCCCTAGGGGGGTCGCGGAGGTACTGCAGGAGGGTTGCGAAATCTTTTGATTTCACTTTAAAATAATATAATTTTATATTTTATAGTGTAAAATACAGTATTAACCTGTGTATTATTTCCTTGTATTGGATGTACCATAACAGAGTAGCAATGTTTATACATGACACTAAGCTCAATTTAATATAAAACACAATTCTATGTCGTATATATAGTAGGGGGTCCCTGGCCCAGTTCGCCATCTGTTTCGGGGTCCCTGGCCTGAAAAACGTTGAAGACCCCTGATCTAATGGAACAAATTATCTTCCATGATAATCTTTTTAAGGCTTTAGCTGTATCTACATGAAGCCTGTGACTGCCTGCTGTGATACTGTTCTATTCATGGGTTTCAACTTCCTGTATATACGCACCATGTCGAGGACTTTTTCCTGTTCAAAGATTGCTATGGCAACAGTTCTCATTTTTTCATCATCCTAAAACCATAGACTGTATAAAGAAGCGGAGTGTCTGCTTCTTTATGTCTGTCTGTTTTACACCTGGGCAAATGCTGAAGCATAGACTTTTAAGTTGGTGGGCCACTGAGCCACTATTGCCCCAATATTTGGACTTTCTAGAGTATTTGCTGTGTTGTCAGCCTTAAATCTCTAGCACAGTCCGATATTTCGTTTCAGTCGACCTGCTGCCTAAAAAAATACTCTCAAAGCTCTCAAACACTTTAATATGAAGAGAGAACTGCACTAAATGTAATACTCCACTCTCTTAAAAGTTTGTGGTAAAATGGGGCTGGGGGTGAGTTTGTAGTAAATTTAAATGATATCATTTGAGAGAAATACCGTAATCAAAATTGGCCCAATAATATCAAGAGAGCTTATGGGGCATCATCATCAGCCATGAAAAAACCTATCCCTGTCGATCTCTAGTTTGAATCCAGTCCGTTTAATTTGTTTTGGACAGGTGTGCACCAAAGAGGAACAAGAGATCCTGCAAAGAGACTCCAACAAAAGCCAGAAACTTAGAAAGAAGCTCATGGGAGGTAAAAAACAAACTTATGTCTCAGGATTTGTCATTACGGATCCCTTCAGTGGAGTTGTATACCCTCTTTTTTAACGTGTTTCATTCACACATATTCAACACCACCTTGTGATGTCACGTGTTATTGTAGGACGTTCTCTGCGTTTTTAAACTCCATACACATCCACTAGAATCATTTCAGCCCTGGCATTTCCTATCTCTACTGAACTAATGGTAAAAACTTGAAAACTACCATGACATCACATGGCGGAACAGAGCTTTGGAGATGTAGACAGACTAATACCGTATTGGCCCGAATATAAGACGATGTTTTTTGCATTGAAATAAGACTGAAAAAGTGGGGGTCGTCTTACATTTGGGGTCTAGACATTATACCCATTCACAACGCTAGATGGCGCCAGATATCTTTAAAGCGAATGCTGAACTGAACTCCCCAGGCGAACCCCTGTCACGAAGAAGAAAAATAAAAAATGGCGGTAAGAAAGAAAAGAGAAGAGATAACAGAAAATGGAGAAACGTAGCGACAATCTGGAGAAAAGTGGGTCGAAGATCGGCCAGGTTAACCGGCAGCTGACTTCACTTAGACTTCACTTTGATGGTTAATGCAGTTATTGCAATTTTGTTGTTTTATCACAGTAGATTGGTTTATTTACATTTCAAAAACCAGTAGCCATTCATTTACAAATGTGATTGCACTTTAGTTTACATATTTAAATGTTCAGATATTAAGATGTGATAGACAGTTTTTGCATGATTTGAATGAGGCAAAATAACATGCTTTTTCTCTCTCGAATATACTGTTATAATCATTTGTTTCAGATGTACTGTAATTATTTTCGGTATAAAAATTACATTTGGTGTTCAAAAAGTCTTTTTTCAAACTTGAGTCTTGAAAAAGAGGGGGTCGTCTTATAATCAGGGTCTTTTATTCAGGCCAATACGGTAATAAAAGGTTACACAAACGTGTGGAGACCCCTGATGTGATTGAATATATTGGAAATACTGCACATAATACACAGCACATATGATTTCACAACATTTTGTAATCGTGCTTTACAACATATGGTCCAGTAAATCTTGTGATCAGAAATAATTTAGAATTTATATATTTGTTTTCACCTTTAAATTTCAGTACCTTAACATGTCCGGATATTATACATTGTTATGTTATATGTTCACTACTACTTTTACTAAGTTTTACTAAGTTGAATCAAACACATCCATAACACCATTCTAGGCATTGATGGCTTTTTAAAAAACTTTATTACAAAAAATTATGGACATATAAAATCCATTGCCGCAACATTAATCATTTTACTGCAGTGACTTTAAGAGAGAAGTTTCCATTCTGAGGCTCTGTTTTAAAAATGTGTTGTAGATGGTGGAGAGAGAGATTATCTTCCACATCAGGAGGCAAAGATGAAGGCTGGGCTGGAGAAGGCCGTGGAGCACAAGGACAAACTACTGGAGTATGACAGGAATAGGTAATAAACTACATACAACTATTTTCTCTGATTTGGCCAAATTGGCAATATAAATGATAGTCATAATTTTCAAGTCAACAAACCGCCCAGTGATGAGATTTTTAAAAATACAATCATAAAATGCACCGTTTCAAATTATTCTGCATAAGAGTTTCAAACCATGTTATTGTTGTAAAGAACTGAAAATGGTCATTTGTTTCTTTTTTAATTAGAAGCATTAGCATATTACTGAATATCAAAATCTACTTCAATCAAAACGTCTGAACAGCTCAAGTTACATTTTAATATAGGAGCCCTTATTTGACAGCAGCTTCACAATTCTTGCATCCATTGAACTTGTGAGTTTGTGGAGAGTTTCTGCTTGAATTTCTTTGCAGGATGTCAGAATAGCCTCCCAGAGCTGCTGTTTGGCCCTCATAGATCTTTCACTTGAGGAGCTCCAAAGGTTCTCAGTAGGGTTGAGGTCAGGGGAGGATGGGGGCCACACCATGAGTTTCTCTTCTTTTATGCCCATAGCAGCCAATGATGCAGAAGTATTCCTTACAACATGAGATGGAAAATTGTCATGCATGAAGATGATTTTGCTACGAAAAGCATGGTTCTTCTCTTTGTACCATGTTAGAAAGTGGTCTGTCAGAAACTCCACATACTTTACGGAGGTCATTTTCACACCTTCAGGGACCCTAAAGGGGCCGACCAGTTCTCTCCCCATGATTCTAGTCCAAAACATGACTCCGCTGCCTCCCTCCTCACCTCGCTGCAAATACCTGTTTGCTGCTTCGTAGTGGCATTTTTAGCAGCTGCTCTTAATCAGATGTATTTGTCAGAAACCTTCCTCATTGTGCCTTTATCTGCATGAATCCGTATGTGCTCTGAATCAACTACAAATCTCTTAAAGGTCCCATGACATGGTACTTCTTGATGCTTTTATATGGCTCCTTAATGGTTCCCTAATACTGTAAATGAATCCTTCTTCAAAATCAAGACTCGGTCCATGAGAAAGAGAGATAAGATGAGAAAGAGTCATAAATGTCACTCTGGAACAGTCCATTATGGGCGTTGTTGCTTGAATGCAAATGAGGAGGACAGAGATGGCCTATAGTAGGGGGTGGGGGCGTGGCCAAACTCTCCACTCTTTCCTTTTCAGCTGGGCGCTGTGCACTTCCGTGTTTTTGCACGGAGGGAGAGATGAGAAGCCTTCCATTGAAAAATAAACACATTTCCACAGAAAATAAAATTAAACCACTGCTGTTTCAGATATCCACAGGCTCAGATAAAGGACTTCCGAGCCTAGAAGCACTCGCAAGTTCCTCCAGGCAAATAAAAAAACGCATTTCGCATTGCGTAGCTCCTCCGCAGTCCAAACTCTCTGGGCGTGATTTACAGAGACGCTGAGTAGAGACAGACGGGGGTGGAACTGCATTTGCATTTCTTTTTTCGAGCTGACGTCAATAAGTTTCCATGTATTTTTTCTAACGCAGAAAAGGATCGCAAATGCTCAGTTTAGACATTTCGCAACTTTTAGCCATGGGGGGCCCTAAACAGGGTAGGGGAGCTCACATTAACGTTCAAAAACCTCAGAAAGTGAAAATTTCATGCCATGGGACCTTTAAGAGTTCAATGATCACGCTTAAGTTTTCATGAAATATTCAACATTTTCATACCTTGTCCAAGATATTCAACTATTTCACGCTTTTCAGCACTAGAGATCCTTTTTCTTTCCCATATTGCTTGAAATTGTTGCTCTGCTTAATAATATGGAACGTCCTTTTGAAATGGTTTTTCCTTTAATTGGATTCACCTGGAAAACTCATTGACACAGGTGACCCAATGAGCCTGAGCCACAAGACCATCCATGAGTTTCACTGGAAAACTAAACATTTTACCTTTATGACACTTAAATACAATGTGCATAATAATTTGGCACGTGGTGTATATTGTTCAGATACATTTTATATTACTATATTTCTTTTTTTTTTTTTTTACACAAGTAAAAAAAATATTTATTATATACATTTATATAATTACTAATAATAATTATATAACTAAATCAATTCCTCAGCCTATACAGAACTCCAATGCAAAGTTGCTCCTATAACTGCTGGCCTCATGAGCTTCATTTGACTGGAGCCGAACACTATGGGTGACGTCACACTTGCAAAAATATCAAAATATTGTATAGTTTAATTTAATGATACCCTAAGGATATTGTGGGCTGCTGTGTTGATATATCAGCAAGAGTTTTTTGGTATGTTTTACTAAATTATTTTGTGACGACGCTACAATTTTTTTGGTTATTTAGAGGAAGGAAACGTATTTATGCAACACATTTGACATATTCATTGTTTTGATGATTAAAATGGGTGTACTTCATATTAACTTAAAGCAAGTAGTGGTTTAACAAAGACTTTTAGTATCACAGCCATGATTTGGCCTTTATTTTATACTAGGGATGGGACAAGATCTCGCAGGACAAAATTGCCACGAGATTGTGCACATGTGTTGGAAATGATCTAGTGAGATTTTCCCCCCATGTTTTTACATTTGGATTGGATAAATTTTTTTGAGAAGCTGTAGCCCCAAATAGTGCTGCTACAATGACAGCAAAAATATTTAATAATGTGAGGCCAAAATTGGGAACTGGATTGCACAATTTATTTATTATTTAAAAAATCTCGTCTCGTTCTCGCAGTTCCAATCTCATGTTTCATCTTGTATTGTGGAAATTGTATCTCATATTTTATATTGAATCGAATTGATTTGAAATATATCATATTGTATTGTACTGAATTGAAAGTGCACTGTATCGAGTTGTGTATCGTGTCATATTGGCAACTTCTTAATGATACCCAGCCCTAGTCACACTCCCTTAGCCCACTTCTTTATACAGTCTGTGCTTGTGGATCAATAAAGTTTGTCTTAGTCCAAGTCTATTTGTTTGCAGTGTGAGGAGGACTCAGGTTTTGGATGACGAGTCGGATTACTTTGCCACAGACTCAAATCAGTGGCTGTCTCAGGGCGAGCGAGAGAAACTGAGGAGGAGAGAGGAAGAGCTCCGAGAAATCCGCCACACTTCTCGAAAAGACCGCAAAATCACTTTGGACTTCGCCGGGAGACGGGTCATCGACGAGGGAGATGGCCTCAAGGAGTACTACACCAAGTGAGTATGGAGCGTTTTTAAGAGTGTGGAACAGCCAGTTATGTAATAAAATCCAGTTATGTAGTAACAATCAATTAGGCTGGTAATTGACCAAATGTTGGTTGTTTTAAGACATGTCCTGCTGATTGATTAGTTGACAAAAAAGGGGATGTGGCAAATCTCAAAACTAGACAAGGCAAGTTTATGTGTATAGCACAATTCGTACACAGAGGAAGTCAAAGTCCTTTACAGAATAACCCCCAATTTACACTAAAGTGTAACAGCACGTAAGCGCAGCAGCACAGCACACGAGCAGCACATGCGCAGGTATCGCTTTCCATTGTAACCAGTTGGATAATTTACACCAGCAGTGTCATACTCGCGCCCAACGGCCATCATTATTCTATGCACTGCCCAATTAGGTTTGAATTTTACTTTTGCAGCGTTAACGCAGCGTCTTTTTAGCAGGGGCAAGACAGGAAATAAACACGTGGTGTCAAAATAAACAATTGATACCCTTTCAAAATAATTATCTAAAACCACTACAGTCGCGTTAACACCATGCGTCACATCAGGAGCTCGGGGAATGACTTGTGATGGACGATGGACTACGGAAAGTTTACAACCGTGGGGGATAAATATAAAACACTTTATGACATCAGACGGCAACTTTACAAGAACAACTTCTGAAGGAAAAGGCGCATGGAACAGGGATCCAAAGTGAAATGGTGAGTAGCTTCATTAATGCAGCACTGTGGATACAGCTCGTTATCGCTGCAAAGCAACTTTTGTTTTGTGATTTAAAACATAATTCCTCCAACCAAAAATGAATACATAAACAATGTAAAAATTTGAGTGTTTAAAGTTAGAATCCACAGAGGCTGGTGTCACAGGAGCAGCCCTGCTGCCCCTGGTGTAAGTTGAAGCTTTTAAAAGTACGTGTGTGTGCAGCTCTGCCGACGTTCCGTGCACTCACAAGACTACACCTGCAGAAGGAGTTCATGCAAAAACTACTGTTGAATGTAGAAAAAGCACTATGGTAAATGGTGTCTCACACATATTCATACACTAGTGTATGCAGACACTAGAGGCGAGGTAAGTCAAGTGCCTTGCCCAAGGACACAATGACAGCATTCATCTGTGGTATTAGGAATCACACTGCCAACCTGTGGGTCAGTGGATCTGACCACTCAACCAGTGATTTTTTTTTTTTAATTATTATTATGTCGAGCCTCTTGCTGTCTCGCCCACTAGAAAACAATGTATTTATATAAAAACTATGTATTTATATAAAAACTTTATGAATCATGAGTTTAATCTAAGGGGAAAAAAATTCAGCTAACTCGCTCTCTGCATATAAATCCTTATCAGAATAAAATCATTAGTGGACTAATACATGTTGGTCAACTAACATACCATTAAGACTAATTAATCAATTTAAACTAAAGGCTTACAGCCAACCAATACAACCATGTTATTAAATGAAATATTTTCCATACATTATATTAAGCCCTGGTTATTATATTAATAGCCTGAGGGAATAATTCTTTGGGACAATTTAATGAATGAAGTCTATAATGTCATAACATAACAGGACAATATTTCCAAGGAATGACCTTCTTTTTTTTTTTTTTTTAGCTCTGCACATGCCCCAAATACAGTTGTATTAAAAAGTTTGCACCCTTGACAGTTGCCATTATTTTCGTTTATAAATCATTGGGTGTTTAACTAATGGACACAGTAATATTTCAGCAGTGAAATTAGGTTTAACAGAAAATGTGCAATATACATCAAAACAAAATTGGACCAGTGCATAAATTTGGGCACCTTTTTAAAAGCAAAATCTTAACAATATTCTGTAGACCCTCCTTTTTAAAAAATAACAGCCTCTAGACGCTTCCTATAGACACTAATGAGTGTCTGGATCCTGGATGAAGGTATATTGGACCATTCCTCCTTACAGAACATCTCTAGTTCAGTGAGGTTTGATGGTTGCTGAGCTTCAAATCATCCCACAGATTTTCAATGATATTCAAGTCTGGGGACTGGGATGGCCATGACAGAAAATTGTTCTTGTTCCTCTGCATGAACGCCTGAGTAGATTTTGAGCAGTGTTTTGGGCTGTTGTCTTGTTGAAATATCCAGCCCCGGCGTAACTTCAACTTTGTGACAGATTGTTGAATATTATTCTCAAGAATCTGCTGATATTGAGTGGAATCCATGCGACCCTCAACTTTAACAAGATTACCAGTACCAGCACTGGCCACACAGCCCCACAGCATGATGGAACCTCCACCAAATTTTACTGTGGGTAGCAAGTGTTGTGTCTTGGAATGTTGTGTTCTTTTGCCGCCATGCATATTGCTCTTGTTATGACCAAATAACTCAATTTCTGCTTCATCAGTCCACAGCACCTTAATCCAAAATGAAGCGGGCTTGTCCAAATGTGCTTTTGCAAACCTCAAGCGACTCAGTTTGTGGTATCTGCGAAGAAAAGGCTTCTTCCGCATCACTCTTTCACTATTGTTGACCTATGCACAGTGACACCATCTGCAGCAAGGTGTGGTGCAGGTTACTGCAGGTGGTCTGTAGGTTCTTTTTGACCACTCTGATCATACTTCATCTTTGCCTCTCATATTTTTCTTGGCCTGCCACTTTTGGCCTTAACAGGAACTGTGCCTGTGGCCTTTCATTTCCTCACTATGTTCCTCACAGTGGAGACTGACAACTGAAATCTTTGAGAGAGCTTTTTGTAGCCTTCCCCTAAACCATAATGCTGAACAATTTTGTTTTCAGGTCGTTTGAGAGTTGTTTTGAGGGCCCCATGTTGCCACTCTTCAGAGGAGAGTCAAAGAGAAGAAGAACTTGCATTTGGCCGCCTTAAATGCCTTTTGTCATGATTGGATGCACCGGTCTATGAAGTTCAAGGCTTTATGAGCTCATCAAACCAGTTTTGTGTTCCAGTTACTCTGTGTTTATTAGTTACAGGTATTCAAAGCAACAAAATGACCTGAGTGCCCACATTTTTGCACAGCCTATTTTTCACATTTGATATAATTTCATACAAATGAATATTACTACACTTAAAATCTGTGTCTGGAAAACCAACCAGTCCTCGTCTTTTATGGGAAAATGAATGACATGCCACTGTGATCATTTTCTGTGAAGACAATTACAATTATTATGCAACCTCAGAGGGGTGCCCAAACTTTTTCATATAACTGTAACTTTAAAGGGCAATATAGTGCAATAGTAGCTCAGTTGGTAAAAGTGTTTGTCCACTGATCAGAAGCATAAACATCATAGGTTGAGAGGTCAGATACACTGACTCACAGGTTCGCAGTGCAATTCCAGCTCCCACAGTTGAATGCTGTCTTTGTGACACTTAACCCATCTTTCCCCTAGTGTCTGTTAGGGGTGTGCAAAATAATCGTCATGACAATGCATCGCGATACTAACTTTCACAATATACTGCATCGATTCTTGATGCCAAAAATCGATTATTAATTAATTATTAATAAATAAATTTAATTATTAGGTTGGGTTTTTTTATAAATCCTATGCACTTTTCTCTTGTGAAAGGGTATTGTTTATGATGGTAGCTACCTCCAAAATGGCAAATGTTTGAACATCATGTTTTGTTTTAGAAAAACTTCCTCTGCACTTTTTTGTTATTGGTTTGGTTTATTTGTTTTTGTTATTCAATAAATTCAGTTATAAATTGAGTTGCTCAGAGTTATGTATCAATTGAAGACACTACCCAGATACACAGCCACTAATATTTAAGTTATCCTCTTTTTTTTGGTACATTTTCACTGACGTATGTTGAATATATTGCAATGCATCACAATAATTCAAGTATCGTGATGCATCGTGATAGTATCGCATCGTGGCATATAAATCGTGATTCGAATTGAATCTTGACTTCTTTGCCAATACCCACCCCTAGTGTCTGTGTACACTGGTGTGTGAATGGGGGTGGAAAGGTGGAAAAGAATGTCATTGTTTACCATTCACCGCTTTATACCTTCACTAGAATCATGGGAATCATTTCAGTTCTGGAGTTTCTAGTCACATCTGAACAAAAAGGTAAATGCACCTGTTAACTTGACAACTACCCCTTTATGACATCAAAAGGTGGAACAGAGCATTTTGAGCGTTGGAGATGTAGCTCAAAATGCTCTATAAAGGATATAAAGGGTTACTCAAATGTGTGAATGAAACAAAACACAGCTCCAGGCATGTTTCTGAGGAGGTAGCAGCATTATAACATGGCTTAAAGCTCACAAGAGTACATTGGAGTACATTTACTCCAGTGACTTGGTGTGCCTGTGAGTGCCCCCAACAGACTGAATATGAAATCATACCATTTGGGCCAATGTATTCAGTATGAGAGCTCTCACAAAAAACACTTCTACAGGGTTCTGATTTGCTTCTGGTTATATTATATACTAAATGTGTTATTGCTTATGCAGGTTGGACGAGACCCTTAAGGCCATGCACAGTGAACTTTCCTCTCCCATGTACCCCCGAGTCCAGGGAGAGCACCCCCCTCTAAGAGATCTGGTCAACCCCAACATCATGCAGAGTGCACCTGAGGTACGGCACTTTTTACTTCAGATACTGCACTGGATTTAAATAAGTTCTCTGGTTGTAGACAGAATGACAGCCACCTAACACATAATTAAACACAATAATACTGGTAAGTAATTGGAAGTGTCTTGCCCAGCTGCAATATTTTTTCCAATCACACTCTGTCTACAAATGCAACATGCCAAATGTAATGATTGTTTGTTTATAAAAACTGTGTTAGACTTCATTATGTTAGAATGTAAGATTTAGAGCACGGAACAATGTTAATTTAACAATGTTGTGTTAAACGTGTTAATGAGGCACTATTTTAAAGATCCCATGACATGGTGCTTCTTGATGCTTTTATATGGCTCCTTAATGGTTCCCTAATACTGTAAATGAATCCTTCTCCAAAATCAAGAATCAGTGCATGAGAAAGAGAAATAAGATGAGAGAGTCATACATCTCTCTCTGGAACAGTCCATTATGGGCGTTGTTGCTTGAATGCAAATGAGGAGGACAGAGATGGCCTATAGTAGCGAGTGGGGGCGTGGCCAAACTCTCCACTCTCTCCTCTTCAGCTGTGCGCTCTGGCTCAGACTGGCTGGCTCCCGCTTCTGCGTTTTTGCGCAGAGGAGGAGATGAGAAGCGTTCTATTGAAAAATAAACACATTTCCACAGAAAATAAAATTAAACCACTGCTGTTTCAGAGGTCCAGAGGGTCGGGTAAAGGACTTCCGAGCCTAGAAACACTCGCACGTGCCTCCAGGCAAATAAAAAAACGCATTTCACATTGCGTAGCTCCTCTGCAGTCCAAACTCTATGGGCGTGATATACAGAGACGCTGAGTAGAGACACAGACGGGGGTGGAGCTGCATTTTTCGAGCTGACGTCAATACGGTGCCTTGTTGAGAAACGCCCGTTTGAGCGGTGTTTTTTTCTAACGCAGAAAAGGACCGCAAATGCTCAGTTTAGACATTTCACAAGTTTTAGCCATGGGATGGGGGGGCCCTAAACAGGGTAGGGGAGCCCACATTAACGTTCAAAAACCTCAGAAAGTGAAAATTTCATGCCATGGAACCTTTAAACAGATATCCTGTTAAATTAATTACACTTGGGCTTGTTGACTGAGAAGACTTAATTTTTTTAGTTCTTCAGTCATAAACCAGGCCACTACATCAGGGCATTTGCCCTGTGACAGTTACTACATCTACTGTATATTCTTCTTTGTGTATGCAGAAAGCTTTTTGAGTGTTGCGCCATCAGTTGAGTTAATTCTTTACCCAACATGCCATGTTTCTCCAGTGGGTGGATGTGAGGGTGTCTGAGGGGCCCAAGCACAGCCTGGACAGAGGAGGCAGGCCTGGGGCAGGAGGTGGAACTGGGACAGTGGGTGAGGAGCGCTCCAGACTCCGTCTTCAGGACAAAGAGCTGCAGGAGATGTCTGATGGAGGCTGGTGTCTGAGCATGCACCAACCCTGGGCCTCTCTGCTCGTCAGGGGCATCAAGAGGTACAGTGTCTGCTGTGGAGAGGAGGGGCGTGTCTTTTGAAGGACAGAGGTGGAAAAATATGTACTAAAAAATAAAAATTTCACCAAAATAGAAGTAAAACATTTGTGCTATTTTGAAATACTTCTCAAGTAAGACTAACTGTCTTGGCCTAACATCTGATTTTTATTTGAAATTTTATATAATTGGAAGAGAAAAACAAATAGGGATGCACCATTACTATTTCTGGTTTCTGATATTGGTGCAGATCCAGGAAAATTTGATGGATCTTTGCAGGTCTCGTGTGTGTGTGTGTGTGTGTGTGTGTGTTTGAACTTGAATTCATATAAAGCTGAGCTGTGGTTACAGGATAAATAACAGTAACACAATTTGATCTAATTTGTAAACAGTATCAGTTAATTAATCCCAATCATATCAAATCACAATTTCTGCTTTGATTTTTTTTTTAATTAATTTAATTCAACTTTCTATCATAATGTCCTAAATATAAACAATGCAGACTTTTAATCAGTTCTGTTTATTATACAAAATATTTGTAAACTCTGCTCCAGACCACATGCTTTTGCTGACGGTGGGTTGGCTGTAGACCTCTCCATTAAAAAGACACAGCTGATCAGTGACTATGGAGCTCATTTCAGTTAAAATGTGATTAACTGCACAGCTGTACTATAGGAAAGACCATAATATTTCGGTCATATATTATCCAAGTTTACCATGGTCTCTTAATGGGATAAATGCTACCAACCAAAATAATAATAATCATGATCATACATAGCATTTATATAGCGCCTTTCATGACACCCAAAGCGCTTTACAGTTTATTGTTCATTCACTCCACACTTGGTGGTGGTAAGCTGTGGCTACTTTCTGTAGCCACAGCTGCCCTGGGGCAGACTGACGGAAGCGAGGCTGTCAATCTGCACCATCGGCCCCTCCGACCACCTCCAACACTTACGCACACTCCACTTTCATACTAGGCAATGTGGATGAAGTGTCTTGCCTAAGGACACAATGACAGTTTTACGACTGGCGCCCCCCTGTGGCACCTGGAATTCCCAGCGGTCTCCCATCCAAGTACTAACCAGGCCCTGCCTTGCTCAGCTTCTGAGATCTGATGAGATCAGGCTTTGACAGGCAGGTATGGCCACAAAAATCTACAAAAAGAATGTTTATTCATAAAAATACGAGAGACACTGTCACGCCTAAGGTGGTAAAATGCCCAATAACAAAATGACAACATGCACTGGTCGTAACTGGTATCAAACCTCCAACTGAATTAGACCTACATAATCTTTATGAAACAGTTATTTCAACATTCAAACCAATCATACTTCAAGTGCATTACATAAAACAAGTTTCTGAACATATACAATATAATGCATTATATTTCCATTCAGTACTATTTCATTTGGACTTTGTAGTAACATACAGTATTTGTTTACAGAGTGGAGGGCCGGACTTGGTACACGTCTCACCGTGGCCGCCTGTGGATCGCTGCTGCAGCCAAGAAGCCCACCCCCCAGGAGATCAGCCAGGTGGAGAAGTTCTACTGCCAGATCTACAGGAAAGGTACACACACACATATTTACTTTGATTCCTTTGGTTTTTTTAAAATTTCATTTGAGACTAAATAATGGTGAGTATATGAGCAGAAGTGTCTTATTTTCTGTGCAGAACCTGCCTTTCCTAAAGACTACCCCACTGGCTGCTTGTTGGGCTGTGTGAATGTGACCGACTGTCTGTCCCAGGAGCAGTTTACAGAACAGGTCAGTGACATATGCAGTATATGCTATACGAAAGGGTTTTCAATATGGTGTATTTGTAGTATTAACAGTGAGCAGTTTTTGTTGGAGAGTGCCTGTAATGGCTGCCTTAGTCAGCAGAGGTCAGCGTCTGCCTACTTTTGTTTGAGTGATGGTTAAATCCACCTGTAGGGGCAGCATTTACTCAAAAAGCCTCCACAGTTCTTTGAGCTAAGGATTAGTCAGAAAAAAGTAGGATGGAAATACTGTTTCTGTATTTAATGATTTTTAACTTCACTTTGATTCATTATTTTTACCCTGCAAAGTGGTAACAGTCTTAACAATATTCTTCTGCGCTGATATATTTATGCATTTGTCCTCAGGAATCATTGTTACTTGATCAGTTTTCTATGTCAGTTTTTCTCATATCTCCAAATTCGTTTTTTGAGTGCTCCATAATCATAATGCATGATGGATCATAATAATGGATAATGACTTCCGGGGTAGTTCCCGACACTGGGCATGTGATAAAACCGTGGATTCAGCAGCAGCGTCTTCATAACCTGCCAAAGCTTTCCACGGGGGTCAGAACTCTAATCGCGTCTTCAGTGTCACTCACAGACAGCTGGCTGGAACTGTTGATCTGCTGAACATAACGTAACGCTATAATGATCTTTGTTTTTAAATTAAGTTAGAATTATAATACACAAATTAATCAAAAGATTAATACAATGACATCTAGATGAAGAAAACCTGGCCATTTTTCTCACTTTTCCCATATTTGGTCAGAGTTACTATCACCAACAAAGCCCAAAGGAAGTCGTCATCCACATGTTTCCAAACGTCTCCCAGTTTTGTGACGCAAGCGTGAATAGAGCCCATTCATACTTTGCAGCTGATGTCTTCAACATTCCTTGAGGATAACTGTAGGCACTGCTCTGTGTGAAGCTCTGTTACTCAAATTAAATCAAACCTGGCCATAAAGAACCAAACAACACAGGCAAGCTGATTTGTGAAGTTTAATAATTCCCTCTCACATAAAATACAGTCACAAGCTAGCTGGCCTTTGCAGTTTTAACAGTTTTTCAGTTAGTCGCGTTCACCTTTTTTGCTGAAAATGTGTTACATTGCACATCCTTTTGGTATTTTTCCTTGCGATCTTGCATCGTTTGCTAATATTGGCGTTGTCTCACCACGGTAACTGCTGAATACTTCGCCACAGCTGCACATGCAGACCCAGAGTATCAATTTCTGTGCGTTAGCAATGCTCCAGCCTTTGCACGTTTGAGCCCAATGAGCACATGTCTCATTTGTGAAGAAGAGTTGCGTTCTTTGTTGCGGAAAACCATAAGCGCTCCCTGGTTTAGCTTTAGTGCTGTGTGGCTGCAGGGAGCTGTAAATCTCTGGGCCTTTTCTCTCTTTTGTGCTCTCTTCTGTCTCATTCCAGCCAGGGCAGTAAAATCAGGTTTGGAGGCTGCTTGAATGCCCTTTCATCCTGACTGTGTGTGTGTATATGTGTGCGCGCGTGTGCGTGCGTGTGCGTGCGTGTGTGTGTGTGGTCATAAATAACACCCCCACCCCACACTAGGCCCCTCCACAAAAAGAAGCAAGGAAAAACACAAGGATCCCAAGGTTTGGTTTTAGGGTTATTCCACTTCTGAGACTTAAAGGGCCCATGATAAAAGAAGAAATTCAATTTGTCAACTGGACAAAGTTTCGCCGCTCATCCGAGAGGCTTCGTCAGCTCTAATAAGAATGCTGGTAAGACACTTGCTTATATCTTGCTGCAGGGAGGAGCTAACTAGCTAACTACTTTCCGAAACTATCTCATTGGTTTCAGTCTTTTGTTTCTCTGGCGTCTAGATTAGCATACCTATTCATCCCTACAACGACTGTTTTTCACACCTCTGGCCCTGACCTGGCTAGCCTTATTGTTCCCCTGTTTGCTTGATCTAGGCTTAACGGGCCCATATTAGACTATTTTCTGATCTATGTTATAATGTTGTTTCCTCCTCACAAACATACCTCAAGTTGTTTCATGCATTAACACACAATCCCCCGCACATTTAGAACTGGTATATTGTCTATAATAAGAAAATGTGTGTGTAAACAAGTCAGTGTAAGTTCTAAAACCACAAGCATATTTCAGCGTATTTTGATGGAGTGCAAAAATGTGAGAAGGAGAAGGTTAACCTGACCTTAGAAATACTGAGAGACTGATTTTGTGAACCACCCACAATCCCGGTGCAGTAATTTGACTTTCACTTTCTGAATGTCAGTTGAGTAAAGCAGTTTGAAATGAAAATGTTCAGCATCATTTCAGTATCATATGGATATCATGAAATAAAATGCCTAAAATAAAATCCTTAAAAGATGCATTGTGTAACTTTTCTGGTGGAGGGTCTGTCACCCGTTTGTTTCTATGGAGATGTCATTGCTCTGCCTGGAATGTTCCACAGTACAGTGACATTAAACAGCTCTACCTTACATTAATTCAATTACAGGTGGTTTTATAACTCAAAACTATCTAGAAAAACATTCATTCTGACTGTGAGCGGGGTCGCCTCTCCACAGATCTGACCTGTAACTTGGTCTGGTTTGGTCTCCATGATGATAGAAAGGTTTAATACCTTTCTGTAAAACATTCCAGATAAAGCATTAACATCTCCATGGAGAAAAACATTGACAGACCCTTGCCAGAAAAATTACACAATGCACCTTTAAAGATGGATGCTTTATAGTGTAGAACATTACTGTAATAAAAAAGAAATACTCATTAAACAAAAAATAAATAAATAAAATAAAACTACTATTGTACTACTACAATGTGAGGTTGAACCTACTTGGATGGGAATACCAGGTGCCACAGTGGGGGCAGCGGTGGATCTAATGCAAATTGTTGTTGTGTCCTTAGGCAAGACACTGTGGCCACATTGCCTAGTATGAATGTGATGTGTGAATCATCAGGAAGTGCACTGTTGGCATGCATGCTGTTATTTTTAGCATTACTGTCTGGGATGTAACGATATCAAAAAGTCTCAATACGATATTTTCACAATATGCATCTTACGGTACGATATTTATTGTGATATTGTGGTACTTTTTCCTTTTAAAATGCCTTGACAAAACTTTGGTTCCATCATAATCCAAAGAGCTAAGATTTAAAAGTGCTTCATAATACTTCATGTAGTGTGCAGTGAAAGTGAAGGATCATGGTCTGTGTAGTTCCCTCTGTTTTATCGCTGCACCATAACAATGAATTTAAGAGATTTGATATATTGTGAGGGGCCACTGTATTATAAATAAAAAATGTACTTACTTACTATTATTGTGAGACATTACAATAGGTCATAAGGAAAAACAGTGATACAGATGATATGATGATGACGGGGCATCAAGTAGTACAGTTTTAGGGAGTATTATCAGTTACATAAGGGTGAGTTGTTGTACAGTTGTAGGGAGTATTATCGTTACATAAGGGTGAGTTGTTGTACAGTTGTAGGGAGTATTATCTGTTACATAAGGGTGAGTTGTTGTACAGTTGTAGGGAGTATTATCGGTTACATAAGGGTGAGTTGTTGTACAGTTGTAGGGAGTATTATCGGTTACATAAGGGTGAGTTGTTGTACAGTTGTAGGGAGTATTATCGTTACATAAGGGTGAGTTGTTGTACAGTTTTAGGGAGTATTATCAGTTACATAAGGGTGAGTTGTTGTACAGTTGTAGGGAGTATTATCGGTTACATAAGGGTGAGTTGTTGTACAGTTGTAGGGAGTATTATCTGTTACATAAGGGTGAGTTGTTGTACAGTTGTAGGGAGTATTATCGGTTACATAGGGGTGAGTTGTTGTACAGTTGTAGGGAGTATTATCTGTTACATAAGGGTGAGTTGTTGTACAGTTGTAGGGAGTATTATCTGTTACATAAGGGTGAGTTGTTATACAGTTGTAAGAAGTATTATCGGTTACATAGGTGTGAGTTGTTGTACAGTTGTAGGGAGTATTATCTGTTACATAAGGGTGAGTTGTTGTACAGTTGTAGGGAGTATTATCTGTTACATAGGGGTGAGTTGTTGTACAGTTGTAGGGAGTATTATCTGTTGCATAAGGGTGAGTTGTTGTACAGTTGTAGGGAGTATTATCGGTTACATAAGGGTGAGTTGTTGTACAGTTGTAGGGACTATTATCAGTTAAATAAGGGTGAGTTGTTGTACAGTTGTAGGGAGTATTATCGGTTACATAAGGGTGAGTTGTTGTACAGTTGTAGGGACTATTATCTGTTACATAAGGGTGAGTTGTTGTACAGTTGTAGGGACTATTATCTGTTACATAAGTGTGAGTTGTTGTACAGTTGTAGGGAGTATTATCTGTTGCATAAGGGTGAGTTGTTGTACAGTTGTAGGGAGTATTATTGGTTACATAGGGGTGAGTTGTTGTACAGTTGTAGGGAGTATTATCTGTTGCATAAGGGTGAGTTGTTGTACAGTTGTAGGGAGTATTATCGGTTACATAGGGGTGAGTTGTTGTACAGTTGTAGGGAGTATTATCGGTTACATAAGGGTGAGTAGTCCTGTATCTCTCTTCCTTTGATGACATTGTGACTGGTCATTATGATTGGACAGAATCATTTTGACATTCATGTTATTTGAGATGCAAACAACACCATTACCCGATTTCTTCCATGTTGAAATGATAAGCGATGTGTGTCCTTTTAAAAACTTTAGAGAGTGTGACTTGTTTTCATGTCATAGTGCCTGCAGAGCGGCCCGGTGGGTGAGCTGCAGATTTACAGTGCTGACTGGGCTGGCAGCTGTGGCTGCTTAAAACGGGGGCGGTGAGAGACGCAGTGCAGCCCATATCCCTCCGCCTCTGTGTAAAGGCCCCCAGCCCCGTCTGTGTTCTACAGTGTGCATGTTTTCACTTATCACAATGTCACCAGCTGGAATATATGCTCAACTCAAATACAAATACGTTCTACAATTTGCTCATGTTTTTGAAAGAAATCTCCAAACATGTTGATCCACACATGTTGAACTTTCTCATTGTTTATTTGGGATTACCGCCACAACTTGTCATATTAATGTTATGGCTTAAAGTCTTTTCAACTTTGACAACACTCATGTCTTGGGGTTGTCTTGGGTTTTAAGCTTTAGTGCAGTTTTTCCCACTTCTATACATAGAAATGGACTCAATACACAACACTGATTCCGGTACTACTATGATAATTTAAAAAAAACAACACTTATTTAGACAATAGAATGTAATTGTTAACATTACGTCATAGTACTTTCTTTTCTGTTCCTATGTGTCTTATATTTGTATAATCCCTCAGTGGTCCTGTAGGCATATACTAGTCTATGTGCTCTTATACTTGTTCTGATACAGCTCAAGATTATTCTAAAGACATTTAGGAAAGGTTCAGTTCTGTCCTGTAAATGTCACTTTTTTAGTATACTTGTTCAAATAAGTGTCTATTTTTGATTCTAGTTTTAATATCAGGATCTGGTTTCCAATACTTTTGGACAACCCTAATATGAATATCGCCAGTTGATGTAGTGGTGTTTTTTCCAGTAGGGGTGCAATAGTACTAAACTTGGTCACAGTTGAGTAGCCAGAGCAGGATGACCATGTGGCTGACTCATTACAAAATGACTGGTGTATTGATCCAGTCTCTCCATAATCTTTAAGCCCCTAGGCCACCCAAACCACCCCCCAGCGTCCTGTGTGTTAATTAGCTGTTGGTGGTGACGGGTGCTGTCTCCTTACCCCCTCCTTCTCCCCACTTGGATGAATTATTATCACATGACATCACAAGGTGGAATTAGTGTTATCTGATTGAGAGAAGAACTGCCAATGTGAATGAAACAAAACTCCAGCTATGTTTTTGACAAGGAAACATTACAATGTAGCATGTACAATGCTGCAAAATGGATCAGAAATAGCAGTAGTAGTAGCAGTAGTAGTAGCAGTAGCAGTAGCAGTAGTAGTAGCAGTAGTAGTAGTAGTAGTAGTAGTAGTAGTAGTAGTAGTAGTAGTAGTAGTAGTAGTAGTAGTAGTAGTAGTAGTAGTAGTAGTAGTAGTAGTAGTAGTAGTAGTAGTAGTAGTAGTAGTAGTAGTAGTAGTAGTAGTAGTAGTAGTAGTAGTAGTAGTAGTAGTAGTAGTAGTAGTAGTAGTAGCAGCAGCAGCAGCAGCAGGCTAGATCAGAAGAATATGGTTTAGCTCAGGAAAATGGGGTATTTAATGTGACAAACACACGGCTTAAGTGTGGTGTTATTTACAGTGAACAGATATTATTTACAGTAGGGATGCACCAATGTGAAAATTGTAGCCAATATCAGATATTAATGTTGCTGTTATGGCAGATAACCAATATTAACCGATTATTTTTATTTATTTATTTTTTTTTAATAGTGTAACTTTTTTTTTTATAGTGCAACATTGCGTTCTGTGTCCTGATTGGCTAAGGGGCTGTAGACCTTTGCCGATTGATGTTATAGATGGGGGAGGGGACCGGGACCAGACTGGAACTAGACCAGGACTAGACCAGGATTAAATGCAGACTAAACCAGGTCTAGACCAGGTCTAAACCAGGTCCCACTGCTGGCGGTCTCGTGCTCGCAGCCCCGGGTGGGACGCGCAGTCTCCCGCCGGTCATGCTGCGCTATCACGGATTTGACCACGATGAGCGGGTGCACGTGTCCGCGCGCGCACTTCTCCGGGAGATTGGTGCGTGTCGCGTCCCGGGACGTGGCAGTGCCGTTGGATGAGTGTGGTGCTTCCTGCAGATCCAGTGACTCATGTCTCCGCTCCCCTCGTGTGTCCGGCGGGGCTCCAGGAGCCGTGTCCCCCACGCTTCACTATTAATACATTTTGTTGAAAATCTACAAAAGTTTGTGTTTAAACAAGAGCGAAATGTGACAAAACATTAATTTCAGTCTGAGAAAAGTGTAGAATGTGTGTGGTGAGGCGTTTACAGCCTTAAAACATGTAGAATAATTGTAAAATATAAAATTGTCCTACTTCGGTGATTTCGCTTATTGCGGGTTATTTTAGAACCTAACCCCCGTGATAAATGAGGGATTACTGCACTGACAATATCGGTCGTTAATATCAGCCCAGTTTTACACAAACCTGTCCTGTACAAAACAGGACCAGCAATAAGTAATACAATAATTAAGAAGGTAGAAATGGACCAGGGGCAGACAAATTTCTGGGTTACAATAACATAGAAAATAGTTTAATATATAGACCCTTTAAAGTATAGTGATTCTAGAATGTTGTGATGTCATGTGAACACAACCTATTGTGTTTTTTCCAGATTCCCTTCAGCGTGCCAAACACCCAACATTTGAGAGAAATATGATATATTAACAGATGTAATGAGGTCTAAACTACTTGTTTGCTGAAGACATAATACCGCCTAAATAACTGCATCTTTGCGGTTTCCAAATTGCGTTTTCAGTTTCAATTAATCTCACAACTCTGGGGTGTGCTACAAATTGGACATTTTAAGAGGCACTAGGAGAAGTCGAGTGCTAAGATTATAATGACTGAAGAGCAACTTAAGAGCACATTTGGAGCTTGTTTGGATCAGCCAGTGATGTGCAAGTGTAGATAAGCCCCGAGCAAAGCAAAACAAGACATGTGCTTCAATAATTGTGTTGCTGTTGTTATTTGGGGCAATTATGAGTGTAATTCCACATTTTTCATAACTTGCATAGGCCTGCATATGTTTGCAGCTGATGTCATCAACAAGCCTCAGGGGTGTGATGCTAACTTTAGGCACTACACTGTCTGATTTTATTAGACCTTATTGGTCAGGCTATTAGAGCTATTAAGGCCGCCACACACTACAGGAGAATTTGCCAGATTCTGGCTGCAATTTGCTTCCCCCTGAGTTTGAGGAGGCGTGACCCGACTTTGTGTCTTTGTGTGCGATTTTGAAGCGGCTGCTCTCCTTGTGTTTGGTGTCAGTGTGACTCTGAGCTGCTCTGTCAGATCATAACCACCAAACATCAGCAACGCTACGGTACCAGCCAATAAAACAGGACGTCAGGGGCAGACGGAGTGATGGACACAGAGGCCCAAGATACAAACTTGGGAAACATCTAAAATAATGAGAAGTCTTTATTACCTCTCGTAAAGCTGTACATTTAAACTGCTGCATCTCATCCACATTATCCATAGAAATTGTCCTCTGCAAATAATTACATCCAGTCCACAAAACAGCGCTGTGAGTCCAGTTGGAAGCAAGTGTTTAACTATCGTCTGTTTACATCAACACAGGATGGATCAGGGTGAAGCTACAGATTACAGAGTAAGACCCTTCTTCCTGTGTACTTTATCACCAGCCTTCTGTGCATTAAAAATCATGTATCCGAAGTATTAATATAATAATAATCCAGTTTTGACTTGTATCTAAACTAGAAGCACAATGCTCTGACCCTTTGAACACTTAAAGCCCCAGTGTGTAGGATTCGTGGCGCATAGATGGATGGTGCTATTGCACTTTCTGTTTAGCTACAGCAGACCTCGAGGGTCACCCGGGCGCGCCGTAGAGCGGACAGCTCTCGTACCCGCGCACGAGCTGCGCGCCACTACTGTATAAATAAAACGCGTTCCCGTTTTATTTTTTTTCTTTCTCATGAAAACACACATTCCCGATCATGTACCATGACACTCTACACATCAAATGAAACCTTACAGTCTCCTCTTTTTGACTATGCAATTCATTTCCCTGCACAATAATCACTCCCCGAGCACATGGGGCTTTTATACGGAAAAGCACAAAACGAGGTTAGCTTACCTTAGAATGCTTTGCACAGGTCAAACTCTGTATTTCACCATAAACTTGCTCTCAATTTGTCCGTAAGGATCCAGCGAATAAAATCCAGTAAAACAATTTAGTCCAAAACACGTGTTAGATCCATTACGACGTCTGATCCGGCAGCATGCTTGTGTTGTTTACCCAAAACCACGAGCCTTGCCGAAGGCGAAGGCGGAGCCCAAATGTCCTTCTGCCGCTCTCGTATTCAAAATGGCTGCCTCTGCATGGGGAAGATCCCCCTTTTATGTGACTATATCTAAGTCTAAAAGAATACTTTGATTTCATGATGGAAGTGAAAAGGCTTGGAAAACAATGTATTTTTGAATGGGTATCTTCAATTTCAGTAATTAACGGGTAAAAATCTTACACACTGTCCCTTTAAGAGTCTCAAAGTGAGTTGTTCTTCTCAAGACAGGAATGGGTGATGCAAGTGGCTGTGGTCTGCAGTCATATCCCACTGCAGTCTTTGCGATCTGAGATTTTAAATCTCATAAGATTCTCCTTGTGTCTGTGGTGTTCACTTTTTGTCACACATTAATAAATCATTTATCATTTACGACTGAAAAATCCTGTAGTGTGTGGCAGCCTTTAGACTAGAATCCATTCATTATTTTAACACAATCTGACTAGAAACACTCCTATGGATCACAGGCTCCTGAAAATGTGTTGCTTAAATCAATTTTAGAATTCTTGAGTTTTCAGACGATCTTTAAACTTTGTGACAGTGTTTGCTAATATGTGTCTTCATGGTAACTGCTGAACATTCTACCATAGAGCTACATGTACAACACCCCCTGTGTACTGTCACTGCAAAGTATCAGTTGCTGTATGCTGACAATAGACATGCAGCCAGACACGAGAATTGACCTGCATTTTACAATGTGAATAAGGCCAGACAATTGCCAGTACTACCTCTTGGTTACCTTGGTTACGAGCTTGGTTTCCTGACTATGTATGAACAGAGCAAATCAGGCAATGTTCTGGGACTGGTGCATGTGCATTTGAGCTTTGGAGATGAAGACAGATTAATAAGGATTACACAAACATGTGTGAATGAAACAAAACACAACTCCAGCTCTGTTTTTGAGGTAGTAACATTATAACATGACTTAAAGCTTGCATTTTTGTGTAATATAGGATGTTTAATAAGAAGATTCTGTTCAAAGTTTACATTTCACGTCCAGGTGAATTGACAAAAAGGCTTTTTATGCACACCAAACTAGATATTTTGTTGTTTGTGAAGGCATCTTGAGTCTTGGCTGTTTTCTGTTTACACATCCACTGATTAACAAGCCAGGGTCATTTCATTTGATTTTGTGTGTATGCTGTATCGTGTGTCATTGAGCGGTGTTTTGTCGCTGTGGTAAAGGCGCATCAGACCTCACACAGGCTCCAATGGCACCATCAGCTTTCCCCCTGCAGTGACACTATTGATTGGATCAGCGCAGAGTCTTAATAGGTTCCCTGGTTCCCCTGAGCAGCTGCAGCCTGTGTGAGTGAATACAAGGCGAAGAGAGAGAAAGGTGTATTGGACAGCCCTGCTCAGAGCCTGGCCAGCAGCTCTTCATCGCTCTATTGATTCTTATTGAACGCATGAGGCTATTGTGTGTATGCCGTGGGTTCATGCTTTTCCTGCAGGTCTGTGAAGTCCATGTTGTTGACAGTAATGCTATCAGTGTGTCTCAGTTGGGCTGTACAGAAAACTCCAGTGTTTAGTAGATTGTCATTCAAGGTGCATTGTGTAACTTTTCTGGTGGAGGGTCCTTCATATGCTTTTCTCCATGGAAATGTTGCTTTGGCTTGAATGTTCCACAGTATTATATATTTCAATCTTCATGGAGACCAAACCAGACCAAGTTACAGGTCAGACCTCAGTCTGCCATACATCTCCACCTAAAAGCCATGGGTCACTAGCCTGGGAATTCCCAGGCCGCCTTCCAGTTCGAAACGAACGGAAGCGGCCTGGGAATTCCCAGGCTAGTGACCTCGTGAAACTCGTCCAAGCGAGAGTCCCAGATTTAGGGCCCCAATCAGAGAGCGGGGGAGGTGTGGCAAGACGGTGACGCGTACTACATGACAAACGGAAGCTTGTAGTTTGAACTGACAACTGACATGATTGGCTATGGACTTACGTATACGCTCAATGATAGACATTCATAACGCCCAATAAACGGCCGTTGGCAATCGCTAACCACACCTCCGCTACGGGATTTTTCGAAGCGAGTTTCCAGACCCATATCTCACTTGTGATATGGTCAGGTGTTAACCAGACTAATGGGTCACTCCTTTGAGGACAGTTGGATACAGATCTTGGCCAGAGAAAAGAACTGGTTTGAGAGGGGAGTTAAAGAGGCTATTTTTTGTCAAGAAAGAGAATCCTTCCTTGAACAAAAATGGAGGACTCAGACATCATTTGTCTCCCATTTATAAATCAAAACAAAGAAAATAATAGGGCAGCCAGGTCAGGTCCAGAGGTGTGAAAACACCCATTATGGCCCTGAATGGTTCTGCTAACAAGACCCACACTCCACTCCCACTGCATATTTAATAGGCTTACCTAACTAACAGAAATTGTAAACAAATGGGTGTGGTAGTGTCAGAGTAATTTCATTGTACTTAGCTCCTCCCTTCAGGCAGATATAAGGCAGTGTCCACCAGCACTCTAACCAGAACTGAGGAAGCAGCTTGGATGAGCTGCGAAACGTATTGGACCAAATAGACTTTTGTCCAGTTGACAAATTGAATTTCTGTGCACATTTGTTTACGTTTTAAAAAAGACCCCCCGTATTGTGTGTGTGTGTGTGTGTATGTATGTTTGTTTTAATAATAAGATTCACATTTTAAACACGTCCAGAAGAATCATGTTCTGAATCACATTTCAGAACATGTTTGTACAGATCTAAACGGCAGCAGTTTTTTTTATGCTGAATACCACAGTAGATTTTGTTGTTTGTGGAGGGAATTATGGCACTTCTTTGTGATTTGCTAATTGGGTCCACTCAAACAGCCATTTTGATTTGATTGCAATTAATCTCACATCCCTGGCACGATGGACTTTCCCGTAGCTCTGTGAAGTCCAGCCTGATGACATGATGTTGACACAGTAATGCTATCAGCGTGTCTCAACATTTAGACACAGATTTCACTCTACAGTCAGAAGGGTCCAATGTAGTCGATAGTGCTGTTTTGTTAACCTCAGGGCAGAGACCCGGCTGCCATTAACCCTGACACTGCACTCTCCTCAACTGTCAATCTTACCTGGATAATCAATCTCCCCAGGGACCAGAACTCATATAAGGCTATTTTCTTATCTATGTCACGATTTTGTTTCCTCATCACAAACATGAGCAGGAGTTGTGTTTCATTTCATTCACACATTTAACATGTTCCACCTTATGAAGTCATGTGGTAATACTGGAACGGCTCCACTGTGTTTTTGACACCTTCACTAGAATTATTTAGATGTTTTCAGCCCCAAAATTGCCAATCTGCTGAACTGAAGGTAAAAGGCAGCTGTTAATTCTCGCTGTTGAATGATTGCTTCATGACATCAGAAGATGGAACAGAGCATTTTGAGCTTTGGAGATGTAAACAGACTAATAATAAAGGGTTACTCCAACATGTGTGAATGAAACAAAACACAACTCCATGTATGTTTGTAATGAGGAAACGACATAGATCAGACGATGGCATAAACTATTTCTCATAATAAGGAAGCGCACGTATCATGCTATTTGTTTTTAGCTTTACCATGACAGCAAAAACTATGTTCTCTGATCAAGTGAAAAGCACTTATAAACTCACGAGAAATAACTGCAAGGACCACTGCAAACCTTTTCAGATTAACTAGTTTGTTCAATAAAAATCATGTAGAGCACCTTTAATCACAGCTTGTGTTCTTCATGGTGAAGCGTTTGCTTACATTACATGTTTAAACAGCAGAGTGTTTTGTTAGCCTGCAGCTGGAAGTGGATGTTTTATGTCATCTAGCTCCTCCACTCACTCTTGACAGTTGGAACTCAAATGGAGTTTATAACACAAGTGGAAATGGAGTCATAATGCTGTCACTTTCTTTCCACACCTCGCACTATTTCACATTTGATACCTTGGCGTTATTGCTTCACCCAAATGGGCTTGTTCTGACAGAGCACTAAACCATAGAGTTACTTTTATTGATGGCATTACCAGACCAGACTGAGCACATTGCAGTCACAACCTGTCCAATAATTAATTGGATAACATTTTACTGTACATAGTAAAGTCAAATATTTTTTTATGTACTAGTTCCCCAAAAGTGAATACATAGTTAATAGTAAGGACGGGTGCCACTAGATCTTGTCTCTTAGCAAATGCTGAAAATTTAACTGATTTATTTTTTTCATGTACAGTACAGATATATTGTATAAGCAAAATGAACATAAGTTACTGTGTACTGTCTGCATCTAGCATTTTTATTGTCCGATAGTCAGTAAGTGTGCATTACCTTGCTAATTTTTTTTATTTTTTTTATTTACTGTGACGGCTCTGGTCTCTGAAAGCTGTGAAAAGCACTTATAAACACGGTGCAGTGAAATAATTAGGATGCTTTGAATAACTTTGGACCACAAACCATTTAAAATAACAAGTTGTATTTTCCAGTTTTAAGATCTGGAACAGTGCCTTTAAATAACCCGGGGCTGCTATGCCGTGTCTCTTTCCCGCAGAGATTAATTTGATGGCGCTTGATCCTCTCCAGTCTATATCCATAACAAATGTTTGAGCTAGTAGAGCTGGCTCCTCCACTGTGCGCAGCTCCCTGGATGTTTTATGCATACCATCACTTGTGGGTTAACTGAAACCATGGGCTGGAACCACATCACAGCACAGCCACTTCTCTGCTGAAAGAGGGCCTGCTTTGTGAGGAATTCCATTTGTGCAGGCTCTCCGCGTGACCTCCGGGACGCTTGTTAGTCCGACTGGGAGCTCGCACTGATGCCTGCGTTTCCATGTGCGGTAATGCCATATTTATATGCTCCCAGTTTTCCTGCCGGCAACGGCACACATGCACTCGCAGGCAGGCTGTGTTGGACGCATTCCAGAAAGAGAAGGGAAGTGCTATTTTCTTCTCGCTTTTCGGTCCTACACTGTGTGAATGTACGCCGGTTGCTCCCTGGGTTTCCTGTGCCCCTCCCCTCCGCCACTTCCAGCGGGCCTCGTACAAGCCCATTTTCACACACTATGTTTTACAGGTCATGGTTTTTGAGCTGCGGTCTGTCAGTGGTGTTACTTGCAGAAATTTCAAATGTTGATTTGATGTGATGATGATGTGATCAAATTTCCGAGAACCAGTTAAAAGATGAGCAGCAGCGTTTTGGACTAGCTGAAGATGGGAAAGTAAGGTTTTGTTGAGACCTGAGTATAAGGCGTTGCAATAATCTAACTGTGTCGAGATAAAAGCATGGATTAAAATTTCAAAATTATGACGAGATAAAAGTGATTTTACTTTGGCAAGTTGCCTCAGCTGAAAGAAACTGGTCTTTATGACTGCCCTAATTTGAGCATCAAGTTTCAAACCAGTCAAGGTTAACACCCAGGTTTGTGACAACAGGGTTTATTGCCTTGGTCAAAGAGCGCAACTCAGAAGGAATAACAGCAGGAATAACCAGGAGTAAGCAACACAACTTCAGTTTTATTCTCATAAATTACAAGCCATCCATGCTTTCAACTCACTAAGACAATCTAAAAGGTCCTTTGACTGCTTCAGAGGCACATAAATTTGGCAGTCATCTGCATAAAAATGGAAAGATACCTTGTATTTACGTAGAATTGACCCCAGAGGCAGCAGGTAAAGGGAAAATAACAAAGGTCCAAGGACTGACCGTTGAGGAACTCCACATGTCAACGGAGCAGAAGACGACACAGCATCACCAACTTGAACTGAAAAAACTTCTGTTTGACAAGTAAGATCTAAACCAGGACAGAGCCAAGTCCCTAGTGCCCACCCAGTTTTCCAAGCGAGACAAGAGAATCTGGTGGTCCACTGTATCAAATGCTGCAGTAAGGTCCAATAACAGCAGAGCAACAGTGTCTCTAGAGTCTGAGGCCAGAAGAATGTCATTAAAAACTCTCAGCAGAGCAGTCTCTGTACTATGGCCTTTTTGAATCCAGACTGGAATATTTCAGAGATTGAATTTTCATTTAAGAAAGAGCTCAGTTGCAAGTAAACAATTTTCTCAAGTAATTTTGATATCAGAGGCAGCTTAGAAATTGGCCTGTAGTTTGAGAGCTCAGTGTGATCCAGGTCAGGTTTCTTTATCAATGGCTGAACAACTGCATGTTTAAAACTAGAAGGTACAAGTCCATTGAGAAGGCAAGCATTAATAATATCTAGGACATAAGGGGCCAATGTGGGGAACACTTCTTTAAAAAGACGAGGGGGAATAACATCGGAGGGAGAGCCAGTAGGCTTGATCTGACCAACCACTTTTTCTATAAATGACAATGTAACAGGCTCAAACTCATGAAAGACAGCAGTACAGGTTACAGCTATATCAGGAGAGGAGGACTAATAAGGGCCCTAGTAGTCTGCACCTTATTAATAAAATGTTTTAAAAACATTTTTTGGGTCATCAGGACTGGGTTGTGGGACAGTGAGAATTGATTTAACAGTTTTAAAAAGCACACGAGGGTTGTGGCTGTTAGAATCAATTATATCTGAAAAATACCTGGCCCTAGCTGATTTCACTAGTTTTTGATACCGATGCCAACTGTCTCTCAACATCTGAAAGGATACTTGCAACTTATCCCCTTTCCCCTTTCTCTCCGCCCACATGCACTTGCGCCTGGCAGTACGCGTAACGTCAGTCAACCAGGGCTCTGATTTAGGTTTAGACAACCTGGATTTTATAGGGGCTACAGAATCTAACGCAGCTTTACACGCAGAGGTAAACACATCACAAAGTACATCAACAGATGGATCATTACCTGTGAAATCATTTACATTGAAAGCAGAAGAGAAATGCACAGCAGTAGATGAATTAATCACGCAGCCACTGCGCACAGAGCCGCACGGTTTGTTCAAGGTACAAGACCGAGGAATCTCAAACAGAACAGGCAAATGATCAGAGAAAGATGCCTCACAAATCTCAACATTGGCAACAGTAAAACCATAGGTCAGAACAAGATCGAGTGTGCCCAAGCTTGTGCGTGGGGTCGGTTACACATTGAACAAAATTAAAGTAGTCAATTTGAACAACTTGAAAAGTCTTTTGACAGTGGCTTTTCAGGACAACAAATGTGAATGTTTATGTCCCCTACAATAAGGATACGATCATAGATCGCCACAAATTCAGTTAGGAACTCTGAAAAGTCATTAATAAAATCCTTGTTGTATTTGGGTGGGCGATAAACTATTGCGCACAACAACGGAGGTGCAGCACTCACTTCAAACAGGATCACCTCAAAGCTGCTGAATGACACAGTGGGTACGAGCTAAAGGTATTCTTAAAAATAGTTGCCAGACCCCCTCCACGGCCTGATATCCTAGGGGAGTGAAAGTACAAACAATCCGAAGGCAATAGTTCACAAATGGCACTCGACTCACCCACAGTCATCCATGTTTCTGTTACGTACAAGAAGTCCGGTATCCCTGAAAGGAGTGGAGGGCAGAATGTTCCTTGTCCATCATGCTTAAAGGTCCCATGGCATGAAATTTTCACTTTCTGAGGTTTTTGAACATTAATGTGAGCTCCCCTACCCTGTTTAGGGGTAGGGGAGCCCCCCCCCCCATGGCTAAAAGTTGCGAAATGTGTAAACTGAGCATTTGCTGTCCTTTTCTGCGTTTGAAAAAAAACACAGCTCAAACGGGCGATTCTGAACAAGGAAACTTTCTGACGTCACACGGAAAATGCAGTTCCACCCCCCGTCTGTTTTTCTACCCACACTCTCTTTAAATCACGCCCAGAGAGTTTGGACCGCGAATGAGCTGCCCAATGCGAAATGCGTTTTTTTATTTGCCTGGAGGCACGTGTAAGTGTCTCCATGCTTGGAAGTCCTTTATCCGGCACTCTGGACCTCTGAAACAGCAGTGGTTTAATTTTATTTTCTGTGAAAATGTGTTTTTTTCATTGAAACGCCTCTCCTTTCTTCCTCCGCACTTAAAACACGGAAGTGGGGACAGCGCACAGCGCACCGCTAAAACAAGGAACCAGCGGCACATTTGCCCCCCCCCACCCGCAGCTCTAATCTATCTCTGTCCTTCTCATTTGCATTCAAGCAACAACGCCCAGAATGAGGTGTTCAGAGAGATGTTTTTTGACCATGTCTGTAAATGTGTCTTTCTCATGCACTGAATGTTGATTTTGAAGAAGGATTCATTTACAGTATTGGGGAACCATTAAGGCGCAATATAAAAGCATCAAGAAGTACCATGTCATGGGATCTTTAAAGTCCACATGCTTTTGGTCACCTTGGGATTAGTATCTTAACAATCTTTATATTTTTAAAACACGTACAGTGTATATACTCTTAAAGATAATATATAAACAACTTCTGTGTTTCCATTGTGGTATTTAGGTGTTGGAGTGCTCTCTGCTGTTAACAACGGGAACGACAATAAATGAAGCCCTTAGGCCAATGGAGACGTGCATTCATTGTGCCCACAGTTTGACCACAGAACAAGTCAGGTGATAATTTACGGACTTAAAAACTGTGTAGAACTGTGACTTCTACCTGTGATGCAACAATCTGGGCAAAATGCCAACGGAGCATTTTTGAGTTCTCAGGAAAGACTACTTTGGATTACTGGATTAATGAAATGAGCATGAATGATGCTGTTATGTTTTAGATGAGGTTACAATATGTGTATAAGTGGAGGTCAAAAAATAAATAAAAACAAAGCTGCAAGCATCCTTAAAGTTTTCTGAAGTAAATGTCCCATCCCACCCCCCACCCCCCCCAGACTAGGTGATGTCTCTTGCCTAGGGATAGTGTCCCACTGCTATTACATATATCAGACCCTCCAGGAATTCTCGATGTTGCAACCTCAGCCAATCCCCGTGAATTCAGGGCGGTGTTGCAATTTTGACCAATCGCCGCAACTTTCCCGCAATTTTTACCTATTTTGACCAGTCATCGGCGACGTATTGAACTCACGTCGACCAACTTCCTTCTGCCTTACTTCCGTGTGACAAAACGAAACTGCGGCCGTGTCCCCAGTTGTGGTTTGAAGGGGGCTCAGACTGCAGTCAAGGCGGTGCACACTTGCTCAGCCCTGACTGCAGTTCGCGGACCGCATGGCCATCTGCGAAATGCGACAGATCTCGCAACTACAGGAAGCAGCCGCCGACTCCATTTTCTCCCGTAGAAGAAGTAGCGCGCGGTGCATGCTGGGATATATGAGTGTGCGAAGCGTGCATTTTCACACGCTTGGCCCACGCCCCGATTTCCATAGAAACGACTGCGGTCTTCAGCTCGCGTCCCAACTGCGCATGGGACAAAAAAGAAGTGACGCACATGCCCTTCAAACCACACTCCGAACTGTGCACTCCGGGAATTGGAACACGGCTTCTAATTGCAAAGAAACATGTCTGCGGCGCCATTTGCCCACAAAAATAACAGCAAAAGACCGGGCGAAACAGTTCCCCTTCTAGTAGTAATTTATTTTCGATGTTGGTAAGGTTGTTTTAGGACCATATCTGTGATCTCTGTGTCTTTGTATTATTCTTTGTCAGTAATAACTCAGTATTCAAAATATTACTCAATTTTAATTACAAAAAGGGAAAATCACAACTGTTTCTCGCAACTTTCACTTCCTCCCGCAACAAAATCGCAACAAAAACCTTAAAAGCACCGCAACTTTCATTGCAACTTTTTGGAAAAGCTCACGCAAATTCAGGCATTTTAGCCCGCAACAATCACAAAAAATGCCAACGAAATCCTGGGGGGTCCGATATATATAACAGTCTCCCATCCGAGTGCTAATCAGGTCCAACCCTGCTTAGCTTCAGAGATCAGACAAGATAGTATGTATGTAGTATGCCATGTATTTTGGATAAATGCCTCTGTCATTTACTGCCCTGTTTCCTTCCTCAGTCACATTCCCTTCCCCTCTCTCCTCCCCTCCTCTCTGTCTCTGGGCACATTGCCACAGCAGTGGGGTCAGACATCTTGTGATTTTGCAGTAGTGTGTAGAATGCATGAGAATAGTGGACCAACAATCCACAGGCCACAATTGACAATCTGATAAACTCTATGCGAAGAAGATGTGTTGCACTGCATGAGGCAAATGGTGGTCACACCAGATACTGACTGGTTCTGAGTCCCCAGACCCCCAATAAAGCAAAACAAATGCACATTTCGGGGTGGCCTTTTATTGTGGGCAGTCTGGGGCGCACCTGTGCACTGGTCATGATGTCGGATCGGCATCTTGATGTGGCGCACCTGTGAGGTGGGGTGGATTGTCTGGGCGGGGCAGAGGTGCTCGCTGTCACACATTTGGACAGATTTGTGAACAATGTTTGAGAGAAATGGTAGTGTTGTGTATCTGGAGTGAATTTTGGATCTTTGGGTCCATCTCAGGAAAAATGGGAGCAAAAACAAAAGTGTTGCGTTTATATTTTTGTTGAGTGTAGTTTCCTTTTTGCTGAAGCAGGTGACAATCCAAAAGGAACAAATTATCTTTGCAAAATATAATCAGGTGGATTAAAATATAATCAGGTGGATTATCACTGCTTAATTGCAGTACAGTAGTACATTCTTATAGTGCATGTTATTACTTACTATCAAAAGAGACATCAAATAAATATAACATTTCACAATGCATCACATGTCAGTACAGATTAAAAAACTTAAACCTATTATAGGCAAATTATATGTTTTCAGTTTTGTCTCACACACTTGTTAAGGTCATATAAGGCCACAGTGATTAAGATGTTTAGGTGATCCTCAGCTAAGATGAAAAGAAACTACCATTTCACTATTTTACTTCTGCAGGAAATTGGAAGTTAAACTTTATAGACACATCTCTATTAGGACACATTATGGACAGAAACAGACACAATGTACAGGAAGGAGGCCAAATCATCCATCCTCCCCCCCACCCTAGACCCATACCAGTTTGCATACCGGGCCAACCGCTCTACCGAGGATGCAATCTGTTCTGCACTTCACCCGGCTCTCACCCACCTAGACAATAAAGACTCATATGTGAGAATGCTGTTCATAGATTTCAGTTCAGCATTCAACACTATAATCCCTCAGCAGCTCATTATCAAACTAGACCACCTGGGGCTTCAGACCTCACTGTGTAATTGGCTGCTGGACTTCCTCAGTGAGAGGCCACAGGCAGTGCGGGTCGGCAGAAACACCTCAAGCTGCATTAGACTGAGCACAGGAGCCCCCCAGGGCTGTGTGCTCAGTCCGATGCTCTTCACTCTGCTGACCCACGACTGCTCACCAGCGTTCAGCACCAATCACATAGTGAAGTTTGCGGACGATACGACTGTGGTGGGTCTCATCTCTAATAACGATGAGACAAACTACAGGAGTGAGGTGAGCCTTCTGACCCAGTGGTGCAGCAATAACAATCTCCTTCTTAATGTTGAAAAGACCAAGGAGATTGTTATTGACTTCCGGAGAGGCCCCACCCAGCACCCCCCACTGTCCATCAATGGTGCTGCTGTAGAGAGGGTGAGCAGCACCAAATTCCTGGGGGTGCACATCAGTGAGGACCTCTCCTGGACAGTGAATACTGTATCACTGGCAAAGAGGGCTCAGAAGCGCCTCTATTTCCTCCGCAAACTAAGGAGAGCTGGAGCCCCTCCACCCATTATGACCACCTTCTACCGAGGCACCATTGAGAGCGTCCTGACCAGCTGCATCACTGTGTGGTACGGGAGCTGCACTGAACAGAACAGGAAAGCTCTGCAGCGCATAGTGAATGCAGCTGGGAGGATCGCTGGTGTCTCTCTCCCCTCCCTCCTAGACATTTTTAACACCCGGCTCACCCGCAGAGCGTCCAGCATTGTGGGTGACCCGAGCCACCCCGCACATAGCCTGTTCAGCCTCCTGCCCTCGGGGAGAAGGTACCGGAGTCTCCGGGCCCACTCCACCAGGCTTTCAAACAGCTTCATCCACCAGGCTGTCAGGAGGCTGAACTCACACCCGAACTCACACCCGAACTCCCACCTTACCCATCTCCCACCCCCCACCCCCCATATTGGCATAACCTGTATTCCATAAAAGACATATCACTCTAGACACTTTAAAAAACTGCTGCTAAGGACGACTGTTGCACTGTTGCACATTTACATTTACTACTGGATTTTACTCCTGTTGCACTGTTGTTTACTACTGTTATTGCACACTTACATTTACTACTGGAATTTTTAGTACTGTTGTTTACTCCTGTTATTGATTTTTACCCCCGTTGCACTGCTGTTTACTACTGTTATTGCACATTTACTACTGGAATTTTTAGTACTGTTGTTTACTCCTGTTGCACTAGAATTACTACTGTTGCACATTTATTTTTATTTATCTTAACTCCAATGCACATTCTACTGCACATGACCAATTCACTGCTGTATCTTCCATTGCACATTTTGATGCACACTGCACACTTTGGAAATCTGTATATAGTATAGTTTATTTATTATGTTGCACTGTTTTAAGATTTTAGACCGTAGACTTTAGTTTTAACTTAGATCTCTGTCTTAGATAGTTTTTGTTGTGTTTTGTCTTCATATTGTATTTTGTACACTGTCTTTTTGCACTACCTGGCCAGAGAGAAACGAAATTTCGATTCACTGTATGTTGAACACATATGGCAGAATTGACAATAAAGCTGACTTTGAACTTTGAACTTGAAATGCAAACATCATATTTGCTATGGGTATATGTGATGTCAGTCATTGTGTTTATCGTCTTGTCTTGTTTATTGTTATTGTCTTGTTTATAAGATGATTTATGTTCACTGTGTGCCTAGGGAGTGCTGCAATTTCAAATCCTGTGTGTGCAACCTGTACATATAGTTTTTGACAATAAAGCTGACTTTGAACTCTGATGCAACCACAGACTCCACAGTTCTAATGCAGTCTGGACCTCCTCCTCAGTGAATCTGGACCTCCTCCTCAGAAAACAGTGGAGACATGACCCAATGTACTTGGGCCACTCAGTAAGCTGCATCTCTTGTCTTCTGGAGGAGGAAGAGCAGAATGTGTCTTATGTCTGATTGGTTCAAAGTCCTGTCCTGCAATGTAAAAAACATAATGACACACACATTAAGAAAACTACAAAACTATTACAGGAAAATTAGGTTCACAGTGCATGTACATCAAGATCCAAAGGTAGTTTAAATAAATCGAAACAGCTAAATTAATAGAGGAATCCCACAAATATGAGTAATGTGTATTTTCACTATTTAAATAATGATTTCAATATGATTAATTTGCAGCCCTTATTATTACTGGAGTTTTCAACGCCACATGCCCCATACCTAATCAGTGGCAGACGTCTGGGTCAGCACACCTCCAGGGCAGTTTAGTAGCTTTACCTTGTCTTCTTCATTTGACCCATTTCATGACCCATGAGCATCTCCTCAGCCAACAGTTCTGTGGCCCCAGCAGTGTTGTGTCCTCATATAGGAGGCTGCAGATGAGAAAAGAAAATTCATATAAAACATTTCAAACAGTTTTCTCATTGTTATATTAGATGTGATGAACATAACAGACACAGTGTCTAGTATCTACACCAGTGTCAGCACCTGTTAAATGAGCCTAATGTCCATCTTAAATCTGACCTGTCCAGGCAGTGTTATTTACTCTTCACTTTACAAACATGCACAGATTGTAAAAAGCAGGTAATATATTCCCAGAATTGAATGCATACAATGGAGGCTTATATTATGTGATTTACAAGTAAAAATAAAGTTTGATAGAGTCAAACTGTGTCTTTTAAGTTTAATGCATGAAATAATGTGGGTTTTATCATACCCCCAACTTAAGCAACACTGGCCAAGTGTTTAGTCCCCTGTCCGTGAAAACGAGGCGTTTACTCCTCGTAGCTTCATTAGAGCCTCTGTAGTCTTTTTCCCCTGACAGTAAAAATATTATTAGTGTTTGATGGACATCTGTCCAAATAAGAAAGTTTGAGCTGACTTTTCATCGAGTTAGCGGATTACTAGCTCAGTGAACCTCTGAGCTTTCCCTCAAAGCTCCAAGGTTCACGCAGTTAAAAACAAACTTATTTGACAGTTTTGTGGTTTGTGGCCGTATTTTACATTTACAGTTGTGTTGGTAATGATTTCCTAAAGTTAAAAGCGTATACTCACGTGTTTTCTCCGCACTCCGGACGGGCTTTTCGCTCCGTGTTTTCGCTCCGTGTTTTGGGCTGCATGAAATGGGACAGGCCGTGTCACGCCGGTCGTGCGGCCAAAAATGTAGCCAACAAAGGCTGCAGGGAAACGGCTTTAGTGCACCCGCCTCGCGTTCACCCAAATACCATATGAGTTACGATTCTCCGATCCCATTTGAATCGGAACCTTTTCAGCCAATCACAGCCTGATAAATGCCTTGGCTTCTGTTTCCACCAAACTAGCTTCCGTTTCAACCATACTTTAGCTCTCGCATACATATATACTTTAGCTCTCACATACATATATACTTTAGCTCTCACATGCATATATACATACTCACTCTCACATACATATATTCTCTCTCTCACATACATATATTCTCGCGCTGAGAATATATGTATGTGAGAGGAGAATATATGTGAGAGTGAGAATATATGTATGTGCGAGTGAGAATATATGTATGTGAAAGTGAGAATGTATGTATGAGAGTGAGAATGTATGTATGTGAGAGTGAGAATGTATGTATGTGAGAGTGAGAATGTATGTATGTGAGAGTGAGAATGTATGTATGTGAGAGTGAGAATGTATGTATGTGAGAGTGAGAATGTATGTATGTGAGAGTGAGAATGTATGTATGAGAGTGAGAATGTATGTATGTGAGAGTGAGAATGTATTTATGTGAGAGGAGAATTGTATGTGAGAGTGAGAATATATGTATGTGAGAGGATCAGAATGAATAATGTCTTGAACAGCCCCTCATACCCAGGCTCTAGAGGACGAGCAGCCCTAAGTCACAGATTTCCAAAGCATGAAAAATACATCCGTGCTGCATCTGCCCAAGCCAGTCGCTCTGCTTCAGACCACTCCATCACAAGAGCCTGTTCACCTGCTTTAGATGTGCTTCCTCTGCTTCTTTAATAGGGCTATATGCTCCCAATGTGGGGAATGAAAAGTAGAATAATGAAAGGGGATCTGACTGGAGCTATGTACATATATGAGGCTGGAGGACAGTAAGAGCAGCCAGCTGTGGGTGGCATAGGGAGTACTGCTGTCAAAAACTTCCTCCATAAATGTGAGGTGTTGTATTCTGATGTATTGATATTGACACTGTAGTTACATATTGAAATGAAATGTTGGAGAACCACTGATAACAATGTTACAAATTATGCATTTAATGCAGAAATCTGTCAATAGTACCGTAGTGGCAGAGAGCGTAGCACCCTTTCTTAAAACCAAGAAGGTTTTGGGTTTGATTCCCAGGCCCCCCAAGCCATTTTTAGATTGCATTTGTCCCTGTGTCTGTGGGGGTCCTCCAGCTCCAGGTCCTCTGGTTTCCCTCATCAACCCAAAAGCAATAAGTAAAACCCTCCAGCTAAAGCAGTCCTGACCAATACTTGCTCAACATCTGGAGATGGGTTCCTGAGCTCTAGCCCCTGTCACGCTGCTCCAGCAGGACTGGTTGAAGAATAGGTCAAATGTAGAGACTGAGGAATTTGTCAGTTACAAATTATGAAATTTGTTACGTTTCAATTTTTTTAATACTGTTGGGGTGAAAGATATGCAATAGACCTGGACTCACAATTTTACTTATTAAATTTGATGAAATTGCAAAAACAAATGATTTTGGCTTCATGATGTCCTCTGCAAAAATACCCCAGTGCGTCCATGGTGCCTTTTCCAACCGTCTAGTTCAAACATACTGAAATGCATTTCATTTTTGTGTTTGTTTAGCAGTTTGTTATTCAGTTTAAATACATTATAAACCCAATATTAGCCAGCAAAAAAGCAGAATCAATAATGTGTAGTATAGCAGATGCTGACGTCTCCTTCAGTGTTACTTGTTTGTTGTGTGAGCCCAGCGTGTGTTTGCCTTCTTTATGGGGCTGTGCTGTTTTGCTCTGTGCCTCTAATGGCCCAGTGTGTGTTAAACAATGTTAGCACAGGGCTGGAAACGGTGTGTCTGCACATGACTGTGGAGTCTTGCCACAGGCACACTCTAACCTCCCACCATTAGCTTTAATGAAGCATACAATCAATATGTTTGACATTTGTCTCCTGTCTGCACATCTGCTGTTTACTATTGATGCCCCAAAATGGCTCCACAGGAAAACATGGCCTGACGGTTTCCTGGAGTACTCAGAGAAATGTGTTTATGTGCGAGTCAGTACAGTCAGCGTGGTACTGAGTCAAGCTGTGAGTGGTGGAAACTAACATGAGCTGTTGACCCGCACTAATGTACAAAACATGACTGTGTGTGATCGAGCTGAGATTCAGCCTTAGAGTTTAATAGATAAACTTTTATTTTGATGCAAATTTAGATTATTCTTTTGTATGTAAACAATGCTTAAAATGTGAATATGTCATCACCATATTTAGTATCTTTGTGGCATCTCAAATATGCTAAAAATTTTACAAAGACAGTAGCAGAAGGTTGCATGGTGATATATTATGCTAAAGTTGCCCTATGCATTCAATTTCTATATTTGAATGTGCTTTTCTAAATCAGACATTTTTGTTGTAAAACTCTCACTGACTATCAGTGTGATGTGAACATTCAGGAGCTGTAGATGGCTTTAGTTATTTGGCCAATTATCTTGTCTTATGAACAGTATTTTTATGGACTGAATATTTATTGTATGTACCGTCAGGACTGGGCCATGTCATATCACTCATGACACATCGTTTGCTTTGCAGGTGATTTAAAATTGTGATTTTTTTTAATTTATTTTTTTGCATGCTACACCAAGCAGTACCAATAATGGACATATGTCATTTGCTGGCCTTTACAAATCTAAAACTATTTATTTATTTATTTATTTATTTCAGGACAGTGCATATTCATAAACATTTCTGTCAATATGCCAGAATTAGCCAGGAGGCTATTTTTCATCTGTAGTCCTGTGACAGATGTAATTGTCATTCTAAAAACAGGGAACAATGGTTACATAAAATATAAAGAATATAAATATAAAATATAGAATATAAAATTATCACTATATAGTATATGGTTACTTTTTTGTTTTTATCGAACAGAGCAGTTTGGCTATTTATCTTGACACATTTTGAATACTCGTCTGTAGTCCTCATCAAAAGAGTCACGTGATGTTGCTGTGATGTACATTGTTGGCTGATTTTCACAGTCTTTGTTGTGGTCTTCCTTCTGGGAGAGGCAGGACGACAGCGGTTTCTTAATCCCAAGTGTGGGAAAGCAAGAACTCCCCCTCGTCCTGGTTTAACTCCACAACACAACTGCATCTGAATCCCTACTGTTGTTCTCCCTTTTGCAGTGGTGACTGCAATTAGATTTACAGTTATTTATATTTTATTAATAGGAATTTATTAATAGTAATTTAGTAATCTGTGAAGTAAAGACTGAACTGACAAATTAATACATTAATCTAATTTCAGAACCTCTTGGACAGATCTAACCTACAGCTCTGGAAAAAAATAAGACACCACTGCATTTTTTTCTGAAATCAGCATCTCTACATGTATTACAGCCATTCCATTCCAGCGTCTGTTGAATTCCAACAAAAACACAAAGATGAGCTACTACTTCAATTCTTGCACCAGGAGTGGAATAAAGTCACCCAAGAACAATGTGAAAGACTTGTAGAGAGCATGCCAAGACAAATGAAAGCTGTGATTAAAAATAAGAGTTGCACCAAATATTGATTTCTGAACTCTTCAGAAATGTGTAAACATTAGTATTGTTGTTTTTTTTAGTTAATTTGATCTTGTTTCTTTGCTTTGCTTGAGGTCTGAAAACACGTATCTTTTTTGTTATTTTGACCATTTGTCATTTTCTGCAAATAAATGCTCTAAACAATAATCTTTTTATTTGGAATTTGGGGGCTGTTGTCAGTAGTTTATAGACTCAAGCAAATATGTTCCTTTTGCCCAGTGTTTTTTCCAGAGCTATATATGAGAAAATATCATTAGTTTAAAAATTGCAGCCATTGCAATTTTCGTGTTTCTTCCATTCAGATTGTGTTATCAGCTCCATGGCGATTACTGTTGCAGACCTATTTCCATCTTTGTTGTTTCACCTATGGTTACATCTCAACTCAATTCATCTGCTTTACTTCTGACACTACTATTATGTGGTTTGATCTTTATTAGCTTATTCCATCCACAGTCCGACCATAAAGATGTTCATAAAACTAGCAGCAGCTCTCTGCCTGTTCACTGGGGCAGGGTCAGCTCCAGCCCCACATTGTCCCTCCCGCTCGCTCACTTCCTCCCAGCGACCACAGCATCAGAAAGTATGTGCAGAGGAAGCCAGGAGGCCTCCAGCTTTTCCAATGCCATTAATCTCCCTCTCCTTCAGCCCCCCTTCACTAACCCGCCCGCCTGCATAGGGAAACCAGGGCACCCACGGGTTCATCTCAGTCGACCGCTGTATTTACTCCAAGCTTTCACATGTGGACACAGGCTGGTTTAGAGAAGTGGACTTGCACTATATGAGAATAGGACCTGATTTTCAAACCACAAGAGGATTGAGGATGCATTTAAATCTAACTACTAGAAGAAGAAGAAGAAAAAGAAGACGCGCTTTATTCATCCCCGTAGGGAAATTATTTCTCTGCATTTTACTCATCCTTCAGGAGCAGTGGGCAGCTCATCTTTCAGGCGCCCGGGGACCCATCTCTATGATCTTATTGCTTGGCTTGGTCAGGACCTAAGCTGGAGGATTTTACCTGGAGCATGTTTTGGGTTGATGGGGGAAACCGGAGTGCCCGGAGGAAACCCATCCAGACACGGGGAGAACATGCAAACTCCACACAGAAAGGCTCGGGCGACCCGGGGATCGAACCCAGACCATGCATGCAAACTCCACACAGAACACACACAGAACACACACAGAACACACACAGAACACACACAGAAAGGCCTGGGCGACCCGGGGATCGAACCCGGAACCTAGCCGGAAACTAGCCACAATAACCTGAAAGTTGCAAAGCAAAAATATATCTAACAAGATCCAATATAATACCATTTCTAAACCAGTGTCTGAAGACCCTATTGGATATTAAATAATCTGAAATGTACAAATTATTTAGCTAGAACAGCATTTTCCAAAGTGCTGTCATTCCGAGTGCTTATGGCTCTTCAAAATCATGCTAAACTAGGACTTTACAAAAGGAAATTATAAACAAAAACAGCATTGAACAATGATAAACAGAAACACGGAGGCAGATTGTTAAGCGTTTTTTATGGCTGATGTAGATTCTAAGTTGAGAAATACAAATGATCAGTAATCAAAGTAGATATTGTAATAATAAAAAGGGCAGCTGTGATGTTGTAGGTTAAGTATTTCCTGATGAACTGTAGGGTAGGGTTATCAATTGAACCACTGAAGCATTCATTTTAGGTCTGTCACAATGCATGAATGCAATGTGATGTCATTGAGGTTATGGTGGTATAGATGCTGTACAAGTGACTGCCTATTATCATTTGGGCCATAGAAGGCCCGAGGGTTAATAAAAATTGATCTGAGGGCTGTATTTGGACCCCTGGTTGTAGTTTGTAGTCTAATGGTAGATCATAAAACTTAATCAAATAAATTCTCCCATAGACATTCATCGCTGCTACCTCGAGTTATGTCTATTCAAATGCTCCTTCACATACAAATGAATGGCAAGTCCTCATATTAAAGTATATGTAGTATATGTTTACTTTATGGTATTTATGTCATTTATCTGCTATCCTCACACTCGCATATAAAAGAGGAGGTTTAGTGTTACTAGATACAGTATTTATCAGATGCACACAGCTTGGGTCCATGGAAAGTGGGTCAGCTTTTAGCTCAGATCCAGTTTTACTCACCAATTATTTTCTAAACTAACCCCCAGAAGGTTTACACTCTTTAACATGGCTTTGTCCTCACATAAATGTGGTTATTGGGTTGGTACCAGCTGACATCCTCTGGTTTATTCATAATTTGTGATTTTGAGGGCTAATGCTAAAGACCATAGGTAAAAATACAGGAGACTGGCTCTGGTGTTTTAAATCTTTGTGGACTAGTCGAGCTCCTAAGTGGATTTTAGTACAAGCATCAAACGAATTGTGTACTAATGATATACTGTATATATACTGTCTATGGAGTCTCCTGCATGGAGACAAGTGTACTTTTAAGTGTACTTGGCATAAGTCTGTCTTTGATAAGCTGTGGAGAGAGGAGCCTGGACTCTCCACAGATGGAAAACTCTTGCTTCATTCCCACATTATGATTGAAATGCCTACTGTGAACGCTCTGTTACCTTCTTTAAAACATGTCGCTCGTACAGCCACAGCACAGCAGAATCTGTGGCCCAGATAAAAGGCGTTGTCTGTGGAAAATCAGAGCTGTTAGTGGCCACCATTCCCTGGAGTATGTGTTTTGAAGTGGAGCCACACGGGCAGACAGGGTAATTGTCTGCAGGGTTGGGCTCAGAGAGAGGCTTTCACACTTGTATTAAAACATTTACCAAACCACTCTGTGATCTAATGTAAACAACCGGTGTAATATGCCTATTTTGGTGTGATTTAAAAACAAGTAATACCACATAGTTTATGATCATTTTCTCTACTTCAGTGTGCCTCGGCCTGTCACAATAAGTGGTGTAAGGACTTTCTTGTGTTTATACTCGTGGGGAACTCTTTGTTATTTGAGAAAACTGTTGCCTGGGATCCAGAATACACACTTATTCAATATTTTATGAAGACTGAATGGACCCATTTATCTCATCACAAAGGCAGCAATGTTTGAAGTAACATAATTTCCTCCAGAAATAACAAAATTTCATGCCTTTTTCTGCAGAAACTGCTAGTTTAGAATTACATTTCAGATTTTAGTTTTTTAGTCAAGTCATGTGGGTGCGTTTGAAATACTTTGAACAGAATGCTATTTTTAAAATATAAATCCCAAATCTAATTGCAAATGCTTGTTAGAAAAATCATGATTAGTTGTTTTTCCCAAATCATTGAGCCCTAGTATGTAATGAATAAACAATCCAGTGTAAATAAACAATGCAATGTAAATGTCTAGAGAGGTCTTTTCAGAAAGCAGGTCTTTCTTTTTTGCATGTTAAAGAGGGCATAGTATGCTTTTTTGGTTATTTACTAATAGACTACAATGTGCATAGATCATAATTTGACAATTTTTCCATTGTTAATATCAACTGAAGCTGCTTAATTATTGAAACAGGCCTATTCACTTTCTGTTCGCAACTGCAAAACTGACAGACCCCCTCTTCATTGTGGCATAAAAAACAGTGTAATTTTTAGACTTGTTTTATTCATCATCATCATCGTCCTCGTCCTCGTCCTCCTCCCCCCGTGATGTCATCAGGTACCTGCCAATCACTGGATGTTTCAACCCTGAACCACAGCACCCTTTTTACAGTGGGTCAGGAGTGGTGACCAACTCACTGCTCATCCCCTGACCCACCAGCTCATCTCCTCTCCTGTTCCACAGCCAACAGGAGGCCCATTCTTCTTTCTCACCGATCCTCCTGCTGCTCTCTTTTTCTTTCAGTAACTCCAGTGGTTTTGAACATTCTTCACACTGTTTGGGCAGGGACCCCTCTGCAGTCGACCTCAACAGGAAAAAGCCATGCCTGCCAACTCTTTCCCCTGCACTCATCCATCAAGGCCTTCCTCTCGAAGGCGTCATTGCACCCCTCCTCTGGGACACAGTGAGTTCAATGAGGATGATCTTCCTCACCTCCTCTGACCACAGCACCAGATCTGCTTTTAGAGTGGTGTGGGCAATATTTCGGAATTGCAGCCTCTTCCCCAAGTCCACCATCATGTCCTAATTTGGGGCCAATTGCAGGCGGCTGCTCTTTTTCTTCACTACAGCCATGTTTGACTCTTCCCTCTCTTTCATAAAGCGTGTGAACATTTTCCCCTGGATTTGTCTTGTCTTCCTCCTCTCCTGCTCTAATGCCTCTGCCATGACCCTTAACAATTTATCGTGGCTCCATCTTCACCTTCCTTTAGTGAGTGTGAGTCACCCTGGCAGCACGTGTACCAAGGATCCCCTTTCTCCGCCGAGCTGACACAGTGGATTGTCTTTTAGTCTTCACCTGTGCAAGTGCAAAGGAGTCGGAAGCGTGTCATACATGGATCATAAAAGAACATTTGTTGCGAAGCACAAAGCAGTGGGGAGATCGGGGTAGGTGAAAACACTTTCAGTGCACTCAAGCATCAAATGCCAGAGAGACAGTGGAGGATTAGTGATGTCAAAATAGTACAATTTCAAACTTTTTTTTAATATTAAGGAATAGACTCAATACTCGTAATATTTCAACATTATATCACTGTACTTTATATTGTACACTGTGCTTTATATTCTCATGTGTCCTTGTGTAATCCCTCAGTGGTCCAGGTAGGTTCCATAGTGGTCCATAGCCATATATAGTCAGTGGTCCCCAGGCCTGGACTGGCCATCTGGCATACCGGGCATTTTCCCGGTGGGCCGACAGTCCTCGGGGGCCGGTACCGGTGCTGTTTTTTTTTATTTATTTTTTTTTAACTTAGAGCCCGGTCACCAGCTCACAATCTAAAGGAGGCGGCCCATTGGTCCATCTTCAATATAGACAGTGGACTAAACCAATCAGGATATAGAGAGCGGTCCCACCCCTTTCTCTGCGCTGAGCCCCGCCAGTTTCATAATCATAACTGTTGAGCGAATGAGCGGGGAAACAAGGAAACGTGCAAGAAAGGAGGTGCGGAGAATTAGCGGACTGCACCGGCTATGGATCCTACACACTGGCCGTGACTTTCATCTATCCATCTCTATATAACACAATGCACAAGAGGAATAAAACAGCAACACAATCAACAGCACTGTCAACAGGACTTATTATCGCCATATGTTTAATGTTATCCGGGGACATCCACCCGTGCCCGGGCCCACACCACTTCAAAACGCCGGTAGAGGCTCACCCACTCGCGGAGGAGACACGCGTCACTCCTACCTTACAGGTATGCTCTTTAGGTACTCCTCCGTGTTCCTCTGCTTACTCTGTGCCCGTCACCGAACGCGACTGAGCTGTCGACGGCGATGTTGTGGATGGCGCGGTACCAGGGCGGTCTGTCGGTGAGCTGCACGGGGAACGGCCGGGCCCGAGGGTGTGTGGCGGCGCATCGGATAGTAGCTTCAGTCGGGAGTCCGTGGGAAAGCTGCGCGCTATAGCCTCTGCATCAGCGGCTGACAGCAGACCAGCGGCACCAGGCGGGGTCATGCCGACGGTAAACCCCAGAAACCCAGTTTTTAAAAAACACCGCATGTTCAAGTTTTTTCAAACACTCAACCAGTCCAAAATTATCTGGGACCCCAGTGCCAAGCCAAAGGGATTATTATGCGGACATCTAAATGTTACAAGTATATGTAACAAACGTGAACAGGTTGAACATCTCTTATGCGAATCTAATATCGACTGTTTTGGTATGTCTGAATCTTGGTTAAAACAGACATCTGCAGAAGCTTTAATAAATATGCCGGGATATCAAGTCTTTAGAAAAGACAGAGAGAGGGGCAATGGTGGGGGAGTCGTCCTGTACATTAAGAACACCCTAAAATGTAAACAGTTAGACTGGCCAAACAATACTCAATTTGATTCCATTGGTGTGGAAGTCACACTATCCAATGAAATGTACGTGAATGTAGATTCAATGAGGAAAAACACTTCGTTTCCGCAGGATGAAATCCAAGTTCTCGGCGAATTTCGCCTGGGGGTGTGGTCGCAAAAAAGGCATGAATAATAAATGAATGTTGCTATCCTGTGCTAGCAAGTGGTTGCGATGCAGTAGCCGGTCAGCTAGCGCTAAAGTTTGAGTGCTCAAAATATCTGCAGTGGGGTGCTAGCCCGGACTATGTTGTATCAGCTCTAATGATTATTTGCCTCTACTAAGAACATAATTCATATTAACAAGAATCCATGTTCATGGTTACAACAAGGTCACCCTAAATCATTGAATCATTGATTGTTTCCCTCATGATATTAGCCCACTTCAGCACACAGTAAATGGATTGGAGACGTAGTTAACTAGCTAGTGGGCAGCTAAAAAAAAAAAAAGGTTTAGATGGCAATCTACAGTGGTCTATTTGCTTGATTATATTTACATCGAGCCTAAACAACAAACCATGTTGATTGAATAGATAATACTCCCTACAACTGTATACAGCTGGTTGTGTACATCATATTTGATACTGTATTTTATATTTGACTACTACTTTTCTATTTAAATCTGATTTTACATATATATTTATTATCATTATCTTTTTTTTTTTTTTTTTTCATTTATGTTTTTATTAGAAAAGGTTAGCATCATTATAGACAGTGATACATCAGAAACATGTTTTCCTTTTCTTTTCTTTTTTTAAAACAAGAACAGCAAAACAAACAAAAAACATAACAAATGATACTAGGTGGCAAACTTGAAAGCATTCATCAGACATTTCACCGAATTAACAAAAAGATTCAATGAGTTTAGTGGAGTCAGGGATCTGTACAATGTTATGTGAATCCTTTATACAAGTTAAACAAAATCGGCACGGAAAGGGGATACAAACTGAATGAATTTTTCCCAGGTTTTATCAAATTTTTCCCTTTGGATTCTTAAAGTATAAGTCATTTTTTCCATTTTAAATATTTCCAAAATTACACTGAACCAGTCCTCAAGTGTTGGAGGGGTTAGCTTTAGCCATTTCCTGGTTATAGATTTCTTATTAGCCACTAAAAGTGCCTGTAGTAGTTTAATATCCCCTTTTCGGTCCAAGATTGTGCCTATACCAAAATACATACACAAGAAGTCATCAGGAAACCGAACCTCAAAAATATCACTTAGAGCTTTGTTTATTCCAGACCAGTACTGATGTAATGCCGGGCATTCCCAAAATATATGAAAATGGTTTGCTTCCATAGATCCACATTTCCTCCAACATTCTGCATTTGAATTTTTGTATTTACTTTGCTGGGGGGTCTTAAAGAATCTTATTACGTTTTTCCAACAATGTTCTCTCCATGTCAGTGAACAAGTGGAGGTCCACTGAAAAATGCAAATGTTTTCCCAAGTATCTTTAGATATCATTATTCCTGCTTCCTTTTCCCACTTTTCCTTAATATGTATAGTAGACTCATTTCTTGCATGGAGAAGAACACTATAGAGTTTCGAAATCACTTTTCGTATGGATGCTTCATATGTCGATCTGATGATCTTAAAAAATTCTTCTTCAATTGGTGTCAGATTTTTATTGTTACAATACTTGTTGAAATAATCGCGCATCTGGAGGAACCTGAAGAAATCTGCCTGCTCCAATCCATTCTTAACCTGCAGAGATTGAAAAGTCTGGAGTGTGCCTTTATGTGTAAAAGACAAAAATGTTGTTAGCCCATTGTTTATCCAAGATTTGAATCTTTTATCATTTCTGTTTGGTTTAAAATCTGTGTCATAAGCACACCATCTAAACTGTTTTAGCATATTTTCAATTTTGCATATTCTAACTACTTTCTGCCATGTTCTTAGGGTGTGGCTAAGCCACAAATTCTTATCTTTCAATTGGTCAGCCAGTTTTTTATTTGCTATTGAGGCTTGTAAATGAAAATTTGAGGAGACATTGAATTCTATTGTCTTCCATTGGGCTTTTATATCTGGGTTACACCATTGCAACAAAGGAATGACTTGGGAGGCATAATAATAATAATGTAAGCACGGTAGTGTTGCCCCCCCCTTTTCCTTACTTAGCTGTAAAACAGAATACCGAATTCTTGGTTTTTTCCCTTGCCAAATGAAACGAGAGATCCATTTGTCCCATTCCACAAATTGTGTATCACTCACTTCAACAGGTAAAGTTCTGAACAGGTATAGTAATCTTGGTACCACATTCATTTTTATTGATATAATCCTTGAGTTTAGGTTCAGGAATGAGACAAGGCTCCACCTATTTAGATCAGATTTTATCGCTAAGGATAGTGGGCCATAGTTTAAGCTCTGGAACGCTCTGGAACGCCCTGCCCCCCCACGTCCGAGCAGCTCCTTCAGTGGAGTGTTTTAAGTCTCGTCTTAAGACCCACTTTTATTCTCTGGCTTTTAACACCGCGTGAGTTGTGTGGTCCTCTGTTGTCTTTTATTGTATTTTAGGGTTTTTTATTATTTTATTGTTCTTAGAGTATTTATTTATTTATTTTTTAGCGTTTGTATTTTTATTTATTTATTTATTTTTATTTTTTTTATTCTATATTGTTTTTATTATTTTATGGTATATTTATTTGTGTGCACACTTGTTTTTGTGATTATTTGTTTATTTTAAATGATGTTTCTGTGCAGCACTTTGGAAACGCTTTTAGTTTATGAAATGTGCTATATAAATAAAGTGGGTTGGGGTTGGGTAGTTTGCACTTGACAAATCCCCAATGTCTTTCGTGAGAGTTATTCCTAAATATTTTAAAGACTGAGCCCCCCAATTTAGTTTGTACTTTTTTTGTAGTGGTTCAGGCGCGGTATAGTTCATAGTCATCACCTGCGTTTTAATTATATTTAATTTATAACCGGATGGCTTCCCAAATTTGGCCAATGCAGACATCAGCTCCTCAAATGAATCGTCAGGCTCCTCCAAATAGACCAAAACATCATCAGCAAACATTGCAACTTTTTGTTCCTCCCCGGCAACACAGACACCTTTAATCTCCTTGCATTGTCTGATAAGTTGGCCAAGGGGCTCGATATACAGAGCAAAGAGAAGCGGTGATATCGGACATCCCTGTCTCGTCCCCCTCTCCAGGAGGAAGAAGCCAGAGAGGCCCCCATTAACCTTAACACAAGCCCTTGGCCCATCATATAGGGACTGTATTACTGATATGAAGTTTTCTTGAAAACCAAACACCCTCAGTACTTTATAGAGAAAATGCCAATTAACTGCATCAAAGGCTTTCTCTGCATCCAGTCCTACTATTACTGCTGGGGTCTTGTCCTTAGTTACTTGTTCTATAACATGTAGAGAACGTCTTATATTGTCTACGGTCTGTCTTTGTTGGATAAATCCACACTGGTCTAAATGTATTAATTCAGGTAGAAAAATTTCAAGCCTACGGGCCAGAATTGCTGTAAATAATTTATAGTCTAAATTTAGCACACTAATTGGCCGATAACTGCTACAATCCTGTCGGTCTTTCCCCTCCTTTGGAATAAGGGAAATGACGGCATCTTTCCATGATGGAGGTATTTTACCATTTTTTATTATCCAATTGAATGTTTTTAATAGTATGGGAGACAATTCCTCTTTCATAATTTTATACCACTCTGGGGTATAGCCATCAGGTCCCGGAGTCTTTCCAATTTTTAGTTTAGAAATAGCCTGGTGCAGTTCCTTGGTTGTTATTAATTGCCCTAATTTATCCCTCTGTACATTTGTTAATACTGGTAGGTTCAAGGTTTCAAGAAAACTATCAATTTGAGTCTCATTAGAAGATTGGGGTTGAGAATATAGATTTTTATAGAATATTTCGAAACTCTCCTGAATTTTCTCTAATTTAGTTTCAACCATCATGGTTTGAGGGTGCTTTATTTTGTAAATTGTATTTTCCATTCTTTGTTTTCGTAGTTTGTATGCCAATAATTTCGTAGACTTGCTCCCGATTTCGTAATATTTCTGCTGTAAGAAAACCATTTTTTTTTTGAGTTTCTTGAGTATAAATATTATCAATTTCGCCCTGTACTTTCTTGATTTCCTTTTTTATTGTCTGATTACTTCTACTGCTATCCAAGGATTGTAATTGCTTTAATTTTCTTTGGAGATCATTTAATTTTTGCCCCTTTATTTTTTTCAAATGTGAGGTCATTGAAATGATCTTTCCTCTCATTACTGCTTTTAAGGCGTCCCATATCATTATTTGTGTGACCTCCTCAGTGTCATTTAATTCAAGAAATTCTTTAATGTCTTCTTTTAGCTTTTGTCTTAATTTCGGATCATTTAGTATGTTTGAGTTCAATTTCCACAATCCTTTTCTGAACTTTTGGTCTAAAGAAACTGATAATGAAATGGGACTATGGTCTGAGAGGTCAATAGTCTTAATTTTACACTCCCTTACTCTTGAACCATCATTACTAAACATAAAAAAATAGTCTATTCTTGAATAGACACTGTGCGGACAAGAATAGTGTGTATAGTCTCTGGTTTTAGGATGCAGCTCCCTCCAGACATCAATAATTCCCAGTTCTTTCATCAAAGAATTTACTTTCCTAATTAGTGAGTTTTCTCGACCCGATATAGTTGACACGTCCAGTTTAGGATTCAATCTAATATTAAAGTCTCCCCCGCAAATTACCACTCCCTGTGAATTTACCATAAGATCAAAAATACGTTTGTATAAACACCAGTCGCTCCCTGGTGGAATATAGGTGTTTATAAATGTTATATTTAGCCCCTCTATTATCCCTGTGATTTTGATGAATCTTCCCTCCTCATCTTGTAGTTCTGATATGTGCTCGTAATTGATTGCATTTGAAATAAGTATCGCAACCCCTCCTGTGACCTGACTTATAAGAGGAGGAGAAAACATGCTTAAAGCCCTGTCTTTTTAATTTTAAATGTTCAGATTGATTCAAATGAGTTTCTTGAAGAAAGGCCACCTGTGCCTTCTCACGTTTTAACTTGGACAGAATTTTACTCCTCTTAATGGGGTTCAAGACTCCATTTACATTAAAGGAAACTACCTCAACTGATTGTACTTGCATTGGTGTTTATTATTATCCCCCCTTTCCTCACCAAATCACTGTGAATACTTTCCTGAAAACTTAACTGAACTATAAATGCCACCAAAAGAATATAACACTGAACAATAATAACCAGTCCAAACTCCCAACCACGTGGTCCTCCTTCTGACCTGTTACAGGTTTGAGGGAAATCCTCCATCCCCTGTGGGGTTGTAGGGACCTCATCCACGACGACAACCATAGCAGTCACTCTCCTCTCCTAACCCCTCCCTGACCCATGTTCTTAATGCTCAATTTTAATCTGGCTCATTATTTCTTTTGTGTTTTTAACCTACCAGGACTTGTTTCACTATATTTTAACCTGTATTGTCTTCTGGTAGACGTCTGAAAGCACGCAGCTTGTCTTTAAAGCTTGGCATCTTCCCGGCCGCGTTGGTCCGCCTGGAGCGCGCTGGCTGCCCACGCTCCTCGTTGGACTCTCTCCCACAATGTCGCTGGATGTTCGATCACTTTCACCGACAGGCCCCGTCTTGCCATATCCGCTGTCGCCTCTTCGACCGTGTCGTATGTTGTCTGGCCCTCATCATAGTGGACTCTCAGACGCGCTGGATAAAGCGTCTGGAACCGAATCTTGTTTTCCTTAAGCGCGTCTGGCCTCCGCATACTCTTTTCGCTTTTCTAGAATGGCTGGAGCATAATCATGATCCAGACTTATCTTGTGGGATCCCAGATTGAAACCTTTTTTCTGCCATGCCAGGCGGATCACTTCATCTTTCATCCTGTAACTCTGAAACTTTACGAGGATGGATCTTGGTTTGGCTTCGGGCGGGGGCTGCGGTCCCACTGCCCTGTGCGCTCTCTCAATCTGCATGTCCGTAGTAGTTGGGATACCGAGGTTTTCTTTGAGAACTTTTTCAATAAAGGGGGTCATTGCCTTTGGGCTTCCCTCTGCTCCCTCTGGAATGCCATAGATTCTTACATTCTCTCTCCGCGAACGGCACTCCTGGTCCGTTAACTTCTCCTGGAGCCATTCCTGCGTTCTCAGCATACAGGTTACCGCATCTTCCATGTCTTGTAGCCTTTCCTCGTTACCCATTATCCGCTTTTCCGCTTCTCCAAGTCGTGAATTTGTCTTTGCAATTTCAGCCTTAATCTCCTGCCTGTATTCCCGCAATTCATTGAGTATTGTTCTATTTGTCACCTCTTCTTCCTCCGCGTTAGCATCTTCCCCCCGGATGGCAGCTTCGGGGCTAGCAATAGCATCCTCGCGCAGTGGCATTTCAACATCTTTCAACATTGCCTGGGCGGTCTTTCTTACTTTTTGTTTCGAAGCCATGTTTTCCCCGATCTTGAAACTGAAGTACACACTTTTGTCTTTTGTTATTTGGCTTTTCGGGGTTATTTCGTACTTTTGGTCAGGAGACCACGTTCTAAGCTGTCATCCCTTGTTAATCCGGAAGTTCACCCCCTATTATCATTATCTTATGTATATAATTGTGTCTCATCTGACACAGGTCTATTGCTCTTTGGTTGCTTTTCCATCTATTTTTCTTTTTGTTCTTTTACCCTGTTTTATATCATAGATCATATATTATATTTGATGAGTGAGCGACTGTACCCAAAACAATTTCCCTTGTGGATCAATAAAGTCTAAGAATACACTTTAGGTTAAGAAACCTTTTAATCATGTAAATGTTTCCACACTACTGACTCCACTGGTGACATCCATATTGGTCAGACTTTTTTTGATAAACAATAAATTCCATACACATCATACATTGAATAGGCCGATTTAAGAGCATCGTTACTTCCGGTCAGCCATCTTGCCTTGCCTCGCGTTGCCTTAGTATGAGATTTATCTGATCATTATCAAAAGTAAAAATGTAACCTAAAGATACTAAATGTTTTGATGGTTTAGATCAGTTCAGTTTTTCCAGGTAGTTCCCAATATTTTTATTTTTGGTTTTCTATTTATCACTTAATAAAGTGTAATAATCTGTCCCTCTTCCTGTCTGGTCGAGCCAAGCTGTTGAGGAGAGAGAAGAGAGAGTAGACTACATTTCCCGCCCAGAGCCTGATAGAATGTAAGAATTTTAAAATCACCACCCAAAGCGAGATGCTACAAACCCTGTAGTGAAGAAGTAGTGTAGTGTTTCCCCTCGGCCAAGACGTAACAATAGTAAAATACATTACTTTGGGGAACACAAACATAAATTAGTCTGTTGTGCTCCGCTAATTATGAGGGGCTGTTCTGAGCCAAAAATGCCAGGGCCGTTTTTTTGTCCCAGTCCAGCCCTGGTGGTCCCCAACCGTTTTTGCGCCACGGACTGGTTAATGTCACCCAAAATTTTCATGGATGGGCCACTCAAAATGAAGAGGTGGGGGAATGAGCTGCCGTGGCCCGATACCAAAGGACTCACGGCCCGGTACCGGTACATGGCCCGGTGGTTGGGGACCACTGGTCTATGTGCTCTTATACTTGTTCTGATACAGCTCAAGATCATTCTAAAGAAGTTCATTTCTGACCTTTGAATGTGACTTAGTATGGATACATGCTCAAATAAGTCTCTAGTTTTCAGTTAGTATCAGATTTTTTATACTTTTGACAACCCTTGCATGAGCCAATCAAAATATAGATCTGAGTAAGAAACGGAAAAAGAACCTGTTTAATATGGTCATAAAAATCAATTTTACATAATATTCCCCCTTTAAAATTTTAGTATGTGAATGAAATGAACACCTAAGCTGTGATGTTTTCATAGACTTTGGCCAGTACCATTAACTGTTATATGTCCATGCTGTTATATATTTAGACCATTTCATCAAGAAAATATTAGCTTGCTCATGTTGTTACTGGAGAGGCAGACATAAACCCACTCTTTCTGCTTGTTTTACTACAAGCCCTCAAACAGAAGCATTTGCCTGGAAACTTCTCATTTTTCTGGTGACCTGACTCTAAAAAGCAGAGGCTGTTGTGAGGGCCTCTTGTTTTCTGTGTGCTTGAGGCCCCCAGCAGGAGGTGAAGTCATAAACAGGCTACGTCAGAGAGTGGAGTGGGGCTGAAGGCTGCAGTCTACTCTATCCACACACACAAGGCTTCACCTGTCAGCAGCACACACCACAAGGGCTGTGACCTGGCCCTCTGGCCCCTAAGCTCTGCACTGTAATGTCCACTTCACCAAGAGAACAGGCTCTATTCAGGACTTTTGAACACTTTGAGACTGAACCATTTATAATTCATGTATCTAATTCAAAACAATTCAGTGGTTGCCATGGTCATGGCTGGCTGCTCTTGCAGCCAACTGTGGCTGGCGCCCTGAGCTGTTTTTAAAGATTTACATTTTCATCTAACATTTTTAGCTTAATTTTTTGACATTTTGACTAGGGATGTCAACAATTAATCGATTTACGATTAATTGTCGATCAAGACGTTGGTCGAACAAAATGCATTAATTGTAATTAATCGCTAATCGCGGACACGCGCACCCGCGCACCCGCGTGGTCACGAAACAAGGCAACCGCACTGCGCCAAGCTCGACTCACAGCCAGCCGCAGGCGCCAACCCGCGCGTACACCGGGCAGTGCCGGCAGGCTGCGAGCACGAGATCGAACCGCGGCGCCCGGAATGCGTACTCTCAGCCCTAGCCACAAACCAGCCGCACGAAACCAGCAGCGGCACGTGGTGGTTTAATCCTGGTTTAGTCCAGGTCTAGACCTGGTTTAGTCCAGGCCCAGTCCAGGTTTAGACCTGGTCCAGACCTGGTTTAGTCCACGTTTAGTCCTGGTCTAGTCTCTTAGCCAATCGGGACGCAGAACACAATGTTACACTATTTTTTAAAAAAATTGGGGAAAAAAAAAAAAAAAACGCGATAGAGCGAGGGATTACTGTACAGTGGTACCTCACCTTACAAAATTAATTTGTTCCAGAAGTGGTTTCGTAACATGAATTTTTCGTAAGTTGAGTCGCTATTTCAATGGAAAAGGCCTGATCCATTCCAAGGTTTTTTTTATAGTGTAACATTTTTTTTATAGTGTAACATTTGTGTTCTGCATCCTGATTGGCTAAGAGACTGTAGACCCAGGACTAAACGTGGAATAAACCAGGTCTAGACCAGAACTAAACCAGGTCTAGACCAGGTCTAAACCAGGTGTAAACCTGGACTGGACCTGAACTAAACCAGGATTATCCCGGGACATGGCAGTGCCGTTGAATGAGCGCGTTGCTCGTGTCTCCGCACTCCTTGCGCGTTCCGCGCTAGAGCTAAGAGGCCAAGAAAGACGCTCTTTCAGCGGGAATAAGAGCGGGGCGGGGCAGGCTCTGGTTCTATCTGACCTCCAGAGCCGGGGGGCTGACACTGTGAGCTAAGAGGCAGAGAAAGGTGCTCTATCGGCGGGCAAGACCGCGGGGTCTCGCTCGGGGCGGGCTCTGGTTCTATGTGGCTTCCAGGTCTAGACCAGGTCTAAACCAGGACCGGACCAGGTCCAGACCCGGACCAAACCGGGACCAGACCAGGATTAAATCACCCCGTGCTCGCCCGCGCGTGCTCGGCCCCGAGGGGGAGGCACAGCCCGGGCGCCGCGGCTCCATCCCGCGCCCGCAGCCCCTGTGTATGCGCGGCCTTGCGCCGTGTCGACGTCGCTTTTTGATCCTTCGATGTCGGCTCTTCCTTTCATTGTGAAGCAGAATTCACCAAGCGTTAGATTGTTCACTCACTAATAGGGAACGTGAGCGGGGCTTAGACTGACGTGAGACAGGTTAGTTTTACTCTACTCATGATGTGTTGTTGCGTCCTGTGTCTCCGCTCCCCTCGCGCGTTCGGCGCTATATTGAGCCGTGTCTACCCCCACGCTTCACTATCAACACATTCTGTTGAAAATCTATGAAAGTTCAAGTGTTCAAACGAGAGAGAAATGCGAGAAAAGCCCAACTCCAGTCTGAGAAAAGCGTAGAATGTGTGTGGTGAGGCATTTACAGCCCTAAAACATGTAGAACAATTGCAAAATACAAAGTTGTCCTACCTCGCGGACCTCTCCCACCGCGGGCCACCTCTGGAACCTAACCCCGTGTGTGTTGATAAAGTGTATTTACGTTTCTGGGCATGCATCTGAGCGCGCATCTGAGCGCGCATTAATTGAATTTTTGAGATTTCGCGTTTCGTAACTTGAATTTTCTTTCGTATCTAGAGACCAAAATTTAACGTGAAGGCGTTTCGTAACTTGGATTTTTCGTTTGTAGAGTCTTTCGTAAGGTGAGGTACCACTGTATTTTGTTATTCAGCATCAATACATTTGTCTGCTTTTTACTAAGGAATAATTAATTGAGGAATATACAATATAATAATACTATGATATTTTTTTGACTCAGTGTTATGTTACTATAGCTTATATTCTTAAAGACCCTATTGAAACACTAAAATTCAGGTGAAAAACGCCGCTTATCAGTTAATCGTTAATCGATCGATAAGGTCAATCAACTATCAATTAATGAATTAATCGATAATGTGCATCCCTAATTTTGACCATTAAGAAGTGCAGCATGCACATTAAGGACTGTTGGAATGTGTAATTTGAGCAGTTTGCTTTTCCTGTCCATGGCTGGTAAGTTATGCTGCAGGACACAGAGGAGGGACTCTTTTGTCCTGAGGGCTGTTCCTCAAAGTGCCCTGACACTGGATCTGATAGCACTACATATTGAGCTGAATTGAGGCTTTTTTGTTTGAACTTTTCTGTTATTATCATATGTTACTGCTTAATGTACTTAAATTGCCCCTCTGGGACAAATGCAGTTAGATTGATTGATGGAATTTTCTGACATTTAAAAGATTTGCAACATACTGTATTTCTGAAAAGGAATTACATGCATTTCAGAACATGTAGCAATGGTCTAGTAAGTTGATCTGAATCTTGTAAGGCAGCAACTGGGAGCTTCCATCCTACTACTGCATTTGAAGTGTGTCAGCCTTGTTTTTCATGTAAACCTTCTGATCTGGGGACTTCTTGAAATGTTTTGCGACCCCTGGGGGAGTCCTGACCTTCGGGTTGAGAACCTTTGGTCTGAACAGGATTTATACTTTATAGAACTTTGAGCAAGATAGTTTGGTGGTGATTGCTTTAGCGAGTAACAAACTGACATTCAAATTTAGATTGTGGAAGTTTCAATCTTGAAGCTGTGTCCTGATACTGCATAACTTAGTTAATACATTGCCAATATACTGTGCTGTTTTGGTATTGCACAGGCAAGATGGGTTAAGTGTCTTGCTCATGCATGGGCTGGAACTGGGATTGACCTGGTAATGCAGTTGTAAAATGACCTGAGCAACTGTTACCTAAAAGAATGATCCTTTGTAGTCATAGTTCCGTCCCCAAGCAATGTACTGTATATCGCATCAAAATGTCACTATTATGTCACACTCCTAATTAAGTCACACATTAGACTACTTTTAATACAGCTGTTCTAAAAGTAAGAGTAAATCACCTTGACTAAAAACGCTGGCCTTGCGCCTGTGCAGTGGCCTGTGTGACAACATGAAGTCATCTCTATTCCCACTCTAACAATGTCTTACTTTTAAAACCTGCACAAACACACCAAAACACTGATCTCATTGTAAAAACCTGCCTCCACTTCTCATTTACCACTTTAATTAAATTGTCACACAACAAAAGTTTAATTAGAGACTCACATTTTACTGTAACACATCTCTGAGAATAACCGCTTTGAATACGTGAGAAGGTGACAGAGGTAGGAGGAAGAATAGGTTTGCTGTGTTGAGCGAACTGACGTTAATTGGAAAATGGCCGCCCCACTGCTGTGTCTCAGTATTAATATTGCAGGAGAGTGAGCAGGCAGCGCTGGACTGTTGGATAATGAATGTTGACACAGGATTGTGACACCAGTTGATTGTGAAGGTGAAGGAGGCGGTGCGTGTTTGATACTTGCCACACAGGTCTCTACTTACTCCTGTCCCGAGCAGAGAGGAGACAAAGCCATCTGTTCAGTGGGGAGGGACGAAGTTAATTTTGCATGTAATGAGTGAGTGATTAGGTGTTTTTAAACCAATGAATCAATCAATCAAACTTTATTTATGAAGTGCTTTGCATACAAAAAAAAGTAACACAAAGTGCTTTACAGTGATTAAAAACAATCCACATTTCCTTCCACCCATCCAACCAGCCCCCCACAGCTGCCTGACCCCACTCTCTGAGCCCACTCTGAAAAACATGAACGTTCTCTGCAGCCCTGAGGTCCTCCGGCAGGCTGTTCCATAGACGAGGGCCGTAGTACTGAAAAAATACCTCTCCGTGAGTGTGTGTCCTGACTTTGGGAATGACCAGGAGCCTGCTGCCGGAGGAGCACAGGGCCCGTGAAGGTTCGTAAGGTAAAAGCAGTTTTGAAAGATAAGAAGGCCCGAGACCATTAAGACATTTAAAAACCAGTAAAAGAACTTTAAAATTGATTCTGAAACTCACAGGGAGCCAATGCAGTGATTTTAAAATTGGTGTAATGTGGTCCCGCCCTCTGGTCCTAGTCAGGATACATGCTGCTGAATTTTGTAATAATTGCAAACCTGAAATACTCTTTTTGGGAAGATCAGAGAGCAGGGCATTACAGTAGTCTATTTGACTCGTGATAAAAGCATGCATACTTACTTATTTACTTGCACTTACTTACTTAGACTTACTTACATTTACTTACTTATACTTACTAACTAACTAACTTGCTTGCTTTTTCAGGCAGCAACAATACATAATAATAATAACATCAGTAATTTCATTATAGTGAAGTATATGTAATGGTTACAATAAAAAAATGTATTAATTATTTATTTATTTGATAGGGACAATGCACATTAATGAACATGAGTATAAGACAAATGTAAATATGCCGAATTTTAGCTACAAAGCTAGTTTTCATCTGTAGTCCTTAGGCAGGCAAATATATAAAAATACAACATACAATACAAACAGCACAAACAAAAGTGTAGTGGTCACATGACTGGTTGGTTTTCAGCCATAGTTTGAGTTGTGTTTTAAAAGTGATCAGTGTAGGGCTCTCCTGTATGTGCAGAGGAAGACTGTTCCAGATGTTAGTGGCCCTCACAGCGAAAGGGTTCTGACCAAAGGCGGTTCTTCTGTGGGGGACCTCACAGTCTCCTCTGGAGGAGGCCCTGGTTTTCGGACCACTTGGTGTCTTAGGTTTGAACAAGACAGACATGGGGGGTGGCGTTAGTCCATGTAGCGCTTTCTAAATGAAGCATACATACTTAAAATGTAAACAAAAATTCAAAATTTAAAAGATTGAAATTCTAGACAAGATGGCAACACTGACCTAACCTGGGAAATCCCAGGCTGCTTTTTCGTTCGTTCCGATCTGAAAGACAGCCTGGCAACTAGGCTAAATGAGCCCTCCTGATTTTGGGAGCCAAACAGAGAGCGGGGAGGGGTGGAAAGACGGTGTCGCGTACAACACGACAAATGGAAACTTGTAGTTTGAACTGACAACTGACATGATTGGCTATGGGCTATGTATACGCCAAATGATATACATTCGTAATGCCCAATAAACGGCCGTTGGCAATCGTAAAGCACACCTCCGCTACGAGATATTTAGTAGGTGGCTCCCAGACCATATATCACTTGTGATATGGTCTGGTGTAAACCAGGCAAACACTGACCTGGAGTCCCAGTGCTAAAGCTGCATCCATAATGAGTGCTGCATGATTAAAGGCTCCCTGTCTGCGGTGGTGTAAGGAGGCTTAGGTGACACTGTACTCCTCACATCCACCAGGTCAGGTTCACCACACAAACACTGACACCTGCCAAAGCACTCTTTGTCAGCATGAATAAAGCAGCCAGCCATGCACCCACATTATACATCAACCTGTAAAGTACTTTCAGATGAATACACTTACAAGAAGAAATACTGCAGTAGCTTATTACTGTTATTGTTGTATAAGTAGTTATTTTTGGAATATTGCATGTGTTGGCCCAGTTGGTTTACACAAGATCAGTTGTGGCTACAGAACGCTTGCTTAACAACCTCATGAGGCTGTTAAACCCAACTGACATCTGTGGTCAAAATAACCTGCCTGCTTGAACTTCTTTTTGATAGCACTGCACAGCTGGTGATAGCATGGCAAAAGTGTGTATGTAACTTTTCTAGTGGAGGGTCCTCCATTGGCATATCTCCATGGAGTTATCTGGAATATTACGCAGTATAGTATTAGATTTATCTTTCTTTATGGAAGCAATTACTTGACTACACCGGGCCAAGATACAGATCAAATCTACGGAAAGACATGTTTTTTAAGGAAGAAAAACACCTGTAAACACCTCTGATACTTGCAAGCGAGGAAATAACATCAAGTCCATGGAGACAAATGAGTGGCAGACCCCTCACCAGAAAAGTGACAGAGTTGCACCTTTTAAGTGGGTGAACAGATCCACAGTTATATCCAGGGCCACGTGGTTCAGCAGGTTCACGTTTCCTGCGGCAGCTGCAGCAGACACAGCCTGTTCAGACTGAAGGCAGAGCACAGAGGAGCATCTCAGAGGAGTTTAGCACACAAGCTAACAGCAGCCTACAACAGCCTCTCCACTCCCACATAGAGAAGAAGCTGGTCTTACTTACCATCTGTTTGTGCATTCTCTGGATCAAAGTCTGAGTTGAGCCAGAGAAGCACTGAATGTACTCTGAAGGTGTGTGCAGTCATCTCTGTAGAAGTAGCATATTCATTACAGAGAGTCAGTGATCTACAGAGCCCTCCCCATGTGCACACCTGAACATCTGAGGCTCACAACAGTATTGATACAGAAATACTGACCACAGATATACTGACTAATATGGTTCGTCTTTTATTAATGGGTTTTGACCTCAGTCCACTTGTACAGGCACATGTCATATAAAATACAAAACTAATGTATTACAGATATCCACCATGTGCAATCAGAAGTGCATAAAGCTGAATGTTGCTTTTGTCCACAGTCAGGGTCATTCATTGCTGTTTGTTGTGAGGTCATCTGAAGTTTTTATAAATAATATAAGTGTAACTAGTCAGGGTGTACGTAATATCGATCTGTCTGAATTTGGCTAGTGGTCACACTGTATATGGGATGTCAAGATCATTCAGTTGATAATTGTCAATAATTATCACAATATAATCGTAAAAAAAAAATTGTTGTAGAATAAATAGTTGTCTGAAAGGCACAAGGCTGGAGCTGTAACATATGAGAAGTTTCTTTACATCAGTACAGGAGCGAGCACCTGGAGACCACAGGACACTGTGATGGTGTTGTCCATTCAGTATAATTTAGTCCAGTTCAGTCTAGCAGTGCCTCTGCTGTAGGGAGTATTATATCTCTGATGAAGCAGGCTAAGATCACATGCACCCTTTTTATCTGTGAAAGATGTTGCTGTTGTTTGCTCAGCTAATCATGAATAATCCTCAAATTGTGATGTTTCTTCTCACAACGCTCTTACATTCAAGTATGATATTGTGACATTCCTTTTTCTGTCCCTTTACAGAAGAGCCTCTGCTTCTCAAATTTGGTGAAATAGTTTTTAAAAGATGCACTCTAAATAACCAAAACCCCACAGCCAATATTGCTTCAGATGCCAAACATAATGACTATCCCCCATCACAGTGGCCTGGACTAGCCTTCTTCTCGCTTCTCATTCCTTTCCCTCTCGTTCCCATGGCAGCCCCCCCTCCACCCCCCTCCTCCCCCCCCCCCCCCCCCTCCTCCTCCTCCCCCCTCCTCATCTCTCAAAGCTGCACACTCCCGGTCCGTCTGGCTCGGCGGCGCCCCACCAATGAAGGCCTTTTTATTGGGCTGAGATTGAGTGCAGCCAAGCAGACCCCCACGCCCCGCCGCTGCCACCACAGGGCCCCCCACCCCCTTCACCGCACCGGCCCCTCCGCCTGCCTTCTCTGCCCGGGCCCCCACGCACTCAAGCAGATGACTTGTCTCTGGTGGTGCGCTTAATTGCCAGCTGAAGGAGGCAGAGGAGAGAGATGGAGAGGGACACTTGGTAATCCGGGGGCAGAGCGGGGGACAGGGGGGCTCAGGAGGGGTCTGTTGAGATGAGGGTAAACCACTGTGGTCACAACGGATGGGCCTTTGATAAAATGTAGGGAAATGGAACTTGATAATATGCTGCCAAAGTTCTATTGATCAAATCCTTGGACTTGTTGTTGTCTGTTATTTTTCTGGGTTTGTTTTTCTCCATGGAGATGTTAATGCTTGGTCTGGAATGTTTCACAGTATGGCATTAAACTTTTCTATCTTCATGGAGACCAAATTAGACCAAGGTTCAGGTCAGATCTGTAGAGAAGCGACCCCACTCACAGTCAGAATGCCTGTTTATCTTGCCTGTTTATGAGCTAAAAAAATCACCTGTAATTGAATAAATGAAAACTAGAGCCATTTCATGTCATACTGTGGAACATTCCAGACAGAGCAATAATATATCCATAGAAAGAACCAGGTGACGGACCCTCCAGCAGAAAAGTTACACAGTGTACCTTTAATCATGAATTTGTTTGTCTGAAAAAAAGAACCTTATTAGCTGTGAAAGAGGCTTTCCGACGGATGTTTACAAATTGTGAAAAATCATTACTGCCGCAAGCCAGACACTAGACATCGACCGATATGTTTTGTTTTTTTTCATGACAGATCCCGATACTGATTATTTAGAATCCAGATCAATAAGCCAGTAAGCGCTGATGATATTTTTGGGTCGATATGTAATTTGCTATAAATGTATCCACAATTCTGTTTTACTACAAACTGGATAAGAGATTTTGAAATTATACAAAACTCCCATAACCCACCCCTCCCTCCACACTCAATCATATGCAAAACTACACAAAAAACATTGGGCAAACAAACATTAACTGTCAGTCAAGTCCAGTCCTGTCAAGATTTTTATGCATATTTTAAGGCGCTCTATGTAACTTCTAAGGTGGAGGGTCCGCAACTCGCATGTATAAATGGAGATGTAATTTCTTTTCCTGGAATGTTCCACAGTAGGACATTAAATATAGGCCTATCTCCCTGGAATTTGTTCAGTTACAGGTATTTTATAGCTAAGAAAGATCTTTAAAAAAAAACTTGAATTCTTACATCATGGTTCTCCATAGATCTGAGCATTAACCTGTCCTGATTGTGACATCTCCATGGAGACAAGCAGGTGGCAGACTTTCCATGAGAAAAGTTACACAATACACCTTTGACAGTTTAGTAGTATACTAGTGTAGTAAGTAGTAAGAGAAGGTTTTGGTCATTGCATTGAAATTTGTTCTTGACCCATCCTTCATTGTCACTAGGGCAGTCTGTCAGGAGCATGCGATACCTGGGGACCCATCTCCAGATCTTGAGCTAGGTTTGGTCTGGAGGAAGGATTTGGAGGATTAGCCTATTTTGCATAGGATTTTTGTTTTTGTTTTTTTGTGACTTCTTAGGTTTTGTCTTTTACAATTCTGCAGTATATATCAGTAGTCTGCTTACCTAGCGGGTGGCATGGCTTTCTATGTGGAGTTTGCGATCCTTGTATGGGTGGACCCAAGGCATGCTAGCTAATCCTTTTGGCTGGGTTCTCCTGAACATGTGACAGACAAAAAGACTCTAAAGTATTTAACTGCAAACTTTCGGTTGGGGGTCCATCATCTGCTTTTTTCTATTGATATGCCTGGTATGTTCCACAGTATGACATTAAACAGCTTTACCTTACATTTATTCGATTACAGGTGTTTTTTTTGTGTTTTTTTTAAAGATCAGAAATACCTAGAAAAACAGGCATTCTGACTGTGAGCAGGGTTGCCTCTCCACAGATCTGAACTGGAACCCTGTCTGGTTTGGTCTTCATAATGATAGAACATTTATACTGTGAAACATTTCGGACAAAGCAATAAAATCTCCATGAAGAAAAGGATTTGACGGACCCTGCACCAGAAAAATTACACAATGTACCTTTAATGCAAAAAATAAAATAATAAAATAAATTCTACAAAAAAAAATAGTGCTTTGATTAGCTCCTTCCTGCAGGCAGTTATAAGCAGTGTCCACCAGCACTCTAGCCAGAACTGAGCCAGAACAAGTAGCTTGGATGAGTTGTGAAACGTATTCGACCAAATAAACTTTTGTCCAGTTGACAAATTTAATTTCTCCTTTTGCCAATGATTTGATTTGAAATTGATGTCCAGACACTAGAATAGTAGATCCTAACCACAGATGGTTTTCTATGACTGACCAGTGGTTTCTTCTGCCCTTCTATTAGCCCAAAGAATGTGTGAATTTCATATTTTTACGGTTTGTTATTGTTGAATCCCCTCTGGCCTGGTTCCAGCAAATGTAACAGTGGGCACTTTATTGAATAGGCAGTCTCCAAAAAAGCAGTGAGGCGGGGACTCTTTCAACTCTTCACACTAGTGCTTTTCTTTCAGCCGGGCTTGTATTGTTTTGATGAAATTTATGTAGATTGTTCACACCCACTTATCATGCTCACTACAAAATCTCACAGATGGTGCGGCTACCCCAAACAATGTGCTAAAATTTTAATTGTTTGGGAACATAATGATCAATTTTCTGGGCTCCAGAAGTGTTTATGAAAAATGTTGCGACTAAGTGCAGAGAATAGCGGTAGCCTTGAGATTTATGAGACATCTGTTTACCACAGTCAAGTTCAGACTTTCCCAGTAAATGTAGGAAACTGTTTTGGTTTTGGTTTTATTATTATTTTCTTTGAACACTGTTATTTTAAATGACATGGGATTCAGTAGCCAAAGAATGTACTAAGTAAGTAAAGGTACCATTACCTAAAAATATTACTCAAAAAGAAACTTCTGCTCTTGTTAGGCTACTTTGAAGAGTTAACTGTCCAGACTAGTAGCTCTCAAGCTTTTTTCTGACGGCTGACTATTTCTATCTATTTTCATATTTGTGTACTTTTTCCCCTCCATTTTTGGTCTGCTCCCATTGGGCACCAGAGTAATGCACAAGTCAGCTAACTTGTTTCTTTTAGTATGTTGTTTTAGGTGTTTTAAAATGTGCAAATTATAACATAATAATCCACGGGTGTCATAGGTTATAACTACTATAATATAGCTGACACAAATACAACACATCCGCTTTAAAAAATGTATGTGTATATTTAAGTCAAATTAATTAAGTTTCACTTTTGCGTTTAGGGAGAGAACAATTTCATTATCTGCACACTGATGCTCGCACACGCATGCATGATAAAAACAAGGCCTTTATATAGGCTCTGTGATCTATAGAAGTGTATTTACTGTATATATATCAGAGCCTGACAGAGGGTTCATGCATGAAACCTGCCAAGCTTTATTGATTCCATTTAACCATGAGACAAAAGTTCATCATAGCCCAACAAAAATGTGTCGCGACCTCAAGGCTGAGAACCAATGGTGTGGTTGTACTGTATCTGATTTATAGTTAGGCCAGAGCACTGCACGGTGGCAAAGAGCCTTTAATGTTTTTAAAGTCTTTTAAGGCCATGCAAATGTGCACAATGTGCACACAAAGCAACCACAAGGCACAACACCAAACAAGCTTCTACAGGCATGAGAAGGTCTAATGCAACTATGAAACCCAGGGTTCGACCCCACTGCACATAACACCATACAGAACATACTATAACTCTCATTAGAAAACACTAAGTGTAGCTGCATTCAGGGAAGTTTATTGACCTAGCATTAGCTGAAATGAGCATGGTATGCTGGAAAACTCATACCAACAATGAAATGACAATAAAATTGAATTTTATTAAGCACCATACTGCATACATTTCTGAACTTGCGTATTACAAATACGTGAACAAAATTTGTTTCTGTCATCTAAAAATGTCAATTCTTTACTGTATATCAAATTCCTATACACCTATATGTAGATGTTGTGACCTGGTTTATGGTTAATATCTGTGTATTTACTGAGCCTATCCACAAAACCTGGCATAGTGTTTAAAGATCCCATGACATGGTACTTCTTGATGCTTTTATATGGCGCCTTAATGGTTCCCTAATACTGTAAATGAATCCTTCTTCAAAATCAAGACTCATGAGAGTGCATGAGAAAGCCCCATGAACACAGTCAGAGTCAAAAATATCTCTCTCAAACACTTTATTCTGGGCGTTGTTGCTTGAATGCAAATGAGGAGGACAGAGACAGACCAGTGCAGCGGGTGGGGGTCGGGGGGGGGGGGGGGGTTAGGGTTAGGGTTTAGGGGTTAGGGGTTAGGGGTTAGGGGTTGGGGGTTGGGGGGCAAACTCTCCGCTCTTTCCTCTTTAGCGGTGCGATGTGCGCTGGCCCCACTTCCGCATTTAAGCGCAGAGGAAGATATGAGACGATTTCCATTGAAAAATAAACACATTTCCACAGAAAATAAAATTAAACCACTGCTGTTTCAGAGGTTCAGAGGCTCGGATAAAGGATATCCGAGCCTGAAAACACTCTCACGTGTCTCCAGGCAAATAAAAAAACATATCTCGCATTGCGTAGCTCGTTTGCGGTCCAGACATTAACGTTCAAAAACCTCAGAAAGTGAAAATTTCATGCCATGGGACCTTTAATGGTTCCCTAATATTGTAAATGAATCCTTCTTCAAAATCAAGTCAGTGCATGAGAAAGCCCCGTGAACATAGTCAGTCAAAAATATCTCAAACACTTTATTATGGACGTTGTTGCTTGAATGCAAATGAGGAGGACAGAGACAGGCCAGTGCAGCGGGTGGGGTGGGGCCAAACTCTCCACTCTTGTCTTTAGCGGTACGATGTCACCTTCTGCGTTTTAGCGCGGAGGAAGATATGAGATGATGACCATTGAAAAATAAACACATTTCCACAGAAAATAAAATTAAACCACTGCTGTCTCAGAGGTTCGGAGGCTCGGATAAAGGACATCCGAGCCTGGAAACACTCTCACGTGCCTCCAGGCAAATAAAAAAACGCATCATGCATTGCGTAGCTCGTTTGCGGTCCAGACTCGCTGGGCGTGAGTTGGTAGACATCCAGACGGGGGGAGGAACTGCATTTGTATTTTTCCTTGAGTGTGACATCAGAAATTTCCCTTGTTCAGAATCAGCCGTTTGGGCTGTCTTTTTTTCAAATGCGGAAAAGGATCGCAAATGCTCAGGTTACACATTTCGCAACTTTTAGCCATGGGGGGGGGCCCTAAACAGGGTAGGGGAGCCCACATTAATGTTCAAAAACCTCAGAAACTGAAAATTTCATGCCATGGGACCTTTAATGATTCCCTTTCAGCACAGTAGAACTTGATGTGAATCTTTTTTCGCCTAGTGTCAAAATGCGGTGCCATTATTTCACCACACATTTCGAACTCTTGACTCACCCATAGTAAAATGGCCCCTGCTGTCCATTTGAAACTGTGCCATCATTAAACTATAGCACACACCCTATTGAACGCTCTTAAATGTCATGTGGGTGGATTAGCGCTGTCCTCTTTTGCTGTGTGCCTGACAGTAGCACCATGAGGCCTGAGTCAGCATACACAGGCTGTCAGTGGCATCTGTGGACAGGCTCGAGTGGATTGGAGGGTTCATTCAGAGTGGAGAGGACAAAGCGAGCCGCTAAAAATATCTGATGCTGATACAGAGAGAACCGCAATGTTTGTGACCAGCCCTGACAGCTCAGGGTGCACTTCGACGTGTGACTACAAGCCCACATCCACACGCACATTACAGCTTTTCTTACACCTTTTATGGGAAATTTGACTTCTATGGTGTATTAGCTGCTAACAGTTAACATATTTGGATCACCATGTTATTGTTTTTAAAATGCTATATTTACAGAAAACAACATATTAACATTTTTATTGTCTTTGCTCTCTGTGTTAAGTCACTTCCCCTTCAGAGCGCTATCGCAGCACAATCAGCGTGCATCCCGCTGTACTGTACATCGCATCAGGTTTGTCAAGTTGTGTGCAGTTTTGTATCATGCTTTTGTATATTTATGGAGAATTGTTGTGTGGGAGCGTGTGGGACATGAGCTTGTGGGCGTAGCATTGGACAGAATTATTATTTATTTATAATGTCCCAGGATTGTTACATCACAGGTAAATCTGGAGTTCTGCACCATTTTTTAAAAACTATAAATCATCTTCACACTCATTCTAAGCATTTCTGCTGTCAAACCGCTCTCCTGAAAATGTTTTCTTTTTATTTCCTGTAACTTGATAATGAGTTTATTTATACCACATGTACATTGTTCTGTTTTGACGTTGTTAAAAAGGCATTAAACTGCATTAAACTAAGTCTTCATGAACAACATTTGACAGGAGGCTAGTGCAGTTGGCAGATTTCCTTACAAAAATACTTCTTGATTTTCAGACAGAACCTAGAACAACTTGAATAGATTCTGACCTCAGATGTTTTTCTATGACTGATTAATGACTTCCCTTCAGCAGCCTGCATTTTCTCTCAGATATCTCATCTCAATATCTCATCTCAGGACAAAATCATAAAAATTCTCTCACTTTCAAAAAATGTGTGTTTTTGTTTTTGAATGATCTGCCATGTAACATTCCCTCATCAAAAACATCCCTGAAGTGCTTTTATGTGTTACCCATGTGTGTTTGAGTAATCTAGTGATCTCTCCTGGGCCATATTCGAATCCTTCTTACAGTTAGCAGTGTGATCTTATCCAACGCTCAACCCATCACACATGACGACTCTCCATTAATATACAAAAACATGATACAAAACTATATACTCCAACTTGACAAACCTGAGGCAATGTGCAGTAGTTTCATTAGCCAGACCCCCCAGGATTTCGCGGGCATTTTTTGTGATTGTTGCGGGCTAAAATGCCTGAATTTGCGGGAGCTTTTCCAAAAAGTTGCAATGAAAGTTGCGGTGCTTTTAAGGTTTTTGTTGCGATTTTGTTGCGGGAGGAAGTGAAAGTTGCGATAAATAGTTGCGATTTTCGCTTTTTGTAATTAAAATTGAGTAATATTTTGAATACTGAGTTATTACTGACACAGAATAATACAAAGACACAGAGATCACAGATATGGTCCTAAAACAACCTTGCCAATGTCGAAAATAAATTACTACTAGGAGGGGAACTGTTTCGCGCGGTCTTTTGCTGTTATTTTTGTGGGCTGGCCGCAGACATGTTTCTTTACCATTAGAAGCCGTGTCTCAATTCCCAGAGCGCGCGGCTCGGAGCGTGGCCCGAAGGGCATGTGCGTCACACATTTCGACAGTACACCGGTGCGACGACTGCTGTCCCACTTCTTTTTTGTCCCATGCGCAGTTAACACGCGGTCCGAATACCGCAGTTGTTAAGCGGTCCGCGGACTGCAGTCTGGGCTGAGCAAGTGTGCACCGCCTTGACTGCAGTCTGAGCCCCCTTCGGGCCGCGCTCCGAGCTGTACGCTCTGGGAAGTGGGACACGGCCGCAGTTTCGTTTTGTCACACGGAAGTAAGGCAGAAGGAAGTTGGTCGGCGTTCAATAGGTCGCCGATGATTGGTCAAAATTAGTAAAAATTGCGGAAAAGTTGCGGTGATTGGTCAAAATTGCAACACCGCCCTGAATTCACGGGGATTGGCTGAAGTTGCGTTGAAGTTGCAAATTGCAACATCGCAAATTCCTGGAGGGTCTGATTAGCAGGATGTGCGCTGATTGTGTTGTGATAGCGCTCTGAAGGTGGAATGAAGTGATAATGGATGATGATTTTAAGGTGCTAAGTGGGTGTGAATGACAATACAGGATTTTTATCAGGGTCCGGTCATTGTAAAGACATTCTTTTTGTATTTTTCTTTGTATATTTGTTTTTGATTTTATGAACCATAACATGAACCTGCCCATCGACGACAGGTGGAAATTTGCACTAGTGCTACAACTTGGTACAGTGCATCTCTCCTGTTAAGGTTAATGTAGATTGTGCACATTGTCCCTCTCTCATTAAATAAATAAACTAAACTAAATTAAAGGGGGTGACCCGGAGACTTTCAGTCAAGGCAGTAGACTGTTGTCCCGGGCCCCATGGTTTTAGCGGGCCCAGAATTGGACATTCTTCCTCTTCCAATTAATTTATATTAGAGGGGGGGGCCCATGTGAGTCTTCTTGCCCTGGGCCCCCAAATTTCTGTTGACGGGCCTGCTTTCAAAAATGAAAGCGAGTCTTGCTACACATGTATTAGGCATTTCAAAACAATGAAAGATAACATGGTGATCTAGATATGTTATGTGTTAACAATTAATACTCCATAGATGTGTAATACTCTCTTTAATAAAGTAGTTTCTGATGTGCTGATCCACATGGTGAAAAGGTAAGAAAAGGTAAGGCCAGGCTAAAGAAATGTTCCTGTGTTTAAAGCCTGTCTGAAGTTGTCTATTAGCACGTTAGCCTTTCCCACAAAAACAAAGCATTTATCTGTTAGCGTCATGGTAATTAGATGAGCTACTTTATGCCTTTTCAACATTATGGGTTAGCCTCTCTGCTGCCAACACACCTAATTGTTGTTTTGTTTCAAGTTAGAAAACGTGTGGAAATAAAACATTGGAAAATTGTTTCAAAAGTCTCCCGAAAGACTCGAGAAAGTGAAGTTTGTCTCATAATGTTTCCCTCAGCAGTAATTGTTTAACCTCATTTTCAATGCACTCTCCGGGCAGGCCTGGAAGCCCTGGGTAAACCTGACTGTGACTGCAACACTGTGTTAAAGGCCTTTCGATTAGCACAGGATGGAAACAATTATGTTGAGGAGGCTGAGGTTCAGCGGCTTTAAATGCTAATCAGCTAATGCAAGAGGAAAGGCCAGCAGCGTCAAACCGGCGTGGTGTAGTGTTGTCACTCGTTTCAAACTCGATTTGCTACTAAGGAATACTCGATGCTCGATACAAATTCCGATAGTGTCATGTTAATTCTTTTTCATGATATTCTAATTATATGTAATGGACTAGAAGTCACCCATGCATGTTTAAGTAATCTTGTGATCTCTCCCAGGCCGTATTCTATTGCTTTGTCTCCTTCCAGTTAGCAGTCCTATCCAAAACTCCACCCACAAATCTACACCACACAGGTTCCCATACGGTACTTCTCCATAAATATACAAAAGTGTGATAGGGGACAACTCGAATTCAATACTAAGGAATAGACTGAATGCTCAGTACCGATACCGCGATATTTTAACATATAGAAAGTAATTTTCAAAATCAAATCAAAGTACTTATATTACCATTTGGTCATATATCTGTGTAATCTCTCAGTCGTCCAAGTAGTTTCTAGGGGGGTGCAAAAATATCGAAATATCAATATATCATGATACTAAATTTTGTAATTGGTATCGTGGTATTGAATATTTTTCGGTATCTTTAATCTTTTATCGTGTATTGTATAAAAGAATTGTTGCCTATATGGGTAACTGAAACCCATGAATGCAAATGGACATATTACAGACTTACAATTTTTGTGTTGCTTGAACCAAAATTAACACCACATAAAAATAGAAAAAAAAAAATTATTAAAGGTCTATTGTGTAACTTTTCTGGTCCGTCAAATTCTTTACTTTTATGGAGATGTCATTGCTTTGTCTGGAATGTTTCATAGTATGGTCTTAAACCTTCATGAAGACTAAACCAGATGAAGTTACTGGTCATCTGTGGAGTGGAGCTATAAAGAAGAAGAAGAAGAAGTGAACTTTATTGATCTCACACTGGAGAAATTCTTCTCTGCATTTTAACCCATCCTATATATATATGTATATATTAGGAGCAGTGAGCAGCACACACATTAGGGCGCCCGGGGACCATCTCCATGATCTTCTTGCTTCGGCTTGGTCAGGACGTAAGCTGGAGGTACCTATGGTGCATGTTTTGGGTTGGTGGGGGAAACCGGAGTGCCCGGAGGAAACCCACCCAGACACGGGGAGAACATGCAAACTCCACACAGAAAGGCTCGGGCGACCCGGGGATAGAACCCAGACCATGCATGCAAACTCCACACAGAACACACACAGAAAGGCCCGGGCGACCCGGGGATCGAACCCGGAACCTTCTTGCTGTGAAGCAAGAGCGCTAGCCACTCAGCTACCGTGCCGCCACACGGTCCATGGTCCATGGTTGATGGACCCCCAACCAAAAAGTTACACACGCGACAGTAGGTCCACTGACTCACGAGTTGGTGATGCGATTTCAGCTCTCACAAATGAATGCTGCTGGTGTGTACTTGGGCAAGACATTTATCCCCCTTCCCGCCTTGTTTCTGTGGACAATGGTGTATGAATATGTGTGTGAATGGGTGAGTGGTTCCATTGAGTGCCTTGAAAGTGGAAAAGCACAATATAAAAATGTGACCAAGAGCCTAGTTTTCAGTCACAGCATGGATCGTACCCTCTCAGAACGTCTCATCCAGCTCCTTCTCTAAACTCATCTCATCATTACAATCACTGAAGACAAGGTATGTGTTTAGCAAGGCACAGGAAAGCATGATGTGAGTGTATGTGAGCTGTATGTCTCCATAAGAGATACACTTTTACCACTCTGGCTTTGTGGTCAGTACATTTGTGTTACTGACAGACTCATTAACTTATAGTGTCATGGTCATGTTCGTTCTTGGTTATATTGTCTTCAATGGATTTTTCACTAGTCTTTGACATGGACACACACATGAAAATCTCAAGGAAATTCGTTCTTTGCATTTGACCCATCCTTCAACCCGTGTCAGGGGCAAACTGGTCAGAGAGCACAGGTCTGCGTCCGGGGACCCATAATAATAAACATTTAAAGGTCCCATGGTATGAAATTTTCACTTTCTGAGGTTTTTGAACGTTAATGTGAGCTCCCCTACCCTGTTTAGCCCCCCCCCCCATGGTTAAAAGTTGCGAAATGTCTAAACTGAGAATTTGCGATCCTTTTCTGCGTTAGAAAAAAATCAGAGCTCAAACGGGCGATTTTGAACAAGGAAACTTATTGACGTCAGCTCGAAAAAAGAAATGCAAATGCAGTTCCACCCCCGTCTGTCTCTACTCAGCGTCTCTGTAAATCACGCCCAGAGAGTTTGGACTGCGGAGGAGCTACACAGTGCGAAATGCGTTTTTTTATTTGCCTGGAGGAACTTGCGAGTGTTTCTAGGCTCGGAAGTCCTTTATCTGAGCCTGTGGATATCTGAAACAGCAGTGGTTTAATTTTATTTTCTGTGGAAATGTGTTTATTTTTCAATTGAATGCTTCTCATCTCTCCCCCCGTGCAAAAACACGGAAGTGGGTCACAGAGCGGAGAGTTTGGCCAAGCCCCCACCCCCTACTATAGGCCATCTCTGTCCTCCTCATTTGCATTCAAGCAACATCGCCCAGAATGGAGTGTTCCAGAGTGACATTTATGACTCTTTCTCATCTTATCTCTCTTTCTCATGCACTGAGTCTTGATTTTGAAGAAGGATTAATTTACAGTATTAGGGAACCATTAAGGAGCCATATAAAAGCATCAAGAAGTACCATGTCATGGGACCTTTAAGGATCCTATATTTCTCTTACCTGGCCAGCCAAATGATATCTCTCTGTATTTCCTATACAACGCGATACCATTTGGACACCCTCCATCCACGCTCGCTCCTCCGGTTACAAACGGACTCCGCGATTCTGATTCGTTCAAAGATGGTGACGTCAGTGCACCCGCCTTTGCCCGCAATGTCACTCTTAGGCAGCGGAAGTTCCTCCTCAGTTTTGAATCAAGATGGCGCAATCTCTGATTGGTTCACTTAGCTGTCTGTCTAAGCGCAACAGCAGCGTATTCTGTGGATCAAGCGTTACCAGACTCATCCGCTGGTACAGCGATGAGTCATGGATTCTTCCAGGCAAATATTTCTCAGAATTTACTACAGAATTTTTCTTCCTCAAAAAACAGACCTGGAGTTGTGTTTTGTTTCATTCACACATGTTTAACACACAAACCCTGTAGATTTAGGCTGAATTCTTCTCTCAAACAGAAAACACTTGTTCTAACTTGTGATGTCATACAATACAGCAAGTGCTCCACTGTGTTTTTAAACTCCATACATCTTCACCTGAATCATTTCAACCCTGGAAATGCCAATTTATACTAAACAAAAGGTCAAAGGGTAGCTGTTAACTTGGAAAACTACCACTTCATGACATCACAAGGTGGAACAGAGCCTTTCCAGGTTTGTTTCTTATGAGGTAACAACATTCTAACATGGCTTGAAGGTGCACTGCACAACTTTTCTGGTTGAGGTTACACTACTGCATGCTATTACTGTGCTTGGATTAGGGTTACTAGGAATGTTCCACACTGCGGCATTAAACTTATCTATCAAATATTTATTCAATAACATGTGTTTTTATTGCTCAAAAATAAATTGATAAAGGGTGGGCTGACCTCTTAACAGATGTGACCCATAAATTGGTGGTATTCTGGTCTCCATGGAGATAGAAAATTCCAATGCAGTGAAACATTCAGGCACAGCAATAAAATATTTAAATACAATGACAAAGACAAGCAGGTGGCGGTTACACAATGCACCTTTAAAGCTTACAAGAAGTTTACAGTTTTGTGTAATATAAGACCTTTAATGCTCCTTGATCTAAGTCCATTACATTCAATTTCATTTTTAAAGATGACATGGTACTTCTTGATGCTTTTATATGGCGCCTTAGTCGTTCCCTAATACTGTATATGAATCTAAAGAGGATAGGGGAGCTCACATTAACGTTCAAAAACCTCAAAGTGAAAATTTCATGCCATGGGACCTTAAAAGCTCTTCACCAGGCCCCATAACTGACAATGTGTGATGACTCCACCTCCATTGACTGCTTGTACGTTATTTAATTAAGGTCGTGACATCTTTCTAGCAGAAATTACAACTGTGCTCATTAAAATCAGACTCTGAATACAAGCAATCAGGTCAGATCCATAATTCATCTTCAGTTGAATGTGGAGCAGTGGTTGATAAAAACGGTCCCTCTGAAACTCCAGAGCCTAACTGCTTCTGACAACTGAGCATCCATTATGAACATGACGAGAAGTGGATTTTCCACCAGTGAAGCACTGGTGGCATATGTGAGTGACGCCTCATTGTGGCTATGGATTTGAAACAATTAAATGAAATGTGTTAAAAATGTGTTAAATACATTTTTAAAACTCCTTTTAAAATATTGCACATCCATTACACATACATTCCACCAGAAAAGTTGCACAATGCACCTTTTAAGTCATGTTATCATGTTATTACTTCCTCAAAAACAGACCTGGAGTTGTGTTTTGTTTCATTTACACATGCTCTGTTCCACCTTGTGAGGTCATGAAGTGATAGTTTTCCTTTAGTTGAGCAGAGATTGGCAATTCCAGGGCTGAAATGATCCAAATGATTCTAGTGAAGGTGTATGGAGTTTAAAAACACAGTGGAGCAGTGTTTAATGTTTGAGAGAAGAGCTCAGCCTAAATCTGCAGAGTGTGTGCGTTAAACATGTGTGAATGAAACAAAACACAACTCCAGGTATGTTTGTGATGAGGAAACAAGATTATAACTCGGTAATAGGGGCCCTTTACGATCCTTAGTCGGACACTTCTAATAATACTGTGGTGTACTGAATTTATTTTCTAGTATTAGAGGTTTTGTGATGGCTGTCATAGATGCACAAATATTGAGATGAACTAGAACTACCTACTAAAAAGTTTAATTGTGTTGTGTGTGCAGTAAAGAGAGCAATAGAGAGAAAGACAGATAGAGTGCAAGAGAGAGATGGCGAAAGGTAGAGAGAAAGAGAGGTAGACAGTGCAAGAGAGGTATAGAGAAAGAGACGGGTAGAAAGAAAGAGCTAAAGAGAGGTAAATGATAATGGAGGCTATACCTCTCAATGTCCAATCTGTTCAGATCTTGGAAGCTAAGCAGGACAGGGCCCGGTTAGCACTTGGATGGGAGACCGTGCAGAACTTCAGGTCAGCCATTGTGTTATTTGGCAAGATACTTCACCCACCTTGCTTAGTATGAATATGGTGTGTGTTGGGGATGTGCAAAAATATTCATATATTGACATATGATATACTGTACCTGGACTTTTTGTTTCATTCACACATGTTTGAGTAAGCCTTTATTATCAGTCTGCCTACATCTCCAAAGCTGAAAACGCTCTGTTCCACCTTGTGATGTCTTTAAGTGGTAGTTTTCAAGTGCTCCTTTTTGTCTTTAGTTCAGTAGAGATTGGAAATTCCAGGGCTGAAATTATCCAAATGATTCTAGTGAAGGTGTGTGGAGTTTAACATTATGACCGATGCTGTAAAAATCCAGCGCATTATTGTTTATGTCCTAATCTTTTTTTTTTTTTTTTGAGTGCTGATATCTGTTTTGTTCTGACCCCCAAGAGTCTGTTTGTCAGTCTGTTTGCCTCAGGACAGCTATAACTATTGAAGAGAGCCTTTCCCACAGACTGATACAGGCCCGTATCTGACAACATCCCATTCTGTTTGAACTGAACCTACTTATTGTGACCATACATTTCCTTAGGCTGTCACTGCTGCTGCACCAACTCCTATCTGACTCTGCCGTCATGTCAATCCAAACCACTGTGCACTATCAGCCTGTCACTCTCCTCACTGTGCTCAGGCCCACATACTCTATCTCTCTCTCGCTGCTGCTCTCTCCCTGTCTCTTTTTCACTTTCTTTTACTTGCTCTTTCTCATTCTCGCTCTCTCTCTTGCTCTCACTCTCTCTGTCTCTCTTGCATTCCATCTCTTGCTCTTTCTTTCACTCTTGTACTCACTCTCTTGCACTGTCTGTCTTTCTCTAGCTCTCTCTTCTCTTTCGGCCTCACTCTTTCCTGTCATCTCTCTTGCACTTGCTCTCTCTCAAATTAACTCTCGCTTTCTCGCTCTTTCTCTTTCTTGACCTCTCTCGCTCTCTGTCTGTCTGTCTGTCTCTCTCTGTTTGTCTCCCATTCTCTCTCGCTCTCTCACTCTTTCTTTCACTCTTGCACTCACTCTTGCACTTTCTGTCTCCTTCTCTCACCCCCTCTCACGCTCACTCTTTCTGTCTTACTCTTTCTTGTCATCTCTCTTGCACTCTCAAATTAACTCTTGCTATTGCACTCTTTCTCGCACTCTCTTGATCGCTCTTTCTCTCTCGCTCTCTGTCTCTTTCTGTCTCCCATTCTCACTCTCATTCTTTCTTTCACTCTTGCACTCTTGATATCTCTCTCTCGCATCCTCTCTTTCTCTCACACGCTATCTCTTTTTCTGTCTCACTCTTTTCGTCATCTCTCTGGCTCTCATTTGCATTACCTCTTTCGCTTTCTCACTCTTTCTCTCATTCTCTCTTGACCTCTCTTTCTCTTGCACTCTCTCTCTCACATCACCTCTCGCTTTCTCACAATTTCTCTCTCTCTCGCTCTCTCTCTATCTCTCTCTCTTTCCCAGTTTAAAGGGGTGCTTCCTGGCTGGGTAGATGCAATCACAAGCCGAGATCTGATTGCGCCGGAGGAAATAGACCCAGAGCTGTGCTGATGGAGAGATGACTCCTCTGTCACTGCGTCAGCCGGTCCCCCGCTAACCTGAGGCCAATCAATCACTCCGGAGAGAATGAGAGAGAGAGAGTGGGAGGGAGAGAGGCAGAATGAGAGAGAGAGTGTAAGAGAGAGGTAGAGAGATTCAAAGAAAGAAAGAAACTTAGAGTGATTTAAAGAAAAATAAGTAGACAGATTTAAAGAAAGAGCGGTAGAGATTTAAAGAGAGCGAAAAGAGAGGTAGAGAGATTTAAAGAAAGAGAAAGAGAGCGATATTTAGAGGTAGAGAGAGGGGTAGCAATAGAGGGAGAGAGAGAGAGAGATGTGAGAGAGACAGAGAAAGGGAGACAGAGAGGGAGACAGAGCGCGAGGTATAGGGAAAGAGAGACAGGTAGAGAGAGGTAGTTAGTTTAGTCTTTATTTGAAAAAGGACAATGTACAGAGACATTAAGCTCATAAAACAAAGATGATCTGCACCAGATTATAGCTACATAGCTAGATTCCATCTGCAGTCCCTATTACATTAATAAATTACAGTGAAAAATCTCAATCAACAATAAGAAACATTCACACTGACACATTCTCACCTCGCCACACAGGAACACAGATACAGACACTCACATAGTCACACATACATGTTCAATGCAAAACACCATACAAGGCACACATTTCAAAAATAATTACAAGTATTTACAAAATCTTCATCTTTTAAAATTCATACTGACCTACCATTCTACATTTCATTTATATCAGTCTTTACATAGCCTATTGTATATCAAATAACAATAGAAACACTGTTTTATATAAAAATTAGTGTTTGTTCTCCAACCACTTTTTAAGCTCTGTTGAGAAAGTTGTATAGCTTGCCCGACATTTTAATTCATTTGGAAGGTTCTTTGAAAGTCTTTAAAGATCCCATGACATGGTACTTCTTGATCCTTTTATATGGCGCCTTAATGGTTCCCTAATACTGTAAATGAATCTTTCTTCAAAATCAAGACTCATGAGACTCACTGTCCTGGAGCTACTGTGGCAAGTAAATTTCTCCTGTGTGAGATCAATAAAGTCTTATCTTATCTTTATTATGGGCATTGTTGCTTGAATGCAAATGAGGAGGACAGAGACAGGCCAGTGCAGCGGGTGGGGCAAAGTTCTGGATTTTCTCCATTTCACTATCCTTATCCTCTTCAAATGTTACTAGAGATATAGCATCTGATATCTTACGATCCCGCTCCTCTGTGCGAGGCTGACAGATCGGCGTCCTGTAAAACGGCCACGATTCCACTCATCCGCAATACATTACATCTTTACATGCAGCTACGCAGCTTAAGTAGCCACGAGGTTTGCTTCTAGCTCTCAGCTGATTGGCGGAAAAAGAAAACACAGAGCGCTAATTGTCACGTGAATGGCCAGTAGCACCAGTATGGTAATTATGGTAATATACACACGCCCCAATTCTTTCCGAGAAACTAGCCAATTTCAAAGACAAAATGTATGCTTTTAAAGCAACCAATGTTATCTGCTGAAGCATGGAGTGGCTTCTTCATGATCTCAACCACCACATTTTGCAAAAAAGGAAAACCATAAATAAAAAAAAATAAAATAAAAAATTCTAACGCAATTTTCTCCTGTTTGCTCTGAGCGACTTGTGGCAGATTTTGCCATGGTCGGTCACATGCAAAAGAAGGATACAAAATTAAGCATAAAGTGAATCTTATTAAACATGGTAATATGTTATTTTTACTGAATTTGAGTAATCATGGTCCAATAAAGGTCCAGTGCTGGTCCCTTGTGTAGCTCTGTGGGTCAGCCTTATAAAATGAAATACTGTCATTCATCTCAGTCACTCCAGTCTAAATGTTTCAGTCAAATCAGATGTAGCTGTAGTGCACACTAGCATAGTAAATGGCTCATTAGCTGCTGGCATTAGCGGTGTGGGAGCCAGAGCAGCTTCTGTCTGACAGTATCTCTATACCACATCATGACCCATCTCTGCTACTGCAGTCTGCTGTACTCGCACTGTGAAGGATTTATACTCACCAGAGGAGCGCGTGACAGGTAACATCTGGCTGAGTGGTTAGCATTCATGCTTCACAGCAAGGTTCTGGGTTCAATCCTCAGGTTGATCTGTGCACTCTTTATATTTTTGATCACATTTTGAATAAATGCAATTGAGATGAATAAAAGTAGTAGTATTAAAATTTAAAACTCAGTGAAAAAGTCGTCATGGATGAATCCTGGCAGAGTATGTTTGAAATACTGGCCCAAGATCACTACATTTGATACCTTTTCTACCACAGTTTAGAATGATACTATGCCCCAAACTGAAACAGAAATGTTCATTTTTCAGCCAGTCAGAAGTTCCAAAGATGTGCAATGCATATGGATCCCAAACTCTCACTGTTGATTTTTCATTTCTTGTTGTCAGTAATGTTTGTGCAAGGCTTATCTCTGTGCTTGTGTTTGCAGTGTCCGGACGTGTGTGAGGAGTCGGCCTCTCCCTTCGTCTTCCTCTGCTCCAGCCCTCAGGAGCTGCTTGTCAAGTTCCCCATGAAAGGAAAGCACAAAATCTGTGAGTCTTGCTTCTATTCACACGTGCTCTATCTGCACTCTTCAGTTGTTTCTACTGTTTTTTTTACAGCAAATTTAAATTTTGTTTCAGTTCTAGTCCTTTTTTAACAAGAGGTAAGGTAGATGGCTGTATGGTGTCGTATAGTTTTATTATAGTTTTATTTGTATAGTTTTAGTATAGTTTTATTTGCCACATGTTAAACATCAGGAGTAGATATTAAACTACTGCCTCTTGTGTGCTGATAAATGGGGTTTGACCTGCTTCATACTAAGGATCAACATAGTGGTATTTCACTGCATAGCATTTGAAATAAATCTAATACAAGGCCAGGGTTTCCTACAGCATTATAATCATAATCTCTGCTCATAAATGTGCTATGGAGCCTTATTTGGTCATTTTCATTGGTCATTTTTGGGATGAAGTTGAACTTGATGTGTAAGTGTGTGTTTTTCTAGTGCTGTCAAATTCATTTTTAAAATGAAACGGATTAATCACACTTTTCAGATATGATTAATCATGATCAGTCGCATGCATGCTGATGTATATATTTATTCGGTTTAGCTAAAAGAAAGTTGGCACGCTTGTGTCTATAATTAATACTGGATTAAATAATATCCAGTTCCCTCATGATTTTCTCAGTGCCCCATACTGTCTTTGCATTCTAATTTCAATACCAAACAAAAAAAGGTAGAACCAGCCTATTCATTCCAGTCCAAATCAACAGTGGTGCACCGTGCCATTTGTATTTCCAACGCTGTGTGTGAGTGAGAACAGTCTGACTGTGAGTTTACTAGGCCTCGATTTGACTTAAGAAAGGTTTGGTTGACTAAAGACATGTCCTGCTGATCGAGTTTACTTTCCAACAACACCCTATGCCTGTTACCCCTAACCTCTGGACCCAGGATAAAGGTCCTATATTTACACAAGATGGACTCTTGTGAGCTTTTAGCCATATTAGAATGTTGTTACCTCATCAAAAACAGACCTGGAATTGTTTTGTTTCATTCACATGTTTGAGTAACCCTTTATTATTAGTCTGTCTACATCTCCAAAGCTTAAAATGCTCTGTTCCACCTTGTGATATTATGAAGCTGTAATTTTCAGGTTAACAGCTCCTTTTACCTTTTAGTTCAGTAGAGATTGGTAGTTCCCCGACTGAAATGATCCAAATGATTCTAGTGAAGATGCGTGGAGTTTAAAAACACAGTGGAGCACTTCCTCTATTACCACATGACATCACAAGATGGAACAGAGTGTTTGAGAGAAGAACTACATTCTACACAAAGCAATAACATCTCCCTGAACAAGCAGGTGACGGACCCTCCACTGGAAAAGTTACACAGTGCACCTTTAGATATCTATCTCATCCTTTCACAGTGTAAAAATCAAGTACCCCAGCTTCAGGAGGTGTAAATGGAAACAGTAAAATAAACATTTAGCTGTTCTTCACTCCACAAAGTGTGAGCTGCTAATGAACTGCTAAGCGTGCCCAACAGGATGTCATACACACACAGACACTTTCCTCCAAGTTCTTCAGCATAATGACTGCACCTGCAAATGTAATCCCTGTATTTACTGCTGTCTCCCCCGTGCGCTTAATGGGAGCCTTTAGTGCAGTGTATGAAGGTGGTTCAGCTCACAAGTCTAATCTCCTCTGACGCTCACTGTGCTACTGACTCCACACCTCCATTATTACTGCGTTATGATTGCGTTAGGGCAGGTCACATGGAGTTTTATGGGAAGTGTAACCTGAAGGGCAGTCAAGAACATTTCACTACATCTGCTGTTATCGTACCTGTAACGTTATTATGCTTTCATGGAGATTTATTTAAAGGGCCCGTGATACGCTCTTTTCTGATATGTTCTAATGTTCCTCATCACAAACAAACCTGGAGTTGTTTTTTGTTTCATTCACACATGTTTAACATACAAACACTGCAGATTTAGATAGCAGATACTGCAGATAATCAGAGATATTATCTGAAACAGAAAACACTCCATTGTGCAGTGCACAGGAAGTGCTCCACTGTGTTTTTAAAATCCATACACATTCACTAGAATAATTTGGATCATTTCAGCCCTGGAATTGCCAATTTCTCCTGAACTAAAAATACCTTTTATTTTTAGCTGTTAACTTGAAAACAACTTCATGACTGCAGCTGAGCTTTGTAGATAGAAAGATATTAATAATTTGGTTTTGGAGACAAATAATGAAGAAAATTGTTTTTTTCTTATTTTTGGTTTTATTTTGAAAAACTAATGAACATGATACATGGAATATTTATCCCAAAGGAAATTCATTTTTCAAGCAGCATAACAATACATATATATATATATATATAATAATAATAATAGTAATTCAATTTCTAATGAAGCATTGTATAGCCTCTATGATGTGTGGAAGAAACAACTTCCAGAGTCTTTTCATAGAGCAGGGCAGGGACAACAGCCTGTCCCTAAAGGTGCTCTCCTATTGTGATGGTGCTGTGCAGGGGGTGCTGGGGTTTACCTAGGATGGACATGAGCTTGTTTAGGGCCCTCTTCTCAGCCACAGATGTGAGCGATTCAAGCTCTGCACTCTTGATCCCGCCTACCTCCCCAACTTATTCAGTGTACGGCGTAGATTTATACAAACTAATAAAAGGTTACTCAAATATGTGTGAATGAAACAAAGCACAACTCCAGGTCTGTTTTTGAGGAAGTAACAATATAACATGGCTTAAAGCTCACAAGAGTCCATTTTGCATAATATTGGACTTTTAATGGCAAGAAAAACGCCTTGAGACATACATAAATTGTGTAGTTTTTTATGTAAATCAAGCTTTTAAATGCAGTGGGTAGAATCTGATCTATGCAGTGTTTTTTACCTTTTTATAGCGTGAAATATCCAGTGTGGAAGTTCATGTCGGTTTATAGGCACCACATGCGAAGTATCCAGTATACTGTATGTTATAGAGTACTTGGAGATCAGACCTCCACTAAGCATCTGGTGGCATTTGAACCCCCCCATGTTATTCAGAGATTGTCTTTTCAGAAATCGGCATATGAGTTTAGTTCTGTCTTGCCATGGAAATGAGACCGGGACACATGATGGACTAGCAATATTGTCCATGCACACTTCGTATAAACTTGGAATTGGAATCTGGATACAGCAATCAGTATCAGTTCTATATTATCAGTATATTTTGAATGAACACAGCCCGAAGGAGCTGGCTGTCCTACTGTGGACCCACCACCCACAGAGATCTGGCAGTGGCAGTGGCAGTGAGATCTGGGTGGCAGATCTGCTTAGGCTGTTGCCCCTGTGACCCAAACTCTGATAAGCGGAAGAAAATGGATGGATGGACAGTATTACTATAATACAAGACTGAATTGATAAAAACATACAACTGATATGACCTAAAAATTAATCTAAGCTATAAATACACCCAGTTAAAGGTGCACTATGTAACGTTTTGGTTGGGGGTCCGTCACCTGCTTGTTTCTATGGATATGTCATTGCTCTGCCTGGAATGTTCCACAGTATGACATTAAACCACTCTACCTTGCATATATAACAGGTGGTTTTATAGCTCAAAAATACTTATAAAAACAGACATTCTGACCTGTAACTTGGCTTAGTTTGGTCTCCATGATGAAAGGTTTAATGCTATACTGTGAAATATTCTCTGTGAAGGAAAGGATTTGACAGACCCTTCATCACACTTGACTTTAATGATATTTTAATCACAAATGTGTTAAATCATCAGTAGTTTACACAGAGTTGTTTTGTTATGTATCCATGCATGTCTGCGTCAACTGGAAACAGAGTCTATGCTGGTCACCATCCTATCACTATCTCCGCCCACTACTCTGTACTTACTTGTAGACCGTGATTAACATGCTAGTTGTTTTGAGTTTTGCCGTGAAAAGCACTTACTGAAACTAAACTGAATCATTCGGGGTCAGAATGCGTAAGGTAAGCTATGAATTTTTTAAGACAGTGAATTTTTGACATCTTGTTGGAAAGCTTCACCAGACTGTGGGACTGGTAGAACACGACAGCTGATGCAACGATTACATGAGGTTCTTCAGGTCCTGAGGGAGATCAAGCTCTCCGGTAGCAGCAGTGTGGCGGTAATTACATGGCACAGCTTGTATTGTTTGTAGCGCGCTCATAGGCTGATCTTTGGAGGGTGTACTGTCAAGTTATGAGTCACTTGTTTACATGCACAGAACTGAAGTACAGTGGTACCTCACCTTACGAATGACCCAACAAACAAAAATTTCAAGTTACGAAACGCCTTCACGTCAAATTTTGGTCTCTAGATACGAATGAAATTTCAAGTTACGAAATGTGAAATCTCCAATCCAATCCAACTTTATTTATAAAGCACTTTAAAAACAACAAATCTCAAAAATTCAATTAATGCGCGCTCAGATGCACGCCCCGAAACGTAAATACACTTTATCAACACACACGGGGTTAGGTTCCAGAGGTGGCCCGCGGTGGGAGAGGTCCGCCAGGTAGGACAACTTTGTATTTGGCAATTGTTCTACATGTTTTAGGGCTGTAAATGCCTCACCACACACATTCTACACTTTCTTCTCGCATTTCTCTCTCGTTTAAACACTCGAACTTTCATAGATTTTCAATGGAATGTGTTGGGGGGGACATGGCTCAATATAGCGCCGCCGAACGTGCGATGGGAGCGGAGACACAACAACACAGTAGGGTAAAACTCACCTGTCTCACGACGGTCTAAACCCCGCTCACGTTCCCTTAGTGAGGGTGCACCCTTAGAGATGGGGTGAGGACCTCAGTCACACAGGAGGGGCTCGGAGTAGAGCCGCTGCTCCTCCATGTCAAGAGGAGCAGTTGAGGTGGCTTGGGAATCTGTTGGCCTCCTGGACGCCTCCCTCGGAAGGTGTTCCGGGCATGTCCCGCTGGGAGGAGGCCCCGGGGAAGACCCGGGACACAATGGAGGGACTATGTCTCTCGGTTGGCCTGGGAACATCTTGGGGTCCCCCAGAGGAGGGAAGTGTCTGGGGTGAAGGAAGTCTGGGAGTCCCTGCTTAGACTGTTGCCCCCGTGACCCGGCCCCGGATAAGCGGAAGAAAATGGATGGATGGATATGTAACCCCTACTGATCAAGAAATTAAATTTTTGTGCTGTGCCAGCCACACATTGGCTGCTCAGTCCTTTGTCACCAGAGGTATAATACTCCCTACAACAGAAGGATAGCCAGACTTGATTTGAATGGACAATACTATCACAATGTTTTGGCGGTAAATAAACTTAGAACTCCAAATCTTAAATATAATGATCTTAAGAGTATGAGTAGTCCAACCTGTCATAGGCTCTTTAAATCATGCTGTTGGTCTAATAATAAAGGAATATAAGTCATACTATAAGTCATGGGGACCTGATTTTTGTCTCCTATGTGGGTGTGTGTGTACAGATTTTTGTCCCCATAGTGTGTTAAATACCCACCTACACCATTCTGTTGCACACCCTGTCCTGTATAAAGATTAGCCCTCCTCCTCTCCTTTCCTTCTCTCCTTCTCTCCTTTTGTCCTCTCCCTCCCTTTCCTTTCCTTCTCTCCTCCTCTCCCTCCTCTCCCCCAGGAGACACTAATGCTCATCTTACTCAGGGTTTAGCAGTGGACTTTGTGGCAGCTTCCACACAGTGCTGTGTCAGTGCTGGAGCAGCACTGGGCCTTATCAGGACAGGACTGTACTGTTCTAACCTCCATGTACTCACAGGGTCAGGCTCAGTGTTTATAGACACTGTCTGGGTGTCTTAAAGGACACAGTGGTACATTGGGTACACTCTGTTGGCTTTTTAAGGTTATAATTCAATCAAAACTACCTGGAGTTGTAATTTATTTCATTCACACATGTTTAACAGTAATATTGTTTACACTTTTTGTACATGCATTTTTTTACTCATTTTGGACAGCTTTGGTTTGAAGTGGAACTACAATTCCAACTGAACCTGGGTCGCCAGTGCCTTAATCTGCAGATAGACACATCCAAGTTTGTCTCATTCTCAGTATATGGACAGAACATGCCTCATGTGAAAACCTCAGAACCTCCAAAATTTCCTCCCTGAGCAGCAGAGGCTGCACTAGCACTGATTCATGATTGGTTATTTTGTTATCAGTAAGAGCTATATTTGATTTGAACATGTTTACCTCGTATCTTCTAGTCCTGCTCAGTTAATTAGAATATCACAAAATAGAAAAATATTTTTTGTTTCTCATTCAGAAAGTCAACCCCATATATTATATAGGCTCATGACACATAGAGCGAAATATTTCAGAGAGTTTATTTCTTGAATTTTTATGATTGTGGCTTACAGATAATTAAAAAATCTTAAATATAATCATCTTAAGAGTGTTTTAGTAAAATGAGTAGTCCAACCTGTCATAGGCTCTTTCAATCATGATGTTGGTCTAATAATAAAGGAATATAAGTCATACTATAAGACATGGGGACCTGATGTTTGTCTCCTATGTGGGTGTGTGTACAGATGTGTGATTTTGAACGTGACATTATACTTCCAAAGTACTTGAAGTTATGATCTGGTAATGTAGATGTATTTACATTAGGTGACTGTTATTTGAGTGACAGGAAATATCAGTTATTTTGATCAGTTGTGTTATTGTTGTGTGTTGAATTGTTCAATTTGATTGTCTGAATTTCAGGTGTTTCATTTCAAAGGTGCATTGTGTCTGGTGGAGGGTCCGTCAAATGCTTCTGTCAGAGATGTTATTACTTTGTCTGGAATGTTTCACAGTATGGTATTACATCTTTCTATCATCATGGAGGCCAAACCTGACTAAGTTACAGGTCAGATCTGTGGAGAGGTGACCCCGTGCAGTCAGAATGTCTGTTTTTCTTATTTTTAGCTATAAAACCACCTGTATTTGAATAAATATAAGGTAGAGCTGACTAATGTCATACTCTGGAACATTCCATGCAGAGCAATGACATATCCGGGTCATTCCCCAGGTCGCCTGAGCCTTTCTGTGTGGAGTTTGCATGTTCTCCCCGTGTCTGGGTGGGTTTCCTCCGGGCACTCCGGTTTCCCCCACCAACCCAAAACATGCACCATAGGTACTCCAGCTTAGGTCCTGACCAAGCCGAAGCACGAAGATCATGGAGATGGTCCCCGGGCGCCCTAATGTGTGTGCTGCCCACTGCTCCTAATATATGTATATATATATAGGATGGGTTAAAATGCAGAGAAGAATTTCTCCAGTGTGAGATCAATAAAGTTCACTTCTTCTTCTTCTTCTTCTTCCAGAATTGGAGGACATTTTGGCTTTAAAATTCTTGAAGAATAAACCTTCACTTTTCTGATTTTCTGCTACATAATCAATAATAGGTAATAAGCTATCAAACGCTTGATTAGCTCAGCTGACGGTCAATGGTAAATTTTTTATTGTATGATTTATATGGTTTATTTATTTATTTACTCTAATCACAGTAACAGGGTTGCAGGTAACAGGGTTGCAAAATCGCGCTAATGTTCGCTTTATCTCCGGAATAGAAGCTAGCTGTTTAGCTGTTATTACTAATCAAGAGGAAAAACTTATTTATGCAAATACGTAAAGGAAAAAATAATAATTGTCTTATTCTGATCATTTGCATAACAGGGTTGCATGAGGTAGAGTGAGACATTCAATCAAGGCTAATGATGTTATAAAAATATGAAAAAGAGAAGATAAACCTTTGCTCTGCCTATTCTTTTGGAAAACTGTTTGATGATGTCAAGTCCAGGGGATCATGTGGTTCACTGTTTTCTTCTTCTTCTACCAGGCTAAAAATGTTCTGGTAACAGGGTTGCGTGCAGGTTGTGGGACACATGTTCCATGAATAATAATTATTATTTGAAATATTATGTCTATTAAAACAAATGTTCCACAGTTGCAAGAGATGGCAATGAAACTAATTATAGAAAAAAACAAGAAATTTCAATTCAATTTTAACTGTTTTATTTGAGATTCAATTTGGCCATTAGAGGACTGGGACAAGAGGAAAATGGCATTTTGGGGGGTACTCCAGATTTATTTGGTATTTTAAAAAAGTATTTTCAAGCATTCTTTTCTCTTAGTTTTTTTAGATTTGGTCTCAGGACAAGTAAATTCACTCAGAAACTGTATGTTTTAGTATTTTGTATGTGGATTATTTAATATTTGATGGGTGGGACATAAAATGTCCAATTCTGGAATGACCCATCCATAGAAACAAGCAGGTGATGGATGCCCATCCAGAAAGTTACACAGTGCTCCTTTATTAAAAGAGAACAGATTAGACTGTCAATGAGTTTGTTCTGTCCTTTTTAAGAACTAAATATCCCTGTGAGTCAGATGCCCTCTATGGGGTCTTATTCTGTGTAAAAGCTGCTAACCCTGTAGTTTAAAATGCCCCTGTGCATCAGATGCCCTCCCTAGTTTAGACCTCTACAAACCTGTTCTGAAAAACATGGGATTCTTCTATTTAATATTCATACTTCACTGTGTCTTTTTGCACTGTGAATTCCAGGCTTTGAACGATGTGAGGAAAGCTGTGTTGAGCTGTGCTAATATAGTGCAGGGAAATGGTCTGATGGGACTTCAGTGGGCGGTCCTTAAAGGGATAGTGCGTTTTTTATGTTAATCTGTATGGGTTTCCTTCTAAAAGTTCCGTGTGTTGACACCGGCTTACCTCTGACAGTCTCCGCTCAGCCCGGTTCGGCTCGCTTTCTTGAGCCCACGTAAGTAGGTCTGGTAACTTCCCTGAAACATGAAATAAAGCTTTTCTTCTCAAAACAAAACATTTGTTAGAAAGGTGATATATTTGCATCCCAAACAGTTGTCCACGAAACATCCAACAGCGTATTTCACATTTTCGTATTGTCTCTCTCCACTCGTATCACTAGGCCCATGTTAACTCTATCAGCCTGTTCACTTGTAGACATCCGCTGAAGGTGTATATATCCCCTTTCTAACTAATGTTTTGTTTTGAGAAGAAAAACAAGCTTTATTTCATGTTCCAGGGAAGTTACCGGACCTACTTACGTGGGCTCCAGAAAGCGAGCCGAATCGGGCTGAGCGGAGACTGTCAGAGGTAAGCCGGTGTCAACACACGGAACTTTTAGAAGGAAACCCATACAGATTAACTTTTTTTTTTAAAACGCACTATCCCTTTAAGCAGGTTGGACAGTGGTTCTCTGAAATGTACCGCAGCCTGGCTTTTATACAGCCATGTTCACACTCAGCTCTGGCAGCAGCTTTGGCACCTCCAGTACACAAATGTCTCCGAGCAGCATGTCTCCCCTCGATAAGGAATATAAGACGCTCTTAAAATTCCTAACAACTGTGTGCTATACTTTGCAGCTGATCAACATTCCCTGGGGGTGTGTTGCTAGCTGAAAGCACTACTGTCAGAAGCTTTGTTACTCAATTTAGGCTTTAAATGGACCACATTACCCTACATTCTGATCTATGTTATTATAATGTTTCCTCATCACAACCATGCCTGGAGTTGTGTTTAGTTTCATTCACACTCAAATTGTGGATTTTTAAGTTGAGTTCTCTCTCTCTCATACACCTTCACTAGAAGTATTTGGATGATTTCAGCCCTGAAATTGATGTAGACAGACTTATAATAAAGGGTTACTGAAATATGTGTGAATGAAATGAAACGGTAGAGATTGGCAATTCCAGGACTGAAATGATCCATATCATTCTAGTGAAAATGTACGGAGTTTAAAAACACAGGTGGTACAAAGTGTTTTCTGTTTGAGTGAAGAACTCAGCTTAAATCTGCATGGTTTGTGCATTAAACATGTGTGAGTGAAACAAAACACAACTCCAGGTCTGTTTGTGATTAGGATACAACACAATAATATCAGAAAATGGCCTGATATTTTTTTAATTTAAGACATCAACACTCTGCGTGCTATGTTATGTGGGTGCTATGCTGGGGCTTGGCTGGTGTGTGCGATGGGTGAAGGTCACTGGGAGCGCTGAAAGCTCTTTGGCTGAGTGTGTGTATAGCTAACGTTTCCTCCTTTCTGCTGGAGAACTGTATGCTGTATCCTTCCCCTGTGGAATAAATAGCTCACATCCGCTACAGAGGGTGAGCGCTGGTAAACAAGACGTACTGAGCTGGAGTGAGGGGCTGGGAGCTGCAGTACTGTTATGAATTATAAACACATATCTGAAAGCATTTTACTTTTACTAAGTGTCTCTTTGTTTTATGTCTAGGAGCTACTGTATGTATGTATGCATATTCACAGGGCCACAAGCCAATTTGCGGGTGAGATCGCGCTGGGGGTGTTCTACATGTACCTCTAACGAGTGAATGTTTAGGAGGAATTACCATAGTAATACAACGTGCGCAGTAGCGAAACCTTACAAAATGTTTTAACATCTGAAAACTCAAGAAAAAATACAAAATTTACTTAAACACATTTTCAGAAACCTGTCATCAATATGAGCGTTCATGGATCTGTTTAGGAGTTTGATTTAACAAACATTTGGAGTGAGTAAGTTCTTTATGGTCAGATTGTGTTAAATTAAAGCACAAACTAAAGTCTAGTAAAGCCTCAGAGGTAATGATGACATCAGCTGCAAAGAATCAAGTGGAGGTTGTTTTTCTAATGCCCTCAATCTGTGTGTATATATATATATATATATATATATATATATATATACAGATATATATATATATATATATATATATATATATATATATATATATATATATATATATATATATATACAGATATACAGATATATATATATAATCATAATTATCAAGAAAACAAATAAGTGGAATTGAAGTAGGGCAACAGGAGCTCAGTTGTTAGAGCATTTGTCCACTGATCTGAAGATTGGTGGTTCTGAATCCCGCTCTCGACTAAAACATCAGATCTACTGACTCACAGGTTGGCGGTGCGATTTCAGCTCCCACAATTCTTCAGTACTCTTCTTAGTAGTGTAGCATTAATTATGATGTAAACACTAATCAACATGTACATTTATGATAATTTATGATTAACTGAGTTTAATAAAACTCGGTTAACTTAGATATAGATCATGTTTTGTTTTGTTTTGTTTTGTTTTCTGTCTAATCATAGGTTTCATTTACAATGCTGTGATGTAGAAGTTGAACAGTGCCAGCATATTTTAATACTGCTGCATAGGGTTGTTAACTGATTTGAGACAAAATTGACATTTTTATTTTTTTATTTTTTATTTTTTGCGTCAACATATCCAGCTTTTTCAGTTCTGATACCGATTTCGACACCAGCTACTTACCAATACCATTGCAGAGGTTGAAAAGAGCACTTATTTCCTTTAAATTTAAATAAAATGTGCTAAAACTGATCCAAATGCGTTATAGAGCTGTTATTTTTCTTAAGTATCTACTGAACAACTTTGTGTAAATAAACATTATCAGACTTTCTGGGCTGATTACAACCAGTAATTAGTCTTACCTCATCGAATCACGCACCACGTTGCCAGGGGAATCCCAGTTACGCACCGGGAAGGGAGTTCCCCTGTTGCACAACGTGGTGCGTGATTCGACTGTATTCTTCCGCACTGGAAAATAGTTCCCACCCAAAATGACCAAGGCAAGCTCTCCGTGTTGATTTGCACATTTATTTGCACTCGATATGAATGCGCACTACACAGAAAGTAATTGGGAAACGCATCGAGCAAATTAATTCCTTTTGGCTGAAATCTTTCTCTGGCGACGTTAGACTCCAGTCTAAGGCGGAGGAGCTGCAGATACCGCGGCGGTCAGTGCTGACAGACTCGGACAATGGCTGGGTGAGCAGGAAAACGCTTTCCACCACTTATTTTAGTCTCTGGACTGTGGGGAGATGCCCAAATTTGCCCTGGGGGTGGCATATCCCTTTAAGGACAACACAACTTTGAAAAGAGATTGCAACGGGTTTATAAGTGTGACGACAGTGCACAAGGATGAGGTAAGAAGCTCTGCAGTTATACACAAAATAAACACACAGGTAATCCATTGTAATGTAGATGATTTACATATCTGATACTGCATTTACACTATGTTGAATAGGGGATGAACAACATACCAAAAATATCACTATTACTTTATAAGAGAAAGAGGAACTAAAGGTACATGCCCATAGCAGTAATACACGGTACACCTTGCCTGAAGTCAAATATTGCATAGAAAATCTCAAAGTGACTGCAGCTGCATAGTGTTATGTGTGAGCCATTGAGCATTTAGATAATGTGTTACGTTAGAAGAACATTCCAGTGAATAAAGTGTATTTGAGAGTGCTTTGAGTGACATTTATATTCCGATTGCAACATCCAGGATTGTATCCTTGGGCTTTGAGTGAACCCATCAACCCGTCATCCGCGCAAGACCTGTCTGCAGAATACAGATGAGCGCAGGGCTGAGGGGCTGCTTATACTACTAGTACTTCAGTCCATAGCACAGTTAGACCTGTCACCATAACACATTTTGAAGCACAATATATAGAGCTTCTGCACCCATGTAATGAAATCTGACAGGGACGCCATTTTGGCAGACCAGAAATCACCCAGTGATGCAAAGAAAATCTACACACAATAAATGCTGACCAACAAAAAATACATAGTTCCATAGTACTGAACCATAAGTCGATATAGTAATTATCATTGATCCGTAACAGTTAAAGGCCCATTACAGGGAGTCCTCGGGTTACGACGTTGATCCGTTCTTAAGACGCGTCGTAACCCGAATTTCGTCGTAAACCGGATTTTGCCTTTGATCTTCCAACCAAAGCACCAATAACCTTTCCATCTCAATAATTAGACCACTACGCTGCTTGGTTATCACTGCCGCTTTCATAGGAGCAGATCAGAGCCCACATCAGGTACTTCCGCCCACATTGGACACACACACGAGGCTGTCTTCTTCTCCCTACAACCACAACAGAGCGTATTCTTCCGCCGTGCGCCGCGCGCCGCGTGCGTTTGTTTACATCTTTTACCACGCTAAACCGTGTAAGACGGAATGACGCGTAATATATACATATTTTTTTTAATGGGGGCGCGTTCGTAACCACGAAACGTCGTAACCCGAGACCGTCGTAACCCGAGGACCCCCTGTACTTGATTTTTTGTCCACGTATTTGTCCAAAAATGTGTCTTACCCCAGTACAGATATATTGTATAAGCAGCTATTGAGGTCAAAATAGGTCATCTGTGCGCTGTCTGCATCTAAGTATAAAGTGTTTTGTTGTCAGATAATCAGGAGGTGTGTGGTTAGCATGCAGCCAAACTGTATACTTGCCTAACCCACCAGTTCTTTCTATGTCTGTCTTGGAACCAGACCATACAGTGTGGCAAAGCTCTGTCCGAACTTGGGATGTTCCAGCCACAGCTGCTTATTTGTATCACATGTCACTCAAATGTGAAAGGAGACATTCCTCGAAAATTCTCCTGTCATTCAGGACAAAATATATCACTTCTTTTACCTGAGATAGAGTTTGGTGCTTTGATTGTTGATTCTGCAGAAGTCTGTCTTATTACTCAGTCAGCTGCATTGCTTTTCCCGCCATGTTTGTTTCGACAGAACATGCGTCTCTGATTGGTTTATCCACCCAACTCCAATGCTGGTGACAGGATACCCCTCCAGACCCACTCGTCTTTGTAAAGTTTTGTCACTATTGTTAATAGTATAATATTTAACATTTATTAATTGATTTGCATTTGGACCATGCATATTAATTAACAACAGGCAGCTTTAAAGGTCCCATGGCATGAAATTTTCACTTTCTGAGGTTTTTGAACATTAATGTGAGCTCCCCTACCCTGTTTAGGCCCCCCCCCCATGGTTAAAAGTTGCGAAATGTCTAAACTGAGCATTTGCGATCCTTTTCTGCGTTAGAAAAAATCAGAGCTCAAACGGGCGAAACTTATTGACGTCAGCTCGAAAAAAGAAATGCAAATGCAGTTCCACCCCCGTCTGTCTCTACTCAGCGTCTCTGTAAATCACGCCCAGAGAGTTTGGACTGCGGAGGAGCTACGCAATGCGAAATACGTTTTTTTATTTGCCTGGAGGAACTTCCGAGTGTTTCTAGGCTTTGGAAGTCCTTTATCTGAGCCTGTGGATATCTGAAACAGCAGTGGTTTAATTTTATTTTCTGTGGAAATGTGTTTATTTTTCAATGGAAGGCTTCTCATCTCTCCCCCCGTGCAAAAACACGGAAGTGGGTCGCGGAGCGGAGAGTTTGGCCACGCCCCCACCCCCTACTATAGGCCATCTCTGTCCTCCTCATTTGCATTCAAGCAACAACGCCCATATTTATGACTCTTTCTCATCTTATCTCTCTTTCTCATGCACTGAGTGTTGATTTTGAAGAAGGATTCATTTACAGTATTGGGGAACCATTAAGGAGCCATATAAAAGCATCAAGAAGTACCATGTCATGGGATCTTTAAAGGGCCAATATTACACCATTTTCTGATCTATGTTCTACTGTTGTTTCCTCATCACAAGCAGACCTGGAGTTGTCTTTTGCTTCATTCACACATGTTTAACCCTGCATATTTAGGCTGAGTTCTTCTCTCAAACAGAATACACTCTGTTCCACCTTGTGATGTCACGTGGCCATGCAGGTCTTTTAAAACTCCATACACCTTCCCTAGAATCATGAATTACTCAAACATGCATGATCGAAAACAAAACACAACTTCAGGTATGTTTTTGAGGAGGTAACAGCATTATAACATGGCTAAAAACTCACAGTAGTCCTTGGACCTTTAAACGTAAATGTACCAGAGTTAGCACAACAGTAAATCTAAAACCACCAGTATCAAGATGAGGATGAGATGAGTATCATGATGCATGGGTACAGCACATTTAGAGAAGCAGAGGCGGAGGTGGGATCCAATGTGAGGGGAGGGGTCATGGGTCTGATTGCGGAGATGAGGGATGTGGCCTGGGTGGTGGGTCAGGAGGAGTGGCGTTTTTCATGTGAAATTGGCCTCCCATTGTTACGTTCAAGGTCGCTACAACAGTTTCCCCCTGTACAACCTGGTGCTGCTGGCCTGTATGGCTCAATGGATAACATCACAATTTCTGTTTTAAAGGGACAGTGTGTAAGATTTTTACCCGTTAATTACTGAAATTGAAGATACCCATTCAAAAATACATTGTTTTCCAAGCCTTTTCACTTCCATCTTGAAATCAAAGTATTCTTTTGGACTTAGATATAGTCGCATAAAAGGGGGATCTTCCCCATGCAGAGGCAGCCATTTTGAATACGAGAGCCGCAGAAGGACATTTGGGCTCCGCCTTCGGCAAGGCTCGTGATTTTGGGTAAACAACACAAGCATGCTGCCGGATCAGACCTCGTAATGGATCTAACACGTGTTTTGGACTAAATTGTTTTACTGGATTTTATTCGCTGGATCCTTACGGACAAATTGAGAGCAAGTTTATGGTGAAATACAGAGTTTGACCTGTGCAAAGCATTCTAAGGTAAGCTAACCTCGTTTTGTGCTTTTCCGTATAAAAGCCCCATGTGCTCAGGGAGTGATTATTGTGCAGGGAAATGAATTGCATAGTCAAAAAGAGGAGACTAAGGTTTCATTTGATGTGTAGAGTGTCATGGTACATGATCGGGAATGTGTGTTTTCATGAGGGGGGAAAAAAAAAAAATCGGGATCGCGTTTTATTTATACAGTAGCGGCTCGTGCGCGCGCCCGGGTGACCCTCGAGGTCTGCCGTAGCTAAAACAGAAAGTGCAATAGCACCATCCACCTATGCGCCACGAATCCTACACACTGGGGCTTTAAAGATATGCACAGTTAAAATATTGAGTTTATAGTCAAAAAAATGTATATAATAGAGGTACACTGTGCAACTTTTCTGGTGGAGTGTCCGCCACCTGCAGAGATGTGCTTACTTTGTCTGGAATGTTTCACAGTATGGTATTAAACTTTCTTCATGGAGACTAAACCAGTCCAAGTTACAGGACATATTTGTGGAAATGCAACCTTGTTCACACTCCAAATGCCTGTTTTCTGAGATTTTTTTTAACTATAGAAACCATCTGTAATTTAATAAATATAAAGTACAGGTGGAACATTCCAGGCAAAGCAGTGACATATCCATAGAAACAAGCATTATGTATTAACCAAAAAGTTACATAAAGCATTTTAAAGTTCAGATTAAAGTCTAATTTGCCTACAGTTGGCACCACACCCCCAGGGTATGGTGATGACATCAGCTGCAAATCAATCAATAAGCTTTTGACAGTTTCATGATAAACACATGACTGTCAGCTTCAAGGAACGCCATTGTACTCTACTACCAATCTGCCCACTAGCAGTTGCATCATAGTTTTTGTCAATGATATGTTTTGCTAACAATTAAAAACAAAATTAAAAATGATTAAAATTACAACTTTGAGTAGGAATGAGATGGTAAATTCGTTCATTACATTTACATTACCTAAAATTGCCAATCTCTACTGGACAAAAGGTAAGAGGAGCTGTTAACTTAAACTACTGCTTCATGACATCACAACTTGGAACAGAGCATTTTGCCCTTTGGAGATGTAGACAGACTAATAATGCAGGATTACTCAAACGTGTGAATGAAACAAAACAAAACTCCAGGTATGTTTTTGAGGAGGTAACAGTGTTATAACACGACTTGAAGCTCACAGGAGTCAATTTTGCATAATATAGGACCTTCAACACTATAGTCACCCTATAATACACACATCTACACCCCACACGCGTTCTATTCATCTACCAGGACCATTGATGCTAAAACGTATTTTTATTGTGTTTTCCCCCTGTGGAGGAAGCATTTTCTCCACCGTGCCCATCTCGTCCTGTGAAAAAATGAATATTAAATGCGAGAGCCATGAATAAATAAGTCCAGAGGAGTGGGGTGGCTGAGTGCTTGTACGGCTTGCCTGGGTTCGCTCACACCGGGCTGGCTTTGTAAAGCATGGTGGGCTCTGGAGAGGAGGAGGTACATGTGTGAGGTAATTGGCTTCTTCTCCGGGCAGTGCTGGCTCCGAGAGTGAGACGAAAGGTAATCAGGGGAGCAGCTGGAGCCAGTCGAGTGTGGCCATACTGTCACTTTGGGTTTTTCATGGGCCGAGGTATGTTCGAGAATGCAGCTTTTCATTGTTGTTCGAGTTTTTAATATTGATTATAACATATGTAGAAAGTAATTTTACATTTTGAACGGCGCTGTATGAATCCCAGGTATTATTCTTATCATCAGCTTAAATACCTAGAAAAACAACATCCTGACTGTGAGTGGGGTCACCTCTCCACAGATCTGACCTGTAACTTGGTCTGGTTTGGATTCCATGAAGATAGAAAGGCTTAAAGGTCCCATGGCATGAAATTTTCACTTTCTGAGGTTTTTGAACGTTAATGTGAGCTCCCCTACCCTGTTTAGGCCCCCCCCCCCCCCCCCCCCATGGTTAAAAGTTGCGAAATGTCTAAACTGAGCATTTGCGGTCCTTTTCTGCGTTACAAAAAATCGGAGCTCAAACGGGCGATTTTGAACAAGGCACCTTACTGACGTCAGATCTAAAAAAGAAATGCAAATGCAGTTCCACCCCCGTCTGTCTGAACTCAGCGTCTCTGTAAATCACACCCAGAGAGTTTGGACTGCGAATGCGCTAGGCAATGCGAAATGCGTTTTTTTATTTGCCTGGAGGCACGTCCGAGTGTTTCTAGGCTTGGAAGTCCTTTATCTGAGCCTCTGGACTTTTGAACAGCAGTGATTTAATTTTATTTTCTGTGGAAATGTGTTTATTTTTCAATGGAACGCTTCAAATCTCTCCCCCGTGCAAAAACAAGGAAATGGATCAGCTGAGGGCTGACAGCGGAGAGCGGAGAGTTTGGCCACGCCCCCACCCTCTACTATAGGCCAGCTCTTTTCTCCTCATTTGCATTCAAGCAACAACGCCCAGAATAAAGTGTTTGAGAGAGATATTTATGACTCTTTCTCATCTTATCTCTGTTTCTCATGCACTGAGTGTTGATTTTGAAGAAGGATTCATTTACAGTATTAGGGAACCATTAAGGAGCCATATAAAAGCATCAAGAAGTACCATGTCATGGGATCTTTAATACCATAGTGTGAAACATTACAGACAAAGTAATGACATCTCCATGGAGACATACATAGAAAATACTTTGTTCATTGTAAACCGCAGTATTGATCTAAAATGATCTAATAATAGATTTAACTGAGGTAGGGACTAAACAGAACCCTGTGTTCATGAGAAAAAACAAATAAAAATAAAAAAAAGTCTTTTGTCATATTATAACATTGTTCCCTCACCAGAAACATACCTGGAGATGTATTTAGCTTCATTCAAGCGTTTTCATTAATCCTGTTCATATCGTAGGAGCAGATATCAATATTCGATGAAGACATTCAATCTTTTTAAACAGACTCATAATTTAATTCACATATAATTGGAAATGGAAGAGTGTTATATGATGCTACATTTACACACAAACATGTCCCTAATGATTTTATATTCCCGATAAATACATAATTTTTACTTTATGTTAAGTTAAAGTGTGACCTTTATTTCAACTTAAAGGGATATGCCACCCCCAGGTCAAACTTGGGCATTTCCCCACAGTCCAGAGACTAAAATAAGTGGTGGAAAGCGTTTTTCTGGTGACGCAGCCATTGTCCAGGTCTGTCAGCACTGACCGCCGCGGTATCTGCAGCTACTCCGCGTTAGACTGGAGTCTAACGTCGCCAGAGACGTTAGACTCCACGCTGCGTAACAGGGGAACTCCCTTCCTGGTGCATAACAGGGATTCCCCTGTCAGCGTGGTGTGTGCTTCGGCTGTGTTTTTTTGCACTGAAAAATAGTTCCCACCCAAAATGACCAAGTCAAGCTCTCCGTGTTGATTTGCACATTTATTTGCACTCGATATGAATGCGCACTACACAGAAAGTAATTGGGAAACGCATCGACCAAATTAATTCCTTTTGGCCGAAATCTTTCTCTGGCGACGTTGGACTCCAGTCTAACGCGGAGTAGCTGCAAGTCGCTTGGGGTATGTCTCTATCAGTTTTGCACATCGAGAAACTGATATTTTTGCCCATTCCTCGTTGCAAAACAGCTCGAGCTCAGTGAGGTTGGATGGAGAGCGTTTGTGAACAGCAGTTTTCAGTTCTTTCCACAGATTCTCAATTGGATTGAGGTCTGGACTTTGACTTGGCCATTCTAACACCTTGATATGTTTTTTGGTGAACCATTCCATTGTAGCTTTTGCTTTATGTTTTGGATCATTGTCTTGTTGGAAGACAAATCTCCGTCCCAGTCTCAGGTCTTTTGCGGACTCCATCAGGTTTTCTTCCAGAATGGTCCTGTATTTGGCTCCATCCATCTTCCCATCAATTTTAACCATCTTCCCTGTCCCTGCTGAAGAAAAGCAGGCCCAAACCATGATGCTGCCACCACCATGTTTGACAGTGGGGATGGTGTGTTGAGGGTGATGAGCTGTGCTGCTTTTACGCCAAACATAACGTCTTGCATTGTTGCCAAAAAGTTCGATTTTGGTCTCATCTGACCAGAGCACCTTCTTCCACATGTTTGGTGTGTCTCCCAGGTGGCTTGTGGCAAACTTTAAACAACACTTTTTATGGATATCTTTAAGAAATGGCTTCCTTCTTGCCACTCTTCCATAAAGGCCAGATTTGTGCAGTATACGACTGATTGTTGTCCTATGGACAGATTCTCCCACCTCAGCTGTAGACCTCTGCAGTTCATCCAGAGTGATCATGGGCCTCTTGGCTGCATCTCTGATCAGTCTTCTCCTTGTATGAGCTGAAAGTTTAGGGGGACGCCAGATCTTGGTAGATTTGCAGTGGTCTGATACTCCTTCCATTTCAATATTATTGCTTGCACAGTGCTCCTTGGGATGTTTAAAGCTTGGGAAATCTTTTTGTATCCAAATCCAGCTTTAAACCTCTCCACAACAGTATCTCGGACCTGCCTGGTGTGTTCCTTGTTCTTCATGATGCTCTCTGCGCTTTAAACAGACCTCTGAGACTATCACAGTGCAGGTGCATTTATACAGAGACTTGATTACACACAGGTGGATTCCATTTATCATCGTTAGTCATTTAGGTCTACATTGAATCATTCAGAGATCCTCACTGAACTTCTGGACAGAGTTTGCTGCACTGAAAGTAAAGGGGCTGAATGATTTTGCACGCCCAATTTTTCGTTTTTTATTTGTTAAAAAAGTTTAAAATATCCAATAAAGTGTGTTCCACTTCATGATTGTGTCCCACTTGTTGTTGATTCTTCACAAGAAATTACAGTTTTATATCTTTATGTTTGAAGCCTGAAATGTGGCAAAAGGTCACAAAGTTCAAGGGAGCCAAATAGTTTCGCAAGCCACTGTATTTTAGTCTCTGAACAGTGGGGAAATGCCCAAGTTTGACCTGGGGGTGGCATATCCCTTTAAGATAAATTTGTAGCCCTTGGAATGTTAAAAGCTAAATATCAGCATCTGCAGATAAGTTATCGGCCACAGCAGCAGGCCAAATACCGGATATTAGTATCTGCTCAAAAAAATCCATATGGGTCCATCCCTAATACTGTTCACAAGGTTGCAAGAATGCTCTGTTTGAACAGATGGCCACGTTTACATGATGTTCTTTTTTTTATTCTGAATTAAGTGTTCTGAATTAAAATAGTTCAGAATTAAATTATTCTCCTTCAAGTTTACATGGAAATAATAATTCTGAACACGTTAAATCGCCTTTATTTAATTCCGCTCAACGTCTGGGGGTCGGGAAGGGTTCTGATTGGACCAGAAGAAAACACACAATCAGTTTGGTTAGTGTTTTTCTGTTTTCTGCCATCCATTATTTTCATCATTTGTAGTTCTACCAGTGAACTTACAAAAAAAATTGTTTTGATTCGATTCCAACTAGGGATGTCAACAATTAATCGATTAACGGTTAATTGTCGATTAAGACGTTGGTCAATCAAAATGCATTAATTGTAATTAACCGCTAACCGCGGACACGCGGACATGCGCACCCGCGTGGTCATGAAACAAGGCAACCACGCTGCGCCAAGATCGACTCACAGCCGACCGCAGGCGCCAACGGCACTGCTCAGCAGCCCCGGTGTAAGCGCGAGGTGAGATCGAACCCGGAATGCGTGCCGCTGCTGCTGGTTCGCCGCGGCCCGCGCCCCGCGCCCCGCGCCCCGAGCCCCGCGCCCCGCGCGGCTGGCCTGCGGCTCGGGGCGCGGGCCGCGGCGAACCAGCAGCGATACGTGGTGGTTTAATCCTGGTCTAGTCCAGGTCTAGACCCGGTCCAGTCCAGGTCCAGACCTGGTTCAGACCTGGTTCAGACCTGGTCCAGTCCACGTTCAGTCCTGGTCTAGTCTCTTAGCCAATCAGGACAACACATGTTACACTATAAAAAAATGTTACACTATAAAAAAAAAAAAAAATTGGATGGAGCGAGGGATTACTGTATTTTGTTATTCAGCATCAATACATTTGTCTGCTTTTTACTAAGGAATAATTAATTGAGGAATATACAATATAATAATACTATGATATATTTTTGACTCAGTGTTATGTTACTATAGCTTATATTCTTAAAGACCCTATTAAAACACTAAAATTCAGGTGAAAAACGCCGCTTATCAGTTAATCGTTAATCGACCGATAAGGTCAATCAACTATCAGTTAATGAATTAACCGATAATTTGCATCCCTAATTCCAACGTTTGCTCCGGGCCGCCATCTCACAGTGCATCATCGTGTCAGAAGGGCGACCCAACGGGCATGCGCCGAACGATAGGAATTATTTTTAAGAAGAATAAACGTTTACATGATCGAGGAATAAATTCATTCACCTTTAAAAGTGGAAAAACCACACAATTAATTCAGAATTAAGTTTAATTCCGAATAATCATTTTCATTAGGAATTAACTGTTTACGTGGTCTTTTTTAAAGCGGAATTAAGTTTTATTTGTAATTAAATTACTTTTAATCAGAATTAAAGCTCTCATGTAAACATGGTATGATACTCACACATTATTGTCATCAAATGAAGTTCATTATAGCTGTTTGCTTACATTGAAATGTTGGGGCTTGTAGCTTATTAACTAGTTTTAACTTATTTTCTTTCTTGCAATAAGATGACAAAACAAAGGTACTCAAGAAGATGTTTATTGGGCCTGTATTGCACAAAATTGACTCTGGTGAGTTTTAAGTCCTCAAAAATATACACAGAGTTGTTTTGTCTCATTTACACATCTTTGAGTAATCCTTTATTGTTTATTATTAGTCTGTCATGTAGTGGTAGTTTTCAAGTTAACAGTTACCTTTTATATTTATTTCAGTAGAGATTGGCAATTCTAGAGCTGAATTCATTCAAATGATTCTAGTGAATGTGTGTGTGGAGTTTAAAAACACAGTGGAGAACATCCTGTATATATGTAACATATGACATCGCAAGGTGGAACAGAGTTTTTCCTGTTTGAGGGAAGAACTCAGCCTAAATCTGCAGGGTTTGTGCATTAAACATGTGTGAATGAAACAAAGCACAACTCCAAGTATGTTTTTGATATGGAAACAGCATTATATCATAGTGCATTAAATGAGTGTTTTATATACAATATAGATAATGCATAATATTTGTACTTTAAAATATCTGATCAGCCTGCTCTCCGGATCTGGAATGTTCATCACAAAACCTTCCCCAGTGCCAACATTTACCTTATAAAATCTTACATTCTTACATTTACTTATTTACATGTTGATTATCTCCCATTTTTCACACAATACGCATGAGTACACATCACAAGTGGTTAGCGTGGCAAAGCTCCTCTTGAGTTCATACCTTCTCTGAGAGCGTAAGCTTCTTTGATAACGGGATAAAAGGCGCGCATAAATGCTAATGCTCACACTGAACACATATGAAACAAGTATGAGATTTTTATTAGTGCCATGCTCAGGCTGATGTGTGGGTGCACTGGTTCACTCAGGACCCCATAAATATAGATGATCTGGCCCCGGGCTTTCCCCATAAGGGTGCTTAATATGTATTGTATTGGAGATCAGGGACACAGGGCGGCGAGCGCAAGACAAGACTGCGGTAAATAGAGTGTAATATATGCACATGTGGAGATGAGGCGTGCATCTCAGACGCACAAAACACATTTCTTCTGCACGGTGTTGAGCAGCCGGACGGAATAATTACAAGCTCTGAGCATATGTTGCTTTGGTAGAGCATGTCTTTGATTTGTACGTGTCTCTGAAGATTTCTTTTACCGTTTTAATGCAAACATTCCCAAACACACATAATAGAATGCTTACTGTGCACATCTGAAAACAGCCTGAATGTTGTAGAGTATGCAAAAGTAGTGCGAGAGTTGTAAGAAGAGGCATGAGACCAGAATTTTAAATATACCTCTAGGGAATACACATCTAAATATACATCTAGGAAATGAAGACTTGTTTTCTCAAACACATTGTGGTTTTATACATTAATGCACCAATACGATACTGGTACTGGATATCGGCACTGATACTGAAAAATCTGCTGGGTATGTATCGGTTCACTATCATTTAAATTGATGTGATAAACTATTTACTGGTTGTAGCTGACCCAGAAAGTCTCATCATGTCTGAAGTATTATTGGTACAAAGTTGCTCTGGAGTTGCTTGAGAACAGCTCCATAATACTTTTGGATCAGTTTTGTCTTACTTTTGTTTAAAGGAAATAAATGCTGTTTTAAGTCCCTGCACTGGTATCGGTTGATATCGGCAGATACTTAAGCCAAGTATCGAAATTGGTATCAGAACTGAAAAAGCTGAATCTGTACATCCCCTGCAAATGTATAAAATCATAGAATCTGGGAATTAATCCTTCAGACTTTGTGCTGGTGAACAACAGCTCCTGAGCCACTGAGCCCCATTATACAAATTTGTAAAACTGTATAACTTAAGCACTAAACGTCAAAATAAAAAAATAAAAAATAAATTGTATAGCCAGATGCCCATACCTGAAGCACTCGAAACTGCCAAGCAAAGGCTACAAGCCTTAGCCAGCCCCCTAAAGAGGTACACGCGGCACGGTGGCTGAGTGGCTAGCGCTCGTGCTTCACAGCAAGAAGGTTCCGGGTTCGATCCCCGGGTCGCCCAGGCCTTTCTGTTTGTGTTCTGTGTGGAGTTTGCATGCATGATCTGGGTTCGATCCCTGGGTCGCCTGGGCCTCCCCGTGTCTGGGTTTCCTCCGGGCACTCCAGTTTCCCCCATCAACCCAAAACATGCACCATAGGTAAAAATCCTCCAGGTTAGGTCCTGACCAAGCCGAAGCAAGAAGTTGGAGTTGGTCCAGGATGGGTTAAATTCAGAGAGGAATTTCTCCAGTGTGAGATCAATAAAGTCACTTCTTCTAATGACAGACAAATAAACCGGCTGTTCGCAAAACAACCTGAGAAAGTGTATGCTCAAATGGGGAATAACCTACCAAGGCTGGAGACTGAAAGGTACTGGAAAGGCATATGGGAGAGGGAGGCATCACATAACACCAATGCACAGTGGCTGGTGGCTCTGAGGGAAGACCACAGCAACCTCCCTGAACAAGATCCAGTCACCATCACAGTGGCAGACATACAGGAAAGAGTCTCAGGCATGAAAAATTGGACAGTACCAGGCTCTAACATGATCCACGCATACTGGCTAAAGAAGCTCACTGCACTCCATGAGCACCTGGCAGCACAAAGGAACCAGCATCTAAGGGAAGGGATCCCTTGAAGGGTAGATTAGATTAAGATTAAGCCTTTTATTGGTCTCACACACAATGACACACAGTGACACACGGGAGAAATTTGACTTCTGCATTTGACCCATCCTTTTCAGGAGCAGTGAGCAGCCATCTTTTTCGGCGCCCGGGGGGCAGTACCGTGAAGGGTCTTGCCCAAGGACCCACACTGGTTAGCTCATTGTCCGGGGGGGATTTGAACCCACAACCCCCGGGGGAAAGTCACTGACTTACAAGTTGAGCTAACCAGTCCCATCCAACTATCGACTCAAAATCTCCATAACATGGAAGCTCATATCAGGCATCATAGCGGCTAAGATAAGCAGGCACATGGATCAATACATGAGCATAGCACAGAAGGGCATCGACAAAAATATCAAGGGAGCCAAACCCCAACTCCTGGTTGACCAAACAGTTGCCTGCGACTGCAGAACCTGTCAAACCAACCTGTGCACTGCCTGGATTGATTACAAGAAAGCCTATGACTCAATGCTACACACATGGATCATTGAGTGCTTGGAGCTATACAATATTAATAGGACTCTAAGGGCGTTCATTGCAAACTCAGTGTGGTTGGGGAAAACCACCCTTGAAACCAATGGCAAGCCACTTGCACAAGTGTCCATCAAATGTGGCATATACCAAGGAGACACACTGTCCCCACTGCTGTTCTGCATAGGTCTGAACCCCCTCAGCCAAATCACCGACCGCACTGGCTATGGATACCGACTCAGAAACAGGGCCGCTATCAGCCACCTCCTCTACATGGATGACATCAAGCTGCACACTAACAGTGAGCGAGACATTGACTCACTGATCCACACCACCAGGATCTACAGCACAGACATTGGAATGTCTGTCGGGCTTTCGGGCTTGAGAAATGTAGTAGGATGCTGACAAAGAGAGGGAAGGTAGTCCACACAGAGGGGGTCTCACTCCCAGAAGGAACAATAGGAGACATTGAGGACAGTTAAAAGTACCTTGGTATCCCACAAGTAAATGACAACCCAGACAGATGATGTGCTCAAGGAAAGCCTCAGACAGTGGAGTGCAGAGGAAGAGGTGCTGGCGGGACCATCATGGCAGGACAAACCCCTACATGGGGCATACCACCAAAAAATAACTGAAGTGGCTGATATCAAGAAATCCTACCAATGGCTGGAGAGGGCTGGTCTGAAGAACAGCACCGAGACCCTCATCCTGGCTGCACAGGAGCAGGCCTTGAGCGCTCATCCAATAGAGGCCCAGATCTACCACACCAGACAAGACCCAAGGTGTAGGCTGTGCAAAGAGGCTCCTGAGGCGGTCCAGCACATAACTGCAGGGTGTAAGATGCTGGCAAGGAAAGCATACTGTATATGGAGCGGCACAACCAAGTGGCGGGCATAGTGTACAGAAACATCTGTGCAGAGTGCAGGCTGGAGTTGAGGTGGAAAACACCTCTGAAGGTTGCAGAGAATGACCGCGCCAAGATCGTGTGGGACTTCCATATACAGACTGACAGAATGGTGATGGCGAACCAACCAGACATAGTGGTGGTGAATAAGCAACAGAACAAAGCCATGGTGGTGGAGAAGTACCAGGGGCTTAATGAAGAGTTGGAGAAGGCCTGGAAGGTGAAGGCATCAGTGGTGCCCGTGGTGATCAGAGCACTTGCCGCTGTAACCCCCAAACTGGAGACACTCCAGTCGAACTCCTGGTTTAGTCCACGTTTAGTCCTGGTCTAGTCCTGGTGTAGTTCCGGTCTGGTCCCGGTCTGGTCCCAGTCTGGTCCTCATGTCTTAGTCCCGGTCTGGACTTCCTACGGATCCAGTGACTCATGTCTCCGCTCCTCGTGCATCCAGCGGGACTCCCAGAGCCCCCCCCCACCCCCACCCCCACCCCCCACCCCCAGGACCCCCTCTATAACATCTATATAAATCAGGCAAACTGAACACATTCTGTACTGTACAGGAGACACGGCAAGGAGGAGAAGCCAGTTAGGACGCAGAACACAATGTTGATACACTTTTTTTTTTTATTTGTAAAAAAAAAAAGCGAAATAGCAAGGCCGCGAAAAGTGAACCGCGATAGAGCGAGGGACCTGTGTGTGTGTGTGTGTGTGTGTGTGTCTCACGTCTCCCAGATGCCAAACTGTAGCATGTCCTCTCCCCCACAGACTTATCTTGACACCAAAGGTGAAAACTCAACATTCAGCATTGTTATAGGATTTAACTTACTATTTAAGCGGTCGGTGATCTTCTGCCACGCCATGTCTCGCGCCTTGGTTATTGCCAATGTGTTGTAGAGGTCCAAAAGCAACTTCTGTTCTGATGCGCTGAAATAATCGGCCCGAATCTTCGACATGATCGCGTTTTCGACAGTCGTTTGTTCTGGGCTTCTTACATCCCCCGTGCACGCGTCTAGGCCAGGACTGGTTAGGCGCGGCTGAAGTTAGTGACGCTGAGGCGCAGCTGAAATGCGTTAGTGGAACGACTTCAGGCTTTACGCTAAGTTGCCGCTACTTCAGGCGAGGCTTTACCACTTAGGCGCCGCTATGTTTAGCGACATTCGTGGAATACCCCCCGGGTCTAGTCCTGGGACCGGAGAAGTGTGCGTGCAGACACGTGCACCCGCTCATCGTGGTCAAATCCGTGAGCAGCATGACCGGCGCGAGGCCGTGCGTCCCACCCGGGGCTGCAAGCACGAGACCGAGGCCGGCAGCGCCCGGATCGTGCCTCCCCCTCGGGACCACGTCCAACGACACAGTCAAAGCGAACACGCACAAGAGCCGCACGAAACAAGGCAAAGAGTCGCATGCGGTGGTTTAATCCTGGTTTAGACCTGGTCTAGTCCTGGTTTAGTCCAGGTTTAGACCTGGTCTAGTCCTGGTTTAGTCCAGGTTTAGACCTGGTTTAGTCCACGTTTAGTCCTGGTCTAGTCCTGGTGTAGTTCCGGGCTGGTTCCGGTCTGGTCCCAGTCTGGTCCTCATGTCTTAGTCCCGGTCTGGACTTCCTACGGATCCAGTGACTCATGTCTCCGCTCCTCGTGCATCCAGCGGGACTCCCAGAGCCCCCCCCCCCCAGGACCCCCTCTATAACATCTATATAAATCAGGCAAACTGAACACATTCTGTACTGTACAGGAGACACGGCACGGAGGAGAAGCCAGTTAGGACGCAGAACACAATGTTGATACACTTTTTTTTTTTAATTTGTAAAAAAAAAAGCGAAATAGCAAGGCCGCGAAAAGTGAACCGCGATAGAGCGAGGGACCTGTGTGTGTGTGTGTGTGTGTGTGTGTGTGTGTTGTCCTATACTATATTTTGTATTGTATTAAATTGACAATACAGGTGACCTTACCTGCCATGAAACACTACACCACAGTGATAGATGATCTGCAGGGGGAAGGCTTTTATTTATTTATATACTGTATATATATATACAGTGGTACCTCACCTTACGAATGACCCAACAAACGAAAATTTCAAGTTACGAAACGCCTTCACGGTAAATTTTTGTCTTTAGATACGAATGAAATTTCAAATTACGAAACGCGAAATCAAATAATGCGCGCTCAGTCACACATTATACGCTTTTCTCAGACTGGATTTAAACTTTTGTCACATTTGTCTCTCGTTTAAACACTCAAATTTTCATAGATTTTCAACAAAATTATTAATAGTGAAGCGTGTGGGGGGAAGGAGGAGGGGGGAGAAGAGTACGCTCTGACACGTGTCCCGGCGCGGACCCGGCGCGGAGCTGACAGCAGGTCCAGACCAAGGTCTAAACCAGGTCTAGACCAAGGTCTAAACCAGGACTAGACCAGGACTAGACCAGGACTAGACCAGGACTAGACCAGGACTAGACCAGGACTAGACCAGGTGGATTAAACCGCCGCGCGTGGGTCTATTTCCTGGTTTCGTTTCGAGTCACAGCTGAGGCGAGCTGCTGCTCTAGACCTGCCCGCGTAAGGTGCTCACAGAGCGGCATGACAGAACCGTGAGGTCGGCCTCTTTAAGACCTCCAGGCCGGTGACCGGGACAATCCTCGCACCCATGCCCGCTTAGGGAGCTCTTAAGGCGGGCTGGCAGTGTCCCCCTGGGTCCCTGGATATCTGGGGCTCCGTGCCTGGAGTGGCCCTGGAGAGCAGGTCTAGACCGCGGCTCTTGCATGCGAGCAGCGGCTCGCCTCAGCTGTGACTCGAAACGATACCAGGAAATAGACCCACGCGCGGCGCTTTAATCCACCTGGGCTAGTCCTGGTTTAGTCCTGGTTTAGACCTTGGTCTAGACCTGGTTTAGACCTTGGTCTGGACCTGCTGTCAGCTCCGCGCCAGGACATGTGTCAGAGCGTACTTTTCTCCCCCCTCCTCCTTCCCCCCACGCTTCACTATTAATAATTTTGTTGAAAATCTATGAAAATTTGAGTGTTTAAACGAGAGACAAATGTGAGAAAAGGACGCAGGACGCAGAACACAATGTTACACTATAAAAAAAGTTACACTATAAAAAAAAAAAACTTGGATCGGGGCCTTGGAACGAATCAGGCTTTTTCCATTGAAATACAGTAGCTACTCAACTTACGAATTTTTCACGTTACGAAACCACTTCTGGAACGAATTAATTTCGTAAGGTGAGGTACCACTGTGTATATATATACAGGGGGTCCTCGGGTTACGACGTAGATCCGTTCTTAAGACGCGTCGTAACCCGAATTTCGTCGTAAACCGAATTTTGCCTTTGATCTTCCAACCAAAGCACCAATAACCTTTCCATCTCAATAATTAGACCACTACGCTGCTTGGTTATCACTGCCGCTTTCATAGGAGCAGATCAGAGCCCACATCAGGTACTTCCGCCCACATTGGGCACGCACACGAGGCCGTCTTCTTCTCCCTACAACCACAACAGAGCGTATTCTTCCGCCGTGCGCCGCGCGCCGTTCGCGTTTGTTTACATCTCTTACCACGCTAAACCGCGTAAGACGGAATGACGCGAAATATATACATTTTTTTTTTAATGGGGGCGCGTTTGTAACCACGAAACGTCGTAACCCGAGACCGTCGTAACCCGAGGACCCCCTGTGTATATATATATATATATATATTACACACACACGCACACACATGTACAGTGGTCCCTCGCTCTATCGCGGTTTACTTTTCGTGGCCTCGCTATTTTGCAGATTTTTTTTTTCAATTTATATATATATATATATATATATATATATATATATATATATATATATACACACACAGAGAGAGTTATCCCCTAAAGGTCACTCACATATACACGTATAATTGAGGCTAGGCTGTTATACAAACTGATGCTAATGCAGTGTGGGGACGTGCAGTGTACACATGCAGCTCTTTCACACCTGTTTATATAAAGCACATGTGCTAATGCAGTGTGAATATGGCCATCAGGCCAGTGTGTAGCAGCCTCCAGGAGCAGCTGGCATCAGGCTGTCTCCTCACCACAACACGCACACGCACACACATACACACGCTTGCACAGCACACATACATAGACACATGAACACACACAATTAATAATCAGTGTGCAATTGTTTTATTTATTTAGCACTTTAAAACACAGAGAAAGAAGTAGTAAAGAATACAACACATGATATCACTAGACCCTTCTGTCATAATATGAACTCATAAAAACACAGAGGAGCACTTCTTGGTTTCACTTCTGCGGTAAATTATAATTGAAAGTGGTTAGATAAAATGACTACAGCTTTATAGTCCATATCTGACTGAAGCGTTCTTATTCACTCCACCGTGATTCAGCTGCTCTCCTCAGGCTCTGGGACTGTACTGCTCTCATCTCAGACAAAGAGCACCTCCTGACTGTAAACAGGCTTATTGAACTCTACCTCTTTGAACATCTACACATCTTTACAATTCCTCCAGGCTTTTCTTACAGTTCTCCGTCAGTCATATCATTGTCTCATCTCCACGCTGATATTATGTGGGTTCAGTTTGCCGTGTTAGACACTGGCAAACTGACAGCTTTCCCATTCATACAAAATAGGGTTGCCAAAAGAAAAATCAGATACTAATCAGTACTAAAACTAGAATCGAAACGATACTCATCTGAGCAATAGCTACTACGGAACCTACAGTACCTGGACCACTGAGGGATTACGCAGATACAGGACCACATGAGAATATAGTCTAAATCAGGGGTCTCCACATATAGATATTTGTAGTGAAGGGCCACAGACAGGTGATCAATACTTCAAGTCTGTCAAATACAGCATTTCATTGCATTGTTAACCTTGTGTTGATCCTGCATATGACAAATAAACAATCTTGAATCTAGATGCATTTGCATATATTTGACAGCATGTACAGAGGGTCCTCGGGTTACGACGTTGATCCGTTCTTAAGACGCGTCGTAACCCGAATTTCGTCGTAAACCGGATTTTGCCTTTGATCTTCCAACCAAAGCACCAATAACCTTTCCATCTCAATAATTAGACCACTACGCTGCTTGGTTATCACTGCCGCTATCATAGGAGCAGATCAGAGCCCACATCAGGTACTTCCGCCCACATTGGACACGCACATGAGGCTGTCTTCTTCTCCCTACAACCACAACAGAGCGTATTCTTCCGCCGTGCGCCGCGCGCCGTTCGCGTTTGTTTACATCTCTTACCACGCTAAACCACGTAAGACGGAATGACGCGTAATATATACATATTTTTTTTAATGGGGGCGCGTTCGTAACCACGAAACGTCGTAACCCGAGACCGTCGTAACCCGAGGACCCCCTGTATATAGTACCTTTCGGTCTATATCACAATACAATGTGCTGTTATAGTTGTACAATTACTTACATTTACTACCTATGATGATTTGGGCCAATTCAGCAGGAGCTCTGAGGACCAACAAAAATGGGTCTGAGGGCTGCATTTGGTCCCTGGGCCATAGTTTGGACTCCTGGTCTATATAAAGCGTGTCTTTTACGTTCATTGTGGTAGCAGAATCTGTATTGAGTATCGAGTGCCTGGACGTTTCATTGATGACACATTCTGGCCCCTTCAGCGTGCTCTCCCATGCGCTTCATTGTTTTGGTGCGCTACGTTAACAGGGAAAGTAGAAATTGAGTTTTGATTTATTTATTTGTCTGCGGAGAGCAAATGACTTGAGAGTGACGCATTTCCAAGCATGTCTCAAATGAAATGAGTCGTCACTTATCTGTATTTGCAAAAGCACAGTTATGTGCATTAGCAGTATTCATTAACAAATAGCCGCGGGGTAGGTTTTCACTTTAAAGGATCTAACTCTTGTGAGCTTTAAATCATGTTATGATGTCGTTACCTTATCAAAAACATACCCGTTGTTTTGTTTCATTCACACATTTATTATTTATTTATACTTTGTAGCTGATATCATCGACATTCCCTGGTGGTGTGATGCTAACTGTAGGCACAGCTTTGTCAGAAGCTCTATTAGACTTTAATCTGAGCTTTGTTTTAACACAAGCTGACCATAAAGAACAGACTTGTCTGAAACTACAACAAGTGATACAACTGATTTGTGCTGTTAAATTGGTATCTCACACATACCATTAAAGTTACAAGCTAGCAAGCAGTCAATCAGTCAATCTCACCATGAACTCATTATTGATAATATTATCTATTTTTTTCTTCAGTTTTCAGACAATCTTAAACTAATGTGTGCATTGTTTCTCCATTGTTTTGTTTTTTTAAATCTTTTATTATTAGATTAGGGATGTCAACAATGAATCGACTTACAATTAATTGTCGATCAAGACGTTGGTCGAACAAAATGCATTAATTGTAATTAATCGCTAATCGTGGACACGCGCACCCGCGTGGTCACAAAACAAAGCAACCGCGCTGCGCCAAGCTCGACTCGCAGCCGGCCGCAGGCGCCAACGGCACTGCCCGGTGTACACACGGGCTTCGCGCGTACACCGGGGCTGCTGAGCACAAGATCGAACCGCGGCGCCCGGAATGCCGCAGTCTCAGCCCGAGCCACAAACCAAACCAGCCGCACAAAACCAGCAGCGGCACGTGGTGGTTTAATCCTGGTTTAGTCCAGGTGTAGACTTGGTCCAGTCCTGGTTTAGTCCAGGCCCAGTCCAGGTTTAGACCTGGTTTAGACCTGGTCTAGACCTGGTTTAGTTCTGGTCTAGACCTGGTTTAGTCCACGTTTAGTCCTGGTCTAGACTCTTAGCCAATCAGGACGCAGAACAAAATGTTACACTATAAAAAAATGTTACACTATTTAAAAAAATTGAAGAAAAAAAAAATCCACGAACCGATTACACAGCGAGGGATTACACAGTTAATCGTAAGTCAATTGATAAGGGTAAATCAACTATAGATTAATTAATTAATCGATAATTTGCATCCCTAACTTGAAGTGCTCCACAATGTTTTTAAACTACATGCACCTTTACTAGAATCATTTGGATAATTTCAGCTTTGGAACTCTCTACTCAACAGAAGGCAAAAGGTAACTTGTAAACTACCCCTACATGACATCACAAGGTAGAACAAAGCATTTTGAGCTTTGGAGATGTAGACAGACAAATGGTATGTGTGAATGAAACAAAACACAACTCCAGGTCTGTTTTTTGAGGAGGTAACAGCATTATAACATGGCTTAAAGCTCACAGGAATCCATTTTCCTTAATATAGGACGTACAACTGCGTGTCTTTCATAGCACCTACTCGTGTGTTGTTACTTTTCCTGTCACAGTAATCAGTCGAGGCTAAAGTGTAGCTGGTGTGTTCGGTGGTAGTGGGGGTGGGGGGTGATCGATGGGCCTGATTAGTGCCAGATTACCCCTTGTTCACGGAGCGCTGGAGAGGTCTGGATGTTTAGCATGAGAACAGTTAGCCTGGGTTTGATTCTCTTAATTTGTCAAGTTGGAAGCACTTGAATCAATAGCGTGCGCTAGTGCCCTGAGCAGCTGAAGCACTGGGAGGGTAATTCCAGGCTGCACAGATCAAGGGCTCCTGTATAAAGGTCACTGCTCCCGGCCAAAATGTCAACGCTTGATGAAATGAGGTATTAATGTGATTTTATAGAAGTGGGATCACTCCAAATGGTTTCACAGAACTCAATTTTGTACTAATTTGTTATGCATATGAGGGTCAAAATTCTGACAATACGCGATACAAACTAAAATATGAATGCTTTCATTCAGTAAGTTCAGCACGGTATAGATTGGCTGACTCATTGATCAGTGTTATCTGTTTACCTGCATGATCTTGTCCATATCAAACTGATAGAGCACTGAATTTGCATCTATGCTAATGTCCAGGGCTGCATGGTATGTGTAGGAAAAAAATCTGTCTAAGCAAAGTGTGGCAATATTTATGTTGTTTGACACAGTAAGTAAAACTCTTCTTTTTCTAGTGAAACTGTTGATTATACGCAGACTACAACCAAAGCAAAACCAAGGATACAAATGGACAGAGAAAATCATTTTTGCATTTCTATTAACAATAACATCAGATGGAGAATCCTAATGCTTTATTGATCATTTTCTGAGTTACATTGTTCAGCATTGTAGAAGAATGTGCTAAAATATTTGCCTGGGGTTCAGAATACACACTTCCCCAATACTTTACAAAGAAAAAAACATCACAAGAGACTGAAAAATGAGTGGTGAGGGAAAATTTTGTTCAAAATGATCATTGAACAAATTGGATCTGGTTCGAGAAGCGATAAGAGGGCGTGGTGACCAGACTGATATCCCTCTGTAGAAAAACACATCAGTCTGGATTTGCCAGGGAACTAAAATATTGAAATATCCTGATACTTAAAGGTCCACTGTGCAACATTTCAAGTGGATGGTGTGCCACATTCTTTACAGTTTTGGATGTTCCACCTGAAGTCACCACTTGTTTTCCAATTTTTTTTTTTTTTTTTTTTTTGCTGTTGTTGGGGGAACCATATATTCAGTCTAAAACCGTGACAAGCTAGTCTAGAAGGATGGCTCATAGACGGGCTTGGACTCATTTTGTTTTGAGGTGTTGTGTGATTTGAACACTATCATTGTCTTGGTATTCATCAAATCTCCAAATGAACCATTGCATTAACGTACATTTTTCAATCCATTTCCCACCTACCCTTAAATGTTACCTTCCACATCTAAATTCCTCATCGCAGCTGAATGTATATTTGTGTGTTTGACTGACAGAGCCTGAGGACACTGATATATAGAAAGCCAATATAGTCTGGTAGATGAGCAGTGGAGATGTATTGATCTGGCCCTGGTTGTGGTCAGCAGTGGTAAACTCACATTAGACCAGAGACTATGGCGTATTAGAAGCAACATTTGATTTGTCTCTCAATCAATATTACATTTACTATTCAGCACAACTCACAGTAATGAATGTATTATTGAGCGTGGCTTTAATTTCACATAAATTGCCTATGTTGTGTCAAAGAGGCATTGCGTGGACCACAGCACACAGATGAATAAATATTGAAAAAGTACTATTGTAATTGCAATGCTGGAATGCAATGAAGTTCATTCATTCATTCATCTTCTTCCGCTTTTTCCATTTTCTGGGTCACGGGGGCAGCAGTCCAAGCAGTGTTCTGCTGCCCAGAACACAATGCACCAGCCCCCATGAATCCTCCCGCGGGTGGTGGGTCCACAGGAGGACGGCTCACGTCACAACAGCCTTGATGTATCTTCTGCCATGGGGGCTGGAATGCAATGAAGTGAAAGTCGTCAAATACTGTACTTAAGGATACATCTTAGGTATCTGCACTTTACTTAAGTATATCTTAAAGTGGATACTTTTTACTTCTACATTTGAGAGCATATATCTGTACTTTCTACTCCACTAAATTTTTGAATAGGACTGAAAAGTAAAAGTGTTTTTATTATTGTTGAAGAAGCGACTTTATTGCATTTAACCCATCCTGTTATTAGGAGCAGTGGGACCATCTCCATGATCTTCTTGCTTCGGTTGGTCAGGACCTAAGCTGGAGGATTTTACCTATCGTGCATGTTTTGGGTTGATGGGGGAAATTGGAGTGCCCGGAGGAAACCCACCCAGACACGGGGAGAACATGCAAACTCTACACAGAAAGGCCCAGGCGATCCGGGGATCGAACCCGGAACCTTCTTGCTGTCAAGCATGAGCGCTAGCCACTCAGCCACCATGCCGCCAATACGTAAATACTTTTACTTCGAGTAAATTTTTTTCATGGGATACTGTTACACCGCTGTGTAATTGAAAGTCATTTCCTATTTTAAATCAAACTTTAGTTTACTGTGCACATGTTCAAGAGCATTCACATTCACAAGACTGAAATCTGAACTAAACTCATAAATAAATCCCATGCATTTCAGAACCTGTTTATAGAAATCAAAACTACAGAGTTAGCAGTTTTAAGAGAAAATAAGGCCCCATGGAGACTCAGCAGCCATCCATATATCAGTTCAAAGGCATTTTACCTTGCAGACCCATACACGGACATTATCTGATTCTGAACAGAACAAAAACATGATAACCTGCCATACACTTTTTAAGTCTACTAACATTTCCTTCCAACACATTGGGAGCAGCGAAATCCCCTACAGCTCAGCTCCACACAGAGCATATACATGTGACCCTTTGCTTTTCTCTGTGCTCTGCACAAGAACACACATGTCTGGGCATTTAGCCCAAGTGTGCACAAGGAGGACTTCCACAGGCAGGCCAAGTAAACAGATCAGAGCCGGGCAGAGCTCAGGCTACACTGGATTTAAGTAGCATTCTGTCACATATAAACTGATTATGTTTATTCCATAATATTTATACATTTATGGGACATCCTCATCAATAAAACATAAAAAAGAAATCTTATATTATTATTAAGCCTACTGCCCAGAGGCCAGTTTTACATACTAATTATTCATTTGATTTAAATTAGATTAGATCAGTTTGTAATATTTATGTTACAGAAAAAATAACAGTGTGCTCCACACAGCCACCACAATTTGGTGCAACAATAGATGTCCAATCAGAGTATCTGATTTACCAGGATAGCTGCTGTGGGCAGGAAGTTGTGGAGCTTTAGTAGCAGTAGTTTTGTAGACCAGCTTTGGCTGTAGACATGGGCAAGGAAACATCGGTAGAGGCTGCTGCAAACATTGATCATGCCGTAATCTTGGTTGACTCTGATTGTGTCGTTGGTATCTCCTCTGGAAGATCTTATGTCACATTTGGTATAAAAAGCCTGGACATTTAAGATGTGTTTTTTGGTGGTAGAACATCTCCCCAAATATGTTTTCTCAGACCACTTCATTTTCTGTAATTGAACAGTACATTCATATGTCAAAGATAAAATCAGTGGTGATGGTTGTGATTGATAAATATGAACTCATCATATGGTAACTCGGTGTACCTCTGACATACACAAGACATACATCTAAACTTTAAAGCCATTTTTCTCAGTTTAACTGTGTGTTTCCCTTTGTAGGGCACTTAATGCTCTAATGGTCTAATATCTCTGAGATCCACTGGGCTGCCCCAAGGACCTAAACAAACCATGTATACACTCTCATTACAAGACTGACTCGCACCTCCCCCTTCCTCTCCCCTCATGTCCCCCCTCCCCCCTCTGCTCTGCGCTGGATAAATAATGCAAATATAACATGAGCCAGTGTCGCCTCTTCACAGCCACAAGAAACATGGCCATATCAAGTGCTCACATTAGCAACTGACTTCCCATGCTGCTATAATATATAAAATATGTAAAGTTCTGTCTGACAAATTGAACTTCTCCTTTTATCACGTAAAGTTCTGTTGTAATTTGATAGATGGATACCAACATTCATGATAAGTTAGTGACATATATTTAACAACAGATTCCATAGCATACATAAAGGGATATATTTATATTAAGGGCGACACAATTTTTAAATTCTAATGCTGTCTATTGTTGCTGTTGTTGCTTCATGCTTGAGTTGCCCCTACGAGAACTCCGACCCCCTTTTTTAATAGTGGAAACATACTGTAAGTACAGCCGTGGAAAAACATTATCTTTTCCTGGTGTAAAAGTAGGTTGAATTGTAGCCTCCACTAATGATCTCAATGGTGTAACAGAATCAGATTTTCCATGGTGTTAAGAACATAGCCCCAGTGGAAAAAAGATGCACTTCTTAACTGAACAGTTTCTGGGAAAAAAGTATGTAATGTACGTTTTTTTTCTGACAATGACAAAATTTTTGATCATAAAACATTATTGGGATGTGTAAAAGGTGGGATAGGAACATAAGCCATTATCTACAAATCATTCCACATCTTGATGATTAGAATAGAAATGTAGTCCTTGCTTTTATATACAAAGAGGTGTCCAACAAGGGTGTGTATTATCCCCTAAACTATTCCGTCTTCATAACACAGGTTTCATCAAAACAGTAACGCCATAAGAATTCACCCAGAATCAAAGAGAAAGTAAAACCCGAAAGTCATGGTAATATTAGCATTCTTTAGAAGTACAATTACTGTTTAGTGGAGGTGTGTAAAAATGTCAAAATATTGATATCGTGATTCTAAATTTGGTGATACTATATCGTTATCATGGGATGATGTATCTGTATATCATCATGAGTTTTTTCTATCTTTTAGCAATTTGAATTTGTTGTTGAAATGTCTGTTGAAAATTTGTTACAATGTTGTTTTTTTTACAATCCACAATCCACACTTCACCACGCCATCCTCTTAGCACTTCCAGCAAGTGTGGAGCCACATATTCCCCACAATGCTTTTCACTAAAGTGCTTCCAAGTAGCACAGCACTTCTACAATAGCAATTTATTAGCAATTTAGCAGCTAGTGCTGACTGGATACAGTAAAAAGGAATGGCCTAACAGTTAAACTTTTATTTTAAATAAATATGCAGAATGTCCAGGTAACAAAACATATTGGTTTATTTGTGGTCAGGTCTCTAAATGATTAAAAAAAAAGGGCTTGGCTGAACTGCAGTTAATCACCTGACCAGCTGTTTTACGCTGATTTTCCATATATCACATTCACAATGCAGGTTATCTGAGGTGCAGACGGCCCCAATGCTAATGTTGACACCCTTGCTCCCTTGTGCCCTCACACACTTCACACTTAAATAAGTGTGTAGTTTGGGGATTGGGACAGGCCCAGTAATAGAAACAGAGCTAGGCCAAGTGGGGCTGAGAGGAGAAGGTATATCGATACTCCATGTAATAAAAGCAGAGAATAAAGTGTACACACAGTTGAGTTGTTAGCAGTGTGAACACATTATTCATCTAAAGCTGTCCATAAGAGAGGTGTCTGAATGTGCTGACAGGGGCCTCTGCTTGGTGTGTGTGTGTGTGTGTGTGTGTGTGTGTGTGTGCGTGAGTGCGTGAGTGCGTGAGTGAGTGCGTGAGTGCGTGAGTGCGTGAGTGCGTGAGTGCGTGAGTGCGTGAGTGCGTGAGTGCGTGAGTGCGTGCGTGCGTGCGTGCGTGCGCGCGTGCGCGCGTGCGCGCGGGTTCTTTCTGTATTTGTATAGGCTGGGTTTATCTTCTAGAATTTGATGTCATAATTTCAGATGGAGGGCAGGGGTCTATATAACTCAATGGGAGAGTCCATGTTTTTGAAGGAAATGTACAAACATTGATACTTTTACTTTTAGATTGTCTGAAAAATCAAGAAAAAATACAAAATGTGGTCAATACAAGCGTTCATGGCCCAAAGTAGAGCTGTTTAATACAGACCAATGGCATAGCCATATAAACAAGCAGGTGACAGACCCCCAACTCAAAAACATATATAGTGCACCTTTAAACTGATGGAAAAATCACACTGCTTGTTTGGCTTCCTGGAAAACCCTTGTATAATCCAATTCTTGATCTTAATTTGATCTGGCTCTCCTCCGACAGCTGCAGCGAGAGCAGAGAATGAAGGATGCATCTTCTAATTGAGACGTAATCTGTCCTCTCTGTACAGCTCCCTCACGCTGACCCTGCGCTCAGCTTGATCCGCTCAAATGTATTTCCTGATTTGTAACCAGAGGCGAGGGCCCTTGACTGGCTAGCCCTGTGCACAGCACACAGGGCACACATTTAAGTGGTGATTTTTAAAAATGAATGGAGAGCAGGGAAGGCAGAGGGAGCAGAGGACAATACAGAGGAGAGGAAGGCTTTAGAGGAAGGTCTGGTGAGGACAAGATGGAAGTCTGCTGTCTCATTTATTTTTTTTCTGACAAGAATTAGATTTGAAATTTATGCGATTAGATTTGAAATTTATGTTTTAATAATATGATTCTATTCAAAGTGACCGTAAACCTGTCCAGTAGTATTAAAGGAAAAGTAACGTTTTTTACAATCTGAGCCTTATTTCGGTAATAAAACAAGTTGTTTTACTCACCCATAGCAATTTGGTGTCATATGGAGCACTTCCGGAGATGTTTTAGATTTGCGATCTCCATCATGTGAGTTCTCGGGGCACATGTTTGCGGTCTCCAAATAACACAAACTTTAGCACTTTTCAAATCATAGAAGCCCGATGTCTTATCCTACGATTTCGTGTGGTCAAAAGTGGCCTGTAATCCGAGATTTAGCCATAGTTTCGAGTAGATGAGGACGCCAGTGCGCATGTGCGGACTGTGCTCTCAGCTCCCGGGACCCAAACATGAAACGCAAAGCTGTAAACTATGCCTAAATCCACTTTTGCTTCAAACGAAATCGTAGACTAAGACATCGGGCTTCTATGATTTGAAAAGTGCTAAAGTTTGTGTTATTTGGAGCCCGCACGGGGCGTATTACATGCTTGGGGAATATATTATATGCCCCGAGCTATGGCTAGAAGTCGCGCTAGGCTAACCGCAAATCTAAAACATCTCTGGAAGTGCTCCATATGACACCAAAGTGCTATGGGTGAGTAAAACAACTTGTTTTATTACCGAAATAAGGCTCAAATTGTTAAAAAAAAACACGTTACTTTTCCTTTAAAGGGCCCATGTTACTCTATTTTCTGATCTGTTTTCTGATCTGTCTGATAATTAGGGATGCAATGATACAGTTTTTCCACTATTTGATACATATCTCAATACATGGGTCACGATAACGATTTAAGATGTGAAAAAAAAACCTCATGCATTTTTTTCTGCTAATGAGTACAATATAATAACAGTATGATATTAATGAAACATTACATATATACAATACATTACAGTAGAACCACTGTAAAGTTTTAGTTTATATGTGAAGTGTTTCAGTTCATTTCGTGTAGTGATTTACAGCTCAGAATTTTTATTCAGTGAAAATAAGAACAGAGCTTTCTCAGGTTATTTTTTTTAAATATAACCTACTCTTAATATAGACTGTAGGGGAGTTAAACTATCAGACTTTTCCTTTTTTGGTGATGATTTCTTTTCCTCCTGTCTCTCCTCTGCATTCAAACAGACTCCTGTGTCGGTGCTGCTCTGCCTCGTCTCCAGCAGCAGCAGAGACAGACAGCAGCTCCTCCCACACTGCCCTGCTCTTTTTACATACACTGCGCTCTCCCATGCCTTTCTGAACACTCAAACTATGTTATATTACATTAAAATGTCTCAACAGACTGTTTTCTGAGAAAAAGAGTGTGTATATAGCGAGTCGTGATGTGTGTGCGTACATGAGCGCATTTGATTAAAGGCAAAGTAACGTTATTTTACAATCTGAGCCTTCTTTCGGTAATAAAACAAGTAGTTTTACTCACCCATAGCATTTTTCTGTCAATTGGAGCAGTATCGCAGAACTTATGTTGAGCCGTTCTGTTCTAGTAATGATCCCCTATCTGTTAACATGGTGCTGTATCATTTGCTCGGGGCATTACTTTGCGGTCTCCAAATAACACAAACTTTAGCACTTTTCAAATCATAGAAGCCCGATGTCTTAATGAAAAATTTCGTTTGAAGCAAAAGTGGCCTGTAATCCGAGATTTAGCCATAGTTTCGAGTAGATGAGGACGCCAGTGCGCATGCGCGGACTGCTGCGGGGACCCAAATAGGAAACGCAAAGCTGAAAACTATGGATAAACCTCGGATTACAGGCCACTTTTGCTTCAAACGAAATTTTTCATTAAGACATCGGGCTTCTATGATTTGAAAAGTGCTAAAGTTTGTGTTATTTGGAGACCGCAAAGTAATGCCCCGAAAACAAATGCTAACAAATGCTAACAGAAACGCGACAACGTAACTTTCTTCAAAAAGCTCCAAATGACACGAACGTGATATGGGTGAGTCAAACGACTTGTTTTATTACCGAAAGAAGGCTCAGATTGTAAAATAACGTTACTTTTCCTTTAACGCCAATGTTAAGCTAAAAGCAACATGTGACGCACCACGGCAATTCAGTCTGCATCTCGGGATTAGGAAATCCGAGATAAATGAGTTTTTAGTATTTTTTTTCAAAGTTTGTGATTTTTGTTTTTTTGCAGAATGTGCAAGTTGAGATCATGAAGAAGCCTCTCCATGTTTCAGATAACAGCATTAGTGACATTAAAAACATAAATTTTTAATTTCAAATTGTCTTGTTTTTCGGAAAGAAACAGGGCGTGTATAAATCAACATATTTTCCCACGCTCACGCACCCGCCAATCCCGTTGTGAGTAGCGCCGATGTATTTTTCCTGTTCCCCTATCAGCTGTGAGGAGCTCGTGCATATGTAAGCAGCACTACAGGACACTAAAGAACATGAAAATACACTTTTAACTTCTACTTGGACACATGACAGGTTCGGGAGACCTTCAGGACAGGTTCGGGACGCGTCCGTTTCTCCAGAGCTCGTGTACCATGCATACCATCCATACCATCGTTTTACCATGCACCATAGATAAAATCCTCCATCTTAGGGCCTGACCAAACTGAAGCAAGAAGATCATGGAGATTGTCCCCGGGCACAGTAATGTGCTGCCCACTGCTCCTAATAACAGGATGGGTTAAATGCAGAGAATTTCTCCTGTGAGATCAATCAAGTCACTTCTTCTTCTTCTACAGAGTGCGATTTAGTTCCGAAACACACGATACGCGTATACACGTGGAGATACAGTAATCCCTCGTTTATCGCGGAAGTTAGGTTCCAGAAATAACCTGCAATAAGAGAAATCCGCGAAGTAGGACAACTTTATATTTTACAATTATTCTACATGTTTTAAGGCTGTAAATGCCTCACCACACACATTATACGCTTTTCTCAGACTGGAATTAACCTTTTCTCACATTTCTCGTTTAAACACTCAAACTTTCATAGATTTTCAACAAAATGTATTAATAGTGAAGCGTGGGGGAGGGACACGGCTTCGGAAGCCCCGCCGGACGCGCGAGGGGAGTGGAGACATGAGTCACTGGATCCGCAGGAAGCACCGCGCTCATCCAACGGCACTGCCACGTCCCGGGACGTGACGCGCACCAACCCCTTGGAGAAGTGCGCGACATGTGCACCCCTCATCGTGGTCAAATCCGTGACCGAGCAGCACGACCGGCACGAGGCCACGCGTACACCGTGGCTGCGAGCACAAGATCAAACCGTGGCACCCGGACCGCGTCCTCTCAGCCCGAGCCACAAACCAGCCGCACGAAACCAGCAAAGAGCGGCACGTAGTGGTTTAATCCTGGTTTAGACCTGGTCTAGCCCCGCTTTAGTCCAGGTCTAAATTTGGGCATCTCCCCAAAGTCCAGAGACTAAAATAAGTGGTGGAAAGCGTTTTCCTGCTCAACCGCCGCGGTATCTGCAGCTCCTCCGCCTTAGACTGGAGTCTAACGTCGCCAGAGAAAGATTTCGGCCAAAAGGAATTAATTTGCTCGATGCGTTTCCCAATTACTTGCTGTGTAGTGCGCATTCATATCGAGTGCAAATAAATGTGCAAATCAACACGGAGAGCTTGCCTTGGTCATTTTGGGTGGGAACTATTTTCCAGTGCGGAAGAATACAGCCGTATCACGCACCACGCTGCCAGGGGAATCCCAGTTACGCACCGGGAAGGGAGTTCAGACCCCCAACTCACTATAATAGTTACACTATAAAAAAAATGTTACACTATTAAAAAGGGGAAAAAAAATTGGAAAAAAAAAATCTGCGAAACAGCGAGGCCGCAAACAGTGAACAGATTTATCCGAAAATACTGCAAAACGGGGTGAGTCATAATTATTATCATATTTCTGCATCAAATGGAGATATTGGGTGAAAGCAGCGGCCTTGTGTCAATATTAGCGTGTGTGTACGTGTGTGTGTATGTGTGTACAGGACTAAACCGGGACTAAACCAGGACTAAAACCAGGACTAAACGCTAGCTAGCTACTAGTGGCTAGCTGCGCGGTCCTGGTTAAACCCGGTTAAAAACCTAGAACTATAACTGGACTAAAACTGGACTAAACCAGGACTAAAGCAGGAGTGTGTGTGTGTGTGCGTGTGTGCGCGTGTGTGTGTGTGTGTGTGCGTGTGTGCGCGTGTGTGTGTGTGTGTGCGCGTGTGTGTCCTATACTATTTTGTATTTTATTGAATTGACAATACAGGTGATTTTTAACTTAACATGTCCTGTGGATTATTGAATTATTGAATGATTATATGGACTTTTTAATAAAGCGTAGTATATTATACTATGCTATATTATGTGCAATACGAAATTCATTTGAGCAGTATTACCTCCTGTGAAATACTCCTTACTCCTTAAATACCTTTTAATAATACCTTAATAATACCTTTAATAATAATACCTTAATACCTTCCTTAAATACCATTTAATCCTACCTGTACCTTGGTATTTTATTACATATTTTATTACATTTTTACTTTGCTATGCTATTAGTACTTCCTGACTATCTTGGCGAGTCAACGGTTCTTCTTGATCTTAAGTATTTCATTGCATTATTGACCTTGTGTTGATCCTGCATATGACAAAAAAAACATGAATCTTCAGTCTTGAATCTTGCTAGTCTATTAAATTTTGTCGTAAACTTTGACTTTACATATTATCCTGTGTATTATTAAATTACTGAATGATTCTGAACTGCCTGGACACCACTCCACAGTGATAGTCATGATGGGGGAGGGCTTATCTTAATATGCACATTAGGCAAGCAGGGCTAAAGTGAGGAAACTTTACGAGCTGATTTCTCCACTGAGCATAAACCAATAGTTAATATCTTTGTCGATATTATAGTTCATAGTTTGCTTTATTGTCAAAAAACCATATGTACATGTACACAAAGTGAATCGAAATTTCATTTCCCCGCTAACCAGGCAGGATAGTGATAATTATATTGAATATTGTTGTGTCCCTAGTTATAATTTTGAATCTTTGTCATTCCTGGGTCTATCAACGTAAAATAAAAAGTGACTAAAAGATAAAAACCCACCTCTGTTAGAATATTTCAGCTGTAAGTCCCTCTGGAGCTGTTTTCTGCTGCATCTGAGGACGCCACGCTAACTGTTTCCCTTTCAGACCAAAATAAATGACAACACAGTGCACATGGAGGAACTCGTGAATCAACAAATGTATCGACCAAACACATGTATCAAATTGTGACACCAGTTTTATATTAGTTATAATTTTGTTTCCTCATCACAAACATACCTGAAGTTGTGTTTTCTTTCATTCACATTATGTTTAACACAAACCCTGCACATTTAAGAGTTTTTCTCTCCAGCTGACAACACCACCTTGTGATGTCATGTGGTAATCCACTGTGTTTTTAAACTCCATACACCTTCACTAGAATCATTTACATGATTTCAGCCCTGGAGGTGCCAATCTCTGCTGAAATAAAGGTAAAAGGAGCTGTTAACCTGAAAACTACCTCTACATGACATCATAAATTGGAACAGAGCATTTTGAGCTTTGGAGATGTAGACAGATTAAGACAGATTATTAAAGGGTTACTCGAACATGTGAATGAAACCAAACTCAAGACAGAGTATGATTTTGATGTGGTAATGACATTATAACATGGCTTACAGTCACGCTCACAAGAGTCAGTTTTGCATAATAGCACTCAGAGATCCTCTCCTGAATGTTAAACTTCAGATCCACTGTCTCTGTAATGAGAGAGTACAGGATAAGCACCGGAGGAGCACATTAGCAACGCACTTAGAAAGCTTTATTTCATTTTTTTTTATTTGATGTATTTATTTTGGGCACGTAAGCAATTTACATTCTTTTACAATGGAATAGAATATTATCCATGTGACATTAGTGCAATCATAACAGAAATGACAACAAAAAATGTACCCAAAAGGGAGTGGGAAGAAGAAAACTTTAATTTAATCCCTCTTCTAATTTAAAGCTTGTATAGAGGATTTCAGAGAAATCCTTTTTCACAGCTCCCTAAGTAGAAACATTCCCGCATCCTCCTTACGTTTATGCTGCTTGTTTATAGAAGAAGAAGAAGAAGAAGACATGCTTTATTCATCGCCGTAGGGAAATTATTTCTCTGCATTTGACCCATCCTTCAGGAGCAGTGGGCAGCTCGTCTTTCAGGCGCCCGGGGACCCATCTCCATGAGCTTATTGCTAGGCTTGGTCAGGATCTAAGCTGGAGGATTTTACCTGGAGCATGTTTTGGGTTGATGGGGGAAACTGGAGTGCCTGGAGGAAATCCATCCAGACATGGGGAGAACATGCAAACTCCACACAGAAAGGCCCGGGCGACCCGGGGATCGAACCCGGACCAAGCATGCAAACTCCACACAGAACACACACAGAACGGCCCGGTTGACCCAGGGACAATGTTCCCCCTAATTTTGAATGTGTCTGAGCAAACACACAAACTCTCTGAGCGTTCCTTGGACCCCTGTGAGCAACATCCGACATGCACACTTTGACCACACCAGTATCACACCTGAGATCATCACAAGTTACGGCTTATTCATCAAATTACTGCAGTTATTTTTGTTAGATTACTTTTAATTTAACTGATTTTTTGGTCCACTTAGAATGACAAAGAGAAAAATCTGTTCATGAGCTTTGTATATGTTGTATGTCAGTGTGAGGGTCCGCGAAACATTAAACAGTACAATATTTTGAAAAATAACCTCAAATAATTAAAATAACTTTTTAAAAAAATGTGGGCTACAGCCCATAAATGAGCATTGTATAAATCTGTAAAATTACATTTAGACATTTTTTTAGCTTGATAAATATTGCCTGCATATAGCTGCAGATTTTTTTTATGAATTGTAGGACCTATAGGCCATAAGATGGGTCTTTCCCAAAATAATGATCACCAAAATAAGTATAAATTATTATCACATATCTTGCTTTTTAATTATTAGCCTATTTCAGTAATTTTGCATGAGTGACAGCGCTCTGTAGTATAACGCTCCAGGGAGAGGATTCACACTTTGAGAAAGTCCCATCTTTTTGGCTCACAAAAAACTATGAAAACAAAGTAAACAGGGGAAGATTACATTATGGCTCTACCTGTCTCCTCTTTCTGTGTTCTTCCCTCCGTGAAGTGTGTGCAGGCGGCAGAGCTGCCGCTCTGACCCGCGGAGATGTGCAACTACAACTATAGTCATACTGAAGGAAGCGAGAGAAATGCGGTCGAAATGTGTCTGTTTGTAGTTGACTTGTCCCTAACACGTGTCACATTCACGTGTGCAGTCTATCAGATTGGTCGTTCCGGCGTCTAACCAGCGCTTTGTTTGTCAGTTCAGGTTAGATTTTATTTTATGCGCTGCACGCACGCACCTTAGAGGGAGCATTGGTTAGCATTAGCGTATCTTAACGCCGCTGCTCTGTTATTACTGTTATATAGCATGTATGTTCAGGGCACGTACACAAGTACTGTCAATGCCATGATTGGCTGCGTAGCGTAAGTGAATCGTATCGTATGATTGGCTGGACACCTGTCACTCACTGAGTTACACAGCAAAATGATACTGTGGCAGGATTCTTGAAGAATTCAGGCTTAGTCAAGATAAGCGTTTTAAGGTGATTTATTGTGCTCCCACAGTGCAAAAAAAGGTGTCCAATGTGTGTGGAAAAATATTTACAGTGCTTACAGAGTGATATATATATATATATATATATATATATATACAGTATATATATAACTGTTTTTTACAGACTTCACCTTTGTCTTTTGTTTGCTTGCTTTCTCTCTCTCTGCGCACGTTACCTTCACTGTAAACAAGATAAGCCAAGACAAGACTGATGGCAGCGCTGATGGCAGCACCTTTTTACCCCCATTTGCCCTGCCCACATTACGTAACATTACTGCGAAAGCTGATTTACACCATTCCACTATTAAATGGCCAACATTTCTGGTGCCAACAGGTGAGCACAGACAATAGCTTTCATGCCACATCAATGAATCATATAAAACACTCCAAATATACAGAATATATGACTAATTGCCCAGGCCAATTACTGCTGGCTCACATGACCACCAGAACCCGCGAAACTAGCGGATTTAAACTCTTGGTGCGGAAGTGTTCGGTTTTGCCAGAACGTAGCATGGGAAGAGGAGAACGCAGCAGCGCGCAGGTAAGCAAATGATTGGTTTTCAGCACGGTCAGGATGGCAAAACTGGCGCTTCTAAGTGTGCACCCCTAGATGCGACAGAGCACGCTGGAGAGGTTATGAGAATTAGTATATGGTGGGTAATGGAAGAGGGTTCACCACACGCAGCGCAACAGATAAGGAAACGGGCGCACGCGTCTTCACGTGCTCTCCTCCGGGAACAACACTCTTAGGGACGGGACTGCTCCGTCACAGATACAGAAAAAAATTATAGATCTAATTCATTTACAGTGCGCTGCATAGGTTTTCTTGTGCGCTGAGAATGTGCGAGCAGTGTGCAATTGTGCAGGCGCGCAGCTTAGAGGGAACATTACCCGGGGATCGAACCCGGAATCTTCTTGCTGTGAACCGTGAGTGCTAGGCCACTGGTTCAGAATCACTGTTACTGCTGTAACTATACTGTACTGTTAAAGTTATACTTTACTTGCAAGGGGAGAAGTGACCCAGCATAAGCGCTCCAAGCCTCCACTCGAAGTTCTCTGCTGGGGCACTTCAGCTCCTGGCTTTTATTATCTTAAACCATGAATGGGAGTTTATAGGGGTTGGGCAAAAAAACACATCTTAAGAGCTTACACAGCAGTTAAAGGAAACAACATATTTTTTCCTGATAAAACAAATCTCTTGCAAATCACTTGTACTTCTGTTTTTGTACTAATGATAAAGAAAGCTCTTAACACACAGACATGAGTAACTGATAACATATTTGATAACATAGTAATTCTTCCAACAGTTTTCAAATGATAAGAAGTTTCCTGTCCAGAAGTAATTTAGCAACCAACACGTCAGTCTTTAGACCCTCTGCTTCAGTGGATACCATCGCTGGAAGGAATCTCCGAGAATCACCTTAGTTTAGCTTCACTCTTTTTCCCCTTCTCTTCCTCTTTCAGCGACCTCAAAAACTAACTTTCTTTGTGATTAACTGGTAGGGTATTTTTGTCTGCCATCGCAACAAACTTTATGCAAAGTGCAAGGAAGCTACCCCATCAAAACATGCACCATAGGTAAAAATCCTCCAGCTGTGGTCCTGATCAAGCCTAAGCAGTAAGATCATGATGGGTCCCCGGGCGCAGTCATGTGCTGCCCACTGCTCCTGAATAAAGGATGGGTCAAATGCAGAGGACAAATTTCCCTTCGGGGACAAATAAGTGATATAAATAAAATTAAATTAAATTAAAAAGTTGCTAAGAACTGCTGCGTTGGTCGAGTAAACAATGTCTTTTTTTTTTTCATTCATAAAGTATAAAACAATCATCAGCGCGACAGCAACACAAAACATTGAATGAAAGGGAGCAGAAAGAAGAGTGATCTTATGTTATCTGCCCCCTCGTCTTACGTCTGTGGAATGCATAAGAGGTGTATGTAAACCACATAATCCCAGCGCGTCAGCCAGTCAGTTACACTAGAAGCATAGGGAGTTTGACTGACAACCTAACAGCCAATAGATAACGAGGTAGCCTTGTTATCTGTTGGCTAAAGTTTATCTGGCTCCACCACGTCTTTTTTTTTTTGGTAATCATAATTACAAGGCTGCTGCATCTCTATAATGCTATCATTGACAATTTGAAACAAAAAAAATCCTTCATAAAACCTTTAACATAATGAGCTTTTTTTTGCATTCTTCAGACATTTTACATTAGACTATATGAACTATTTACATGTGAGGACAATGAGTCACTGTTATAGCTTAGTAACATACAGTAACTATCATCATATGCAATAATACAAAAGGATATCAACAATGATAACAGACAGCAGATACAAATAATGTGATGAACAGAACATACCAACAATGATGCGGAAACAACAAGCATAAACCAGCACTACAGAAGACAGTTTGTTCTAATATTTAGACCCACTCTCTATATACTGTGATCAGAACATGTTTATACAACAACTTAAATTTATGGATATTTTTGGATTACTTGAGATGTGTATCCAGACTGTTCCAGAGTTGTACACCACATATAGACACACAAACATTTGTATGGGTAGTTTGAACATTGGGCAATTTGACGTCATCAAATACTTCACTGCTCTGACTGGAGATTTAGATGTTACTGCTTTGACTTCACAGTAGGGATGAAAATCACACTACATCACTGTTTGAAATAACAATATACTGGTAACAATCTGAGATCATTATTTTGCACTTGATAACCTATATTTCAGTATTGTATCAAATACATTCTCAAACCATTTTTATGACATAGTTACTAGTGATGGGAGTTTTGGCTCTTTTTATGGGATATAAATCTTTTGGATCTGTTCATGTCAAACAGCTGTTCAAAAGACTTTTTCATATTTTTTCATATTTATTTATATGACAGAAGCCAATGTGAGAATTCGCACTACAAACTAATCACAGAGAGAAATGACCAAGGCTCAGATGTGTTAAAAATGGTTCAAACTGTGTGTTTACCTTTTGAAATTATGCATAATATAAATAAAACATACAATAATAATCATTTTAAAACTTGACTGTTATTGAGATGTCAAATGTGTTCTTTGTGCACAAAGCTCTCACTCGTGTTACCTGCTTTGTTTCTGTGCTGATTCTTGTGTTGGTTCAGGGTTAGCCAGTGTAAAAATGCATAACATCTGGAAAGATTCTGTTCTTTTAAAAAATTAGAGCCGATTCCAACCGTTCATGTTAAGGATTTTTTCAAAAGAGCTGACTGATGTCTGTCTGTATTTTTTATGCACAGGGAGATCAGTCTGGTCTCCACTCCCTCTATCGCGCCTTCATCTAGACTCAAACAGGGTCATCCAATCAGATTCATTTATTTCAGTGAAGCATGTTAAAACTGTGAATCCCATAGGTTCCACAGTGGGCGTATACTAGTCTATATTAGTCTATATATGCGTGAAAAGTCCCTCAGTCGTCCAGGTAGAATCCATGTAAATTGAACTTCTCCTGTTATCATTAGTCTATATACTATACTTGTTCTGATACAGCTCAAGATTATTCTAAAGACATTCAGGAAAGGTTCACTTCTATCCTGTGAATCTGACTTTTCTTAGTTTGGAAACCTGCTCAAATGAGTATCTAGTTTCAGTACTAGTACTAGTTTTAGTGTTTATTAGTATCTGATTCTTGATACTTTGTTAAAGCCTATTTTGTGCCTGGTCTCTTTAGTCTGTTTAGTCCAAAAAGAGCCTATTGTAAACACTAGACTCTAGACGCAGAAGCAATTGTCAGCTTAGAGTTTGACATTAGCACTAATGTTTCCCTTATATAATGACTTAACTCTGTCCCCGTTGTTGGTCGGCTGCCCTCCCCGCTCACGCCCGCCAAGCTATTTGCAATGCTAATGAGGGGGGCGCTGAGGAGCAGCCTGAGAGATGGCGATATGGTAATGTGCCTTCACCAGAGCCAGTTCTACATCAGAGCGCTGAGAGCTTTACCGCACTGGAGCTAATGACAGCGCGGTGATGCCCCAGCACCATTCCAACACATGCGCTGATTTAAAGCCCGCATTAGAATGAATGTAATGTGAACAGGGTGGAATGAAGTGTCAGCACAGGTTTTGTGTGGTTGTATTTCACCTGTGTGTATCGGTAAATGGAAATCTGCCACGGCCTCCTCACTTTAGTGCCTTTTCATTCAAATGAGATGTGCCAAATGTGCTCTAATGTACAAAACAACGGAAAGAATAAAGGTGCATTGTGTCACTTTTCTGGTGGAGGGTCTGTATGCATTTCTCCATGGAGATGTTGTTGCTTTCTATCTTCATGGAGACCAAACCAGACCGAGTTACAGGTCAGATCTGTGGAGAATGCCTGTTTTTCTAGGTATTTCTGAGCTATAAAACCACCTGTAATTGAATAAATGTAAAGTAGAGCTGTTTAATACTGTGGAACATTTGAAGCAGAGCAGTCACATCCATAGAAACCTCCTAGGTTTTCATGTTTTTCTAATTCTGACTTGGTTTGGTGGGGTAGTGGAGTTTGTGGAATAAAGTTTAAAAGAAAGTTCCAACTAAGGCCCTGAGTGTTGTAAACTCATCTTCACTAGAATCATTTGGTTAGTTTCAGTCCTGGAAGTGCAAATCTCTACTGAACTAAAGTTAAAAGGAGCTGTTCACTTGAAAACTACCACTACATGACATCACAAGGTGGAACAGAGCATTTTCAGATTTGGAGATTTTAGACAGACTAATAATAAAGGCTTACTCATGTATGAAATGAAACGAAACGGCTCCAGGTATGTTCCAGGTATAACATTATAACATGGCTTTTTGGTTTCATGTGTAACACCTGGATGTACCTGAGAGATCAGGCATTATTGTGCTGTTTCCTCTGTTCTCCATTTTCCCTTAAAGGTTTACCTTATTGTACAGAGATTTAACTCGTCTGAGAAATCGTATTGACTTTAGGATGCCTTCAGTTTACATTTTTCTTTTGCCCTGTTGACATCATCAGTAGAGTTTTCATACGACTCCAGGTCATGTTGAGTCAATGTTTAGTCAGTTTGCATTTGCTGTGAGAAGATCCATTGCCCCCGTCTCTCCCCCTCTTCCTTCCTCTCTCCCCCTCTTCCTTCCTCTCTCCTCCTCTCCTCTCTAAAACATTTCTCCCTCACTCTGATTGAAATGACACTGGCCAACAGTCCTCTCAGTAAATGGATTATTGAGCAGCTGTAGAGCTCTGTGCCACAGAAGGTGGATACAGTAACACACTGTGAGGACATTAGCCTCAGGTTTCACTTGTGTGTCTGTGTGTGCATGTGCACACTTCAATGAAGTGTGGCCTTTTTCCAAGTGCATGAAATGTGTGAGTGCACGAGGGTGCTGGGGAGGTAAGAATGAGGAGTGAGACAGTTTGTACTTCAAATAACTCACCTGGTGTAGGTGGTAGTGCACAAAAGTTGTTAGCGCTGTTGCTAAACTGTAATTAAACTAATTACAAAACCTTGCCCAGATTTGATAATTCAACCAACTGTCCACAAACAAATAACAACATGCATGTGAAATGTTCCAGAGTGACAATAGGGACAGGGCTGTAGAGTCTCAGGTTCATGGCTGTATTGGATTGAAGAATATTGTGTGTGATCATTCATATGAATTGGAATGATGGAGTGCATGAAGAATTGTATGGTAACACACATCTCCTCTCCTCAGAAAAGATCTGGACATATAGATGTGTTTGTAATGGGCCCTGCCGTGTGTCTCCCTCTGAACTGTGATCGTGTGTGTGTCTGTCTGCTCAAGCTCAGATCACAGAGGATGGCCTTAGCACACCTCTGGGATTATTTGGAATTCCAGGAATGATTAGGTTTAGAGCAGAGGATATGACCCCTCCTCTGGGCACTGGGCTCTGGCTGGGCTACTGTGTTTAAAGCAGCTCATGTCTTTGTTAATGGCTTCACGGTTTACATGCAACACTTGTTTGCATTTGCACCAACTGATATGTTATTTTGCATAAACAAAATAGTAGATATTTTGTTTATGCAAGTCCCTCTGGTATAACTGGTCTCCATGATGAGACAAACCATCTCTAATCTCTGTGTGTTGGTTACACACACACATTGCTGCTTGCAGCTATATTTATTATTATTATTATTATTATTATTATTATTTTAGAAATCTTAAGTGTTGATTTTTCCTTGAGATTCCTACTTTATTACAAACTTTATATGAGGAAATATGTCTTGAACACTACCTTGTACCAGACCTGGCCTGTGGAGCAGGATGCTCTTGTTGTGTCTGTGTAAGCCGTCATAACCAGACGGGGCTCAGTCTGACCCTCAGGCCTGCCTCTCTAAGCAGGATTACAGGGTTAACCAGCTGTCAATCATCTGCCCATTCTTCACGCACTCACAGGGTAATTGATATTATAATATTGTAATTGTGCGCGGCCTTTTAAGTTTCTTGTGGCAGGGAGCCTGGGTTCTGCCATTGAGGACATCTGAATAGCGGGCCACTTGAAAAGGCTTTTCACTGAAGATGCTCCCAGTAGGTCTCTGAGCAGCAGATAAAGAGAGAGTGTCAGAGAAGCTCTTATGTGTGTTCTGTAGCACATTATGCAGGGACAGACCTCTCTCCACACTGGAAATGAGATACAGCATTATGCTAATTACTCTAATCCTGTAGTATTCACACTTTTGTCAGTTAATTTTCATATATTATGCAAACTTAACTCTTGTGAGCTTTAAGTCATGTTATAATGTTGTTACATCCTCAAAAACATACCCGGAGTTGGTGTTTTCACTCTCCTCATCTTCTCATGACATCACAGGGTGTTTTCTGTTTGAGAAAAGAAATTTCAGACAAATTAAAAACATTTACACTAAGAAAAGCATTTGACGGACCCTCCACCAGAAGTTACACAATGCACCTTTAAACATGTGTGAATGAAATAAAAACAGAACTCCAGGTCTGTTTGTGATGAGGAAACAACATTAGAACAGGTCATGTGAAGAATTCCTCAGTCGTCCAGGTAGAATCCATGGCAAAATGAGAAATTCAATTTGTCAACTGGACAACATCATCCAAGCTACTTCTTCAGTTCTGGCTAGAGTGCTGGTGGACATTGCTTTTAACTAGCTGCAGGGAGGAGATGACTACAATGAAATTACTATGAAACTATTTGTTTTCTGTTTCTGTATGGGGTCTTGTTAACATAGCCAATTCAGGACCATAATGGGTGTTTTCACACCTCTGGACCTGACCTGGATAACCCTATTATTTTCTTTGTTTGTTTTGATTTAGGTTTGAGGATAGAGTTATAGATGGGAGACAAATTATGTCCAAGACCTCCATTTCTGTTCAAGGAAGGATTCTCTTGACAAAAATAGCCTCTTTTACGCCCCTCTCAAACCAGGTGTTTTCTCTGTACCTCACTGTCCTCAAAGGAGTGGCCCGTGGCTTCTAGGTGGAACTATACGGCAGATGAAGGTCCACTCTGGCATGCCCGTCTATGTTGGTACATTCTCTTGGCTGAAGTGGCTGTTTTGTTTCTCCAATGTAGCGCTTTTCCATTCAGTGTAGTGAAGACATGCTAACAAGACCCCACACAGAAACTGAAAACAAATAGGTTTGCTCTGCCATGCTATGTGGCGCTGTAGTCCAACTACTTGCGGGTGATGGCTACTCAATAAAAACACAACAAACTATGTGGCGGTATATATAGATGGCACTTGAGGAGTTTGATGGAGCAGCACTGGTGTAGGAGTTGTGCATTCTTTCTTCGCAGCCATGATTTCGTCTGACTTTTCCGGCAACAATCGCTACTTATGATGACGTCGGCGCCTCCTGCCACTTCCGGGTTAAATCCCTGGCGAAAATTCCCACGCATGCGCAGTATGCCAATCCGATCCGATATTGTGCACAAGACAGCACCAAGCCGATTACTATCGGCCTAAGCCAGGGGTTCCAATCGGATTCCGGAAACCAATCCCTATATGATCCTTAGCCTGTGCACATGAATCCGATACAATCCCAATCCGTTTGCAATCGGATTCCACTCGTCCTTGTGCATGCAGTGAGTGTGCTTAGCTCCTCCCTGCAGCTAGTTATAAGCAGTGTCCACCAGCACTCTAGCCAGAACTGAAGAAGTAGCTTGGATGAGCTGTGAAACGTATTCGACCAAATAAACTTTGTCCAGTTGACAAACTGAATTTCTCCTTTTGCCATTAGAACACGTCAGAAGGTTAAGAATGGATTGGAGCAGGCAGATTTCTTCAGGTTCCTCCAGATGCGCGATTATTTCAACAAGTATTGCAACAATAAAAATCTGACACCAATTGAAGAAGAATTTTTTAAGATCATCAGATCGACATACGAAGCATCCATACGAAAAGTGATTTCGAAACTCTATAGTGTTCTTCTCCATGCAAGAAATGAGTCTACTATACATATTAAGGAAAAGTGGGAAAAGGAAGCAGGAATAATGGTATCTAAAGATACTTGGGAAAACATTTGCATTTTTCAGTGGACCTCCACTAGTTCACTGACATGGAGAGAACATTGTTGGAAAAACATAATAAGATTCTTTAAGACCCCCCAGCAAAGTAAATACAAAAATTCAAATGCAGAATGTTGGAGGAAATGCGGATCTATGGAAGCAAACCATTTTCATATATTTTGGGAATGCCCAGCATTACAACAGTACTGGTCTGGAATAAACAAAGCTCTAAATGATATTTTTAAGGTTCGGTTTCCTGATGACTTCTTGTGTATGTATTTTGGCATAAGCACAATCTTGGACCGAAGAAGGGATATTAAACTACTACAGGCACTTTTAGTGGCTAGCAAGAAATCTATAACCAGGAAATGGCTAAAGCTAACCCCTCCAACACTTGAGGACTGGTTCAGTGTAATCTTGGAAATATTTAAAATGGAAAAAATGACTTATACTTTAAGAATCCAAAGGGAAAAATTTGATAAAACCTGGGAAAAATTCATTCAGTTTGTATCCCCTTTCCGTGCCGATTTTGTTTAACTTATATAAAGGATTCACGTAACATTGTACAGATTCCTGACTCCACTAAACTCATTGAATCTTTTTGTTAATTCGGTGAAATGTCTGATGAATGCTTTCAAGTCTGCCACCTAGTATCTTTTGTTTTGTTTTCTGTTTGTTTTGTTGTTCTTGTTTAAAAAAAAAAAAAAAGAAAAGGAAGAAAAGGAAAACATGTTTCTGATGTATCACTGTCTATAATGATGCTAACCTTTTCTAATAAAAACATAAATGAAAAAAAAAAAAAAAAGAACAGGTCAGAAAACAGTGTAACAGTGGGGCCTTTAAGTACCATAAGAAATCCCTATTGATTCATCACTGTTATTGGATGAAAATGAAATGTTACATTGTCGGTATTTTCAATTTCACTTTGAGAAACAAATAATCGCTGTAGATGATGAAACTCGCTGTCACAAATTGCCAAAATGAAAATTGCTAAAATGAAAATTTAATTTATTGACTTTATTGATCTCACACAGGAGAAATTGTCCTCTGCATTTGACCCATCCTTTTATTCAGGAGCAGTGGGCAGCACATGACTGCGCCCGGGGACCCATCTCCATGATGTTGTTGCTTAGGCTTGGTCAGGACCTCAGCTGGAGGATTTTAACCTATGGAGCATGTTTTGGGTTGATGGGGGAAACCAGAGTGCCCAGAGGAAACCCACCCAGACACGGGGAGAACATGCAAACTTCACACAGAAAGGCCCGGGCGACGCGGGGATCGAACCCGGAACATGCATGCAAATTCCACACAGAATACACACAGAAAGGCCTGGGTGACCCAGGGATTTAACCTGGAACCTTCTTGCTGTGCCGCATTACAACATTACAGTTTTTCTAATACTGAGTAGCTAAATGTCTGAAATGCCTTGTACTGGTGATCTGCAATGAACGCTGGAACACTATTTTTTGGGGGGTCAGTATTTATCATGGGGACATTTTGTTTGTACTGAGACATTTTTGATTATTTTTCAGCTATATGATAAGATTTGAGCTGTAAAAAAAACATTGAAATAAAGGTGCATTCTGTATCTTTTCTGGTGGAGGGTCCGTTGAATACTTTTCTCCATGGAGATGTCTGGAATGTTTCACAATATGATAATAAACCACATGATCTCATTACAAATGCAAACTAAGTACTTAAAGTGTTTCATTCGCAGCTCATGATTGTTAACAGTATTGTACATTTAGAATCGTGTTTGTGGTTTAGATCTGCTCTTGTGTTATAGTGTCAGTGGCATAATTTAGTTTCAGTATTATCGTTTCTGGTGTATATTTACAGAATTTGTTATAGTGACAGGATTAGGTGTACAGGTGTAGTTGATATTTGTTTTAAATAACATAAGTCAATGCAGGAGGGCAACAGTGCACGGCCACTACAAACTACTGTCAATAACCTGACAGAGCTTCCATGTACAGGACCAGCGCTCTGAGCTGTGACATGCGAACACAAGACTTCTCTGATATGTGACGCAGCAGTGACTCACAGCCTTTTACAGCCACATGAATTCTGTTGTGAGCTTGGACCAATCACAGGACAGGACTGGGTTTTGGATGGAATCACAAAATCTTATGTTAAAGGAAAAGTAACATTATTTTACAATCTGAGCCTTCTTTCGGTAATAAAACAAGTCGTTTGACTCACCCATAGCACGTTCGTGTCATTTGGAGCTGTTTGGTGAAAGTTATGTTGGAGCGTATCCGTTAACATGAGTATTCGGGGCATTACTTTGCGGTCTCCAAATAACACAAACTTTAGCACTTTTCAAATCATAGAAGCCTGATGTCTTAATCTACGATTTCGTTTGAAGCAAAAGTGGCCTGTAATCCGAGATTTATCCATACTTTTCAGCTTTGCGTTTCATCTTTGGGTCCCGGGAGCTGAGAGCACAGTCCGCGCATGCGCACTGGCATCCTCATCTACTCGAAACTATGGCTAAATCTCGGATTACAGGCCACTTTTGCTTCAAACGAAATCGTAGATTAAGACATCGGGCTTCTATGATTTGAAAAGTGCTAAAGTTTGTGTTATTTGGAGACCGCAAAGTAATGCCCCGAATACTCATGTTAACGGATACGCTACAACATAACTTTCACCAAACAGCTCCAAATGACACGAACGTGCTATGGGTGAGTCAAACGACTTGTTTTATTACCGAAAGAAGGCTCAGATTGTAAAATAACGTTACTTTTCCTTTAAAACTAACAGTTCTTCTGACCTTCAATGCTAAACTGCAAAGCTGATTTCAGGCTGCTCCTTTACACCGAGCTGCAACATCACAACAAAGTGGTGCTTTGCCTCATCACACTGCTGGCCCCGTTTGTACAGATCACAGTAACAAGAAGTTGATTTTTTTCCCCCCCATCTGAACCAAAATGGCTATGCAACATTGCAGAATCCAGTTTAGAACAGTGGGCAATCACCTGGTTTAGCCGTAGATTAGAGCTAGGGGGCACTCACACTAGTCCAGCGTGGTACATTTGTCCATTGTGAGTGCAAAGGAATGCTTCAGAAGGATTAGTGTGAGTGTGCCTCCCAAAGAGTCCTGTTTTAAACTGGTGCTCCTTGATAAGCAAAATATTTTAATTGATGGTTAATAGTTGCTATTCATGGAGCCACCTGGCTAGTTCCGGTTCTCTCAAAAACTGCAGATCCTGTTCCATTCATTGTGTACTGGGATTCAGTCGAGTCGTGCTAAAATAAATCTATATTTAAATTTTAGACAGCGGACAGCAGATTACAGATACATAATCACATCAGAGATTTTTCCTATGATGTCAATACTTCACTGTAGGAAGCTTCTCTGTTTAGAAACTGAAACACACTGTCTGAAATTAAAATGTATTAGTGCAGTTAAAATAGAGCTACAATCTGAATGATCTTGCACAGAAAAACAACCAAATTGTCATCAGATGTATTTTCATAACGCTGTTTTGAGATCTATTTTGACATTTAGATTAGGTTAGTATTTACATTGTCATAAAGGTCTTAACACATTAACACGTCTGTGATTATGTATCATTAACCTGCTGATATTTTAATATAGATTTATTTTACTCAACTAATTCCCAACAAATAAAACTGAACCAGAACTAGCCAGATGGCTCCGTGAATAGGGCCTCTACCAAACAACCGAGAAAGAAAGCATATTATGTCATCTTTAAAGCCACCGAACACCTTGTCCAGTTGTGTCTCCTCATGGTGACGTGTGTGAGCACAGGGAGCAGACCGACAGCTTCAATGATCCTGCTTAGACTTCACACACCACTGCTCTCCATCCCAATCTCCAGCCCACACTCCACCTCAGAGCACCTGGCTATTACCACCACACGCACACATGCACACACACACACATGCACACACACAATAAGAGCAGTGGAGGGGGGAGAGGAGCCACAGCTGGAACCCTGGATCACTTCACAGCACTCTCCTCTCTCTCATTACAGCAAACAGCTCCACTCACACATGTGCTGAGGGACAACACTATAGCACTGTTTGGAAACTGTACCAGCTTTGTTAACGATACCAACACTCAGCAGCTAGGTAGCATTAGGCTAATAGGATGTTAATTAGGAGGCTGTTGAATTAAATAAGGTCTGATGTGTATTCAGTACATAATGTATTCTGTTGTTGATGGCTGTGAGATGAGATTGTTAGTTGCGTGTAATCTCTTTGCTTGTTTAACAGTAAAAAAATGGACAGTGAATACTGTATCACTGGCAAAGAGGGCTCAGAAGCGCCTCTATTTCCTCCGCAAACTGAGGAGAGCTGGAGCCCCTCCACCCATTATGACCACCTTCTACCGAGGCACCATTGAGAGCGTCCTGACCAGCTGCATCACTGTGTGGTACGGGAGCTGCACTGAACAGAACAGGAAAGCCCTGCAGCGCATAGTGAATGCAGCTGGGAGGATCGCTGGTGTCTCTCTCCCCTCCCTCCTAGACATTTTTAACACCCGGCTCACCCGCAGAGCGTCCAGCATTGTGGGTGACCCGAGCCACCCCGCACATAGCCTGTTCAGCCTCCTGCCCTCGGGGAGAAGGTACCGGAGTCTCCGGGCCCACTCCACCAGGCTTTCAAACAGCTTCATCCACCAGGCTGTCAGGAGGCTGAACTCACACCCGAACTCCCACCTTACCCATCTCCCACCCCCCACCCCCCATATTGGCATAACCTGTATTCCATAAAAGACATATCACTCTAGACACTTTAAAAAACTGCTGCTAAGGACGACTGTTGCACTGTTGCACATTTACATTTACTACTGGATTTTACTCCTGTTGCACTGTTGTTTACTACTGTTATTGCACACTTACATTTACGACTGGAATTTTTAGTACTGTTGTTTACTCCTGTTATTGATTTTTACCCCCGTTGCACTGCTGTTTACTACTGTTATTGCACATTTACTACTGGAATTTTTAGTACTGTTGTTTACTCCTGTTGCACTAGAATTACTACTGTTGCACACTTATTTTTATTTATCTTAACTCCAATGCACATTCTACTGCACATGACCAATTCACTGCTGTATCTTCCATTGCACATTTTGATGCACACTGCACACTTTGGAAATCTGTATATAGTATAGGTTATTTGTTATTTATTATGTTGCACTGTTTTAAGATTTTAGACCGTAGACTTTAGTTTTAACTTAGATCTCTGTCTTAGATAGTTTTTGTTGTGTTTTGTCTTCATATTGTATTTTGTACACTGTCTTTTTGCACTACCTGGCCAGAGAGAAACGAAATTTCGATTCACTGTATGTTGAACACATATGGCAGAATTGACAATAAAGCTGACTTTGAACTTTGAACTTTGAACTTTGAAAAATACAACAACTACAGAGTTCAGGCTTGTGTCTCTACTGATTTTTATTTGGAGCTTATGACAAACGGTTTTCAATTGTATCACTGTTTTTGTTCCAGAGGAGCACTTTAAACACACAGAGCAGTAAAATGCAATAATAATAGAAAAACTTCAACAAAAGTTTCAGTGCAACTCAACAGGCAGAGTCATCAGATCCAGTATCAGGGCAGTTTGAGGTTAGTAACCATCATCAGGACAAAAGTTTCCCTCATCTGGGTCCTGCAGCCTGGGCATCTGAGCAGTCTCTAGGGGTATCCATCCGAAATCTGCACACACAACAGGAAAGCCTCTTCTAAGCCTCTCTTTCCCCAAATGTTAAGTTAAACATTTAAGATATATATTTTTTAAGTTAAAAAGTGAAAAAAAAATAAAATAAAATTGCTCACTGTGCCAGCCAGTACCATTAAGACCAGTACGCTGGGGGTGTTCTACATGTACCACTATTGGCAGACTGTATAATGTTCAGCACTTACCCCAGTGTTTCCCAACCAGGGGTACAAGTACCCCTAGGGGTACGCGAGCACACTGCAGGGGGTACTTGGCAGTGTCGCTGCCAGGCGCAGGGGGAGATTTTTTTGAATTTTTAAATTCTAATTTGAGTAAATTTGAGTTAAAGAAAAGAGAGAAAATGCTTGAGAATTTAATTTTCAAATTAAGGAGATGAAATAAAATGATTTTCATTTAATAATCCATTGTGTCACATTCTACTTCTGGAGAATTATCAACATGTATGAGTGAGGGGGTACTCCAGGTATGACAAAAAGGCTCAGGGGGTACAAAAGACAAAAAGGTTGGGAAACACTGACTTACCCTAGTGACACAACACATGCATTAGCAAACACTGCATTAGCAAAAAAAAAAAGTTTTTAGATCTGATAAATGGCCTGAAAACTCAAACAGCACATTTTTAGGAGCCTGTGATCAATACGACCGTTCATGGTCCTGCAGTGGTTTCTCCAAGCTCCCTCTGCACATAAGGCTGACTGTCTCACTGCCTGTTTTTAAGTCCCGCCTAAAAACGTTCTTTTTTGCCTTCGCTTTTAATTCAATTTAAGGGTTGACTATTTACCTGTATTTGTATTGTGTAATATTTACCTGTACCTGTCACTGTATTTTGTCACTGTTTGTTATGTGTTTTGTGTACAGCACTTTGGTCGACTGTGTTGTTTTTAAAGTGCTCTAGGAATAAAATTGAGTTGGGTTGTTTAGGTGTTTGATTTTCAACAATAAGATGAGTGACTAACTCAGACATCCCAAGTTCCAAAAACTAATTTCAGGGAGATGTCGTCCACCCCCCCTAACCCTAACCCTACACAATAGAGAAGGCCACTTATTTTAACAACTTTTTATTAACTTAACTGAGTTCTTAAACAACAACACACACTTTAAAATTAAACATAAACATAAACTTTAAATTCAATTAAATTAAACATGAAATTATTAAATATTAAAATTAGGGCTGTCAAACGATTAATTTTCTTGATCGCAACTAATCTCAGAAATTTCATAGTTAATCGCGATTAATCGTGATTTATTTTGCATGTTTAAAATTGATATCTTGCAGTAAGACCGTTCGAATCTAAAGTTAAACTAAAATCTAAAGTATTTCTCACCATTTTTTTTATTTCAAAAAAGTGCAGAGAAAGGAAAAAGTAACAATGAACCAGTAATAGTGCTTACTTTGAGAAATTGTAAATAAATGATTGAAGCCCGGTCGAGCTGCCTACGGATGCGTAGAAGGAACAAAATACTAGCAAACTCAAAATAGCGCGTTTAACCAACAATGAGTTTAATTAATACAACCAAATGAGCTGCATATGGATGGTAGAATTGCGAAAAATGCTGGCAAACTCTGATCGCGATTAAAAAAATTGTTCGCGATCATTAATCGTTCGCGATTAATCGCGATTAACGCGTTAATATTCCCAGCCCTAATTAAAATTAAATCAAAAATTTAAATTAAATATGTTATTTGTGTTTAAACATTTCAAATATATGTCCATGTTTGCGTAAAACACCTGTCACCAGCCTATTTTACACACAGTGCACCTCACCACAGTGTCATCATTTTTAACCCTCATCAGACAGGGTTATATTTTAGTATATTCTTTAGTATATTCTGCCGTAAAATTAGTTTTATATTTTCGTTTTTTAGATTCTGCCATCTCTCTGCACTAAATTATAACTTCTGAGAAAGTAAATTGAAGCCCGCCCACACTGAAAGCTGATTGGCTAGTTTTGCTGAGTGTAACCAATCAGCACGTTTCTCTGGCCAGCGCTCGCTTAAACGCACACACACACGCACACACACACACACACACGCGCGCACGCAGGTTCCACAAGCGCAAACTCTCTCTCTCTCTCTCTCTCTCTTTCTCTCGTGCGCATTCCGTTTGAAGTAGTCCGTGCATGAAACAAGAGTTATTATCTTGCGTGCACGCTCTGCACAGTCCAAAACAAAACAAAAACGCGTCTAAAATCCGGGATATTTTATCGGACACACGGGCATCAGGGAGCCACTATAATTTTCCGGGAGACTTGGGATGTCTGCTAACTGAAATACTATTGGCTAATGCTAGCTAGCTTGTGACTGTAATGTTATGTGTAAGACACTTGCTTAACAGCACAAACTGGCTCTCCTGTTGTAGTTCCAGCTAAGTCAGTTCTTTCTGGTCCGATTGTGTTTAAACAAAGCTCAGATTGGAGTCTAGCTTCAGACAGAGATGTGTCTATAGTTAGCATCAAACCCCCAGGGAATGTTGATGGCCTCAGCTGCAAAGTATCAAAAGTCTGCATACAAATACGCTCCATGGAGGTTTAATGCCAAACTAAAGAAAATTCCAGCTAAAGCAAAAACATCTCCATGGACACCAGCAGTTCTTCAATAAGTTTACATTAATATGGTTAAGATGTTGACATGTTAAATTGAAAGAGACTGAAAAAAATGTCTTTACATGCTTTGCCAAACCCACTCACCAAACGCTGAAGTCCACAGCCCATAGCACACTGGACATATTGTTGGCTTGTGCACTTCAGTTAAGTAAAATGGTTCACCCAATGTTACTGGCAGCATTTACTGGCATTCCGAGCGTTATAAAACCACAGGCAGCCCATGTTGTATTTTAAACATACTGTACTCTTAAATGAACTTGTGTAATTAAAAAAAACATTGTTGCATACGGCCACCACACAGTCCCAGCTCTTCTACTGGAGAGTCATTAGAGACATAATCCACAGAATGCTCTTGCTAGTACTGACACTACGACATAAAAATACCCACGAACAATGAACCCATCTGGGAGCCATAGCACACATCACGCAGGCTTAATGTTGGATGGTGCTTGTCCAGCTTCACGCCCACACACACTTGTCTCCTTTCCTACCTCCTAGCGCTGGCTCCCTTCCTCACACATGCTCGCTAATTAGCCCAGTTCCTCCTTCCCCGCTGCAGCTTGTTAGCTCTTCGGGAGTGCGCCGGTGTTGACCTAGTTTCCATGCAGATGCAGGGGTCTTAGCGCGGCCCACCCTCTCATCACACCATATTGTTTACTACACAGCACTTTGCTCTAAACAACCAAATTCAAATTATCTTTGCCCCTGAAACTTGTCACTCCACTCTGTCCCAGTCTACAGCAACGCAAAGAACCAAATACTAGTAGATATGAACCATAGAGTGTTGTTGTTGTTTTATTATTATTATTATTATTTTATTATTGTCACCATTGTTATTATTGTTGTTATTTTAACTCTACCTGATTTTTATGTCACCTTTAATGTTGTTCAGCACTTTGGTAAGCTTTGGCTGTTTTAAATGTGCTATATAAATAAAATTGATTGATTGATTGATAGACTGTATAAAGAATTAACTTGACTAAGGGAATGTGATGTCACCCTTAATTTTGGTCTCCAGTTAAATGAAGCTCACCAAGGCTAGCAGTTATAGGAGCGCATTTGGAGCCGAGTTCCATATTTGGAATTCTGATCTCAAATATATCAACCAAAGAGCCACTCTGGAGTTATAGAGAGAGGGGTAACAATTTCTCAATAGAAAGTGAATTGGAGCCAGAGTTGATGGAGCCCAAAGTGCTCCAACGATTACTTCCTATTTGCGCATTTTTATATACACTATGTGTTAAACACATGGCTGTCAGGTTATATATATTATATGGTGCGACTGGTGTGCTACGAAAAGTTCAAGGGCACATAGTAATTTAGTATGAGCACTAACATTTTGCAGCTATTGCATTGAAAAAAACAGTTTTGGCAAAGAAAGACATCTCATCTCATTTAGTTTAGGTATAACGTACAGAGACACTGAGCTCATACAAGCATCGCTGTTCCGCACCAGATTAGAGCTAAAGAGCTAGTTTCCATCTGCGTCTCTGAATGTTGAGCATTTGATTTTCAGACATGCAGGAGCTGCATTACTCACAAGTTATTTGCTCTTTAATGTTGTTTCCTCATCATAAGCATGAACTGAGTTAAGCTTAGCTTGCCTTAATAGAGCGTTTTCACAAACCCAGAAAAACAGGGCGATTACCCGGATGTGGAGTCATCTTGAAGGGTTTACGCGTGTAAAATTAAAATTAAACGTGTTTATATAGCAACCATGCAGAAAAAAAATCTAAATTTCACGATAAACCTTCCACATCAGACTCCAAAACTTCTGACACAGTTGACCAGCTGTATAGAGATAAGTTGGATGCCAAAGAAAAGGATCGTTATATGAAAAAAAGATCTGTATGAGATGGACTTAAGTTTGTTCAGTGACAGTGGCGATTTGTCGATTCTGCTGCTGTAAGCGATCCCGGTCTTCTCCCAAAGCCCTTATACAGCACAAGAACTTAAGAGCTCTAAAGATGCTAGTTTGTTTGTGGCTGGTACAAGAGCGCGTAAAGTGTGGAAAATTGGAGACAAGCGTATTGTGATGGCAAAGGTAGGCATACTTGTATTACATGTGTAACGTGTTTAAGTACTAGTATATTGCTTTTTATTATTCACGTTTTGCAAAGATTAAAATATTAACATTGTAATACAATTTACTGTAGGGGCTAATGTCGGTGTCACTATTTGCATATTTGCAAATTACATGATCGCTACAAATTAGTTCAAAATTAGCAATCACAATGCACAGTATGAAATACCTACTGGCTGCGAAATGAGCAAATGAGCTGAGCATATGCGAATGTTGTCGAGATTTTTCCCATCCAAGTTCTGTTTGAGACAGGCGATCCACAATTGCCTCCTTTCCTTTGATAATTACTCTGTCTCTTCACCCTGGCTGGTCACTACTTTAGGTAAACAATAGAACTGCAGGTTCCAAAAAAAAAAGAAGTATACCACACACTTGCTTGATTTTCTTCTTATTTCTTTATTGGGCTTAGAGCGAACAACGCGTTTCGCTTCTACAGCTTCATCAGGTAGATAGAACTCCAGGTGTTTTTCTCTGTCTGGTCTATTGTGACAGCCTAGGACCCCACAATAGTTGACCAATTTGCTTTTTTTTTTTTACTTTGCAGCATAAATGCACTGTTCGCAGTGCTTCAAAACCCTTCAAAATGGCGGGCATCTGGATTATGACGTCACATGAAAACGCTCTATTCACACATATTTAACAGACAAACCCTGAAAACACTTGTGATGTCATGTAATAATACATGAAGTCTCTACTGTTTTTTAAACGCCATACACCTTCACTAGAATCATTTGGATGATTTCAGCTCAGGAGTTGCCAATCTCTAGTGAACAAAAGGTAAAGGGTAGTAGTTAACCTGAAAACTACCCCTTCATGACGTCACAAGGTGAAACAGAACTTTTTGAGTATTGGCAATGTAGATTTATAATAAAGGGTTACTCAAACGTGTGTTAGCATAGCGGACCAAGATTAATCATTGTTTATATAAAACAACTGAGTAAACATCTGAATACTGTGTGTGTCTGTATGCTATTTCCCTGCTGTTTCTTACCTCGTGCAGTTGAATGCCCCTCTCATAGCCTCCGTCTAATGTAAATCAGACTGCAGGTATCATATCAGCATCTCCAGATGTGTTATTGGCAGTTTGTCATAGTTCCTGATTTTTAGATGCACTTAGATAAATGGACTAGGCCAGTTATTAAGTTTTTTGGCGTGCGTGTACATAGTGAGTGTATTTCACAGTTCACAGACTGCGCTACAGAGGGAATGTACAGGCACTTGTAATTAACCTTTCAAAAGGAAAAAAGGTGAGATGTGTGAGGAAGAAATCAATATCTGACTGACACAAGCAATTAACATTTACTTTTACTACAGTCGGTGAAATAACAGCTCTGATAACAGCAGAGGGAGCAGCAGCTGACCACACCTCTGTTTGTGTTAATGGCTCATCAAATGGGCTATTTGCAAAGTACTTTCGTTCAGCACGCTTATTGCTACTTTGCTGCTGATGTCATCAACATTCCCTGAGGGGCATGATGGTAATTCGAAGCATGCTCTGTCTGAAGCTCTCTCAGGCTTTAAACTGAGCTGTTTTCACATAACCTGGACCGCTGCTGCGGGAGAAGCTGGAGGACACGGGAGTGGATGGACATCTCGCTGCCTGGACCATCGACTACCTCACTGACCGTCCACAGTACGTGCGGCTGCGCGGCTGTGAGTCAGAGGTGGTAGTCTGCAGCACTGGGGCCCCCCAGGGAACTGTCCTCTCACCCTTCCTCTTCACCATCTACACCTCGGACTTCACATATAACACGGAGAGCTGCCATGTCCAGAAGTTCTCTGGCGACTCGGCCATTGTGGGCTGTGTGTCTGAGGGGAACGAGCTGGAGTACCGCTCGGTCATCAGTGACTTTGTGGACTGGTTTGGGCGCAATCACCCGAGCCTTAACACCAGTAAGACGAAGGAGCTGATGATCGACTTTAGGAGGAGACCACTACCTCACTCACCGGTGAACATCCAGGGGCAGGACATAGAGACATAGTTTCAAGTAGGGGTGGGCGGTATAAACGGTATAAACGGTATGCGGTATAAATTTGGCCAACGGTAGAGATTTGGGTTATACCTTCCTATCGCGATAGTTCATTGCGTCACCACAAGGAAGGAGGAAAAATCGCTGCGAGCAGTGAACACATGGAGGAGGAGGAGCTCGTGAAAAAGACCGGCTCAACTTCTGTAATCTGGTCATGGTTTGGATACAAGGCGTCGGATACTGAACAGGAAATTGGAAAACAATCTGCAGAATATGCTGGGCGACAGTGATCGCAAAACATGGCAACACAAGCAATCTGTTCTACCACCTAAAAGCTAAACACGTTATCGAGTATGAAGAAAGCCAACGAATGCGCGGCCAACGTTCCCTCTAAGCTGCGCGCCTGTGCAATTGGCACTGCTCACACATTCTCAGCGCACAAGAAAACCTATGCAGCGCAGGGATGAAAGAGTTCCGCTTTTTTTTCAGCCGCGGGGTCATCTGAATACGGGGGAATCGTCCAGTATTCAGAAACAAAAGTACGTGTCTCGTATTAAACTTCTACCGGTGTAAGCCACGAGCACGCGCAAGCCGCGAGCACGTGCAGCTCTTTCGCAACAGCGTGTAGCGGGGGTGCATGTCGGATGTCGCGCACAGGAGTCCAAGGAGCGCTCAGGGAGTTAGTGTGTTTGCTCAGACACATAAAACATTAGGGGGAACATTGGGGTGACACTCAAAAGCCAAGCCAGTCTTCAAGTGGGAGGAAAAAAGTTGGCACTACACACCAGCAGTCTATCACCCAGGCATTTTCAAAAGGCGTAGCTTATGATAAAAAAGCCAGCGGTGGATTGACATAACGAAGTCCATCGCAATATTCTTGTGTAACGACACGGTGCCTTTCTAAACCGTAGAGAGAAGCGGCTTTTTAGGCATGGTGAAGACGCTGGATCAACGGTACGTGGTACCAAACCGCAAATATTTTAGCCAGGTGAAGTGCCCAGACTGCATGACGAGGTCCGCAATCAAGTGGGAAAAGAGCTTCGTGACATAAAACACGATGCAACCACCATGGACTTGTGGTCGAGTTTTGCACAATACATTTTCTTGTAGTAATATTCTTGACTTTTATGTTATTTAATAGTTTAAAAAACAGCTTCCTGCTTGAATGCTTTTTCCATGTGCTCTGGTGACCATTAAGAAGCTGTTAATACTGTTAACAGTTAATACTGTTACATACCAAAGTATACCGTGATATATACCGTCTACCGTCTATGGTTCAAATTATACCGTGATATAAATTTTAGGCTATATCGCCCACCCCTAGTTTCAAGTACCTGGGTGTTCACCTCAACAATAAACTGGACTGGTCTCACAACATTGACGCCCTGTACAAGAATGGCCAAAGTCGCCTCCACCTCCTGAGGAGACTGAGGTCCTTTGGAGTGTGCAGGCCTCTGCTCAAGATTTTTTATGACTCTGTGGTGGCCTCTGCTCTCCTCTACGCTGTCATCTGCTGGGCCCTGAGCAGCACAGAGCAGGACAGGAAGCTGGTCAGGAGGGCCAGCTCTGTCCTGGGCTGTCCTCTGGACTCTGTAGAGGAGGTGGCCGAGAGGAGGGTGCTGGACAAATTCACGTCCATCATGGACGACACCTCTCACCCTCTGCACCGGACTGTAGAGGAGCTGAGCAGCTCCTTCAGCAGCCGACTGAGGCACCCCCAGTGCAAGAAGGAGCGCTACTGCAGATCCTTCATCCCCACCGCCATCAGACTGTATAATTCTACTATATAGGCCAGACGTGCAATATCCTCTTTTCCATGCTCTCAATGTTAATGTTTGTATTATTATTTATTATTATTATTGTTATTATTATTATTATTATTATTATTATTATTATTACTTATTTTTTTAATTAATTTATTCCATCCTTGCCTGCATGCACTTCTTGTTCTTCTTCTTGTTCAAACTGTCCTGGAGCTACTGTGAGATCAATAAAGTCTTATCTTATCTTACTCTCACAATTTTTGTTGTAACTTTTTGGTTGCAGGACTGTCACCTGCTTTTTTTCTATGGATATTTCATTGCTTCTCCTGGAATGTTCCACAGTATGACATTAAACAGCTTTACTTAATATTTATTGAGTTAAAGGTGGTTTTGTAGCTCAGAAATACCTAGAAACACAGGTGTTCTGACTGTGTAGAATTCCTGTCATCCAGGTAGAATCCATGGCAAAGGAGAAATTAAATTTGTCAACTGTACAAAAGTTTATTTTGGTTGAATATGTTTCACAGCTCATCCAAGCTGCTTCTTCATTTCTGAACCAGGTATTCTCACTGTGAGCGGGTTCCCCTCTCCACAGATCTGACCTGTAACGTGGCCTAGTTTGGTCTCCATGATGAGAGAAAAGTTTAATTCCATACTGTGAAACATTTCAGACAAAGCAATAACATCTACATGGAGAAAAGCATTTGACGAACTCTTCTCCAGAAAAGGTACACAATGCATCTTTGTCAGTGTTAAATAATGTGTGCATTGTGTCGCCATGGTAACTGATAAATATTCCACCATAGACTTTCATGTAGAACACCCCAAGCGTGATCTCACTGCAAGTATCCAAAATACTTGATATTTAAATTCAAGAAGCATTTTTAATTACACCAAGTTTGTATGATAAACATGCACGATAACTTTGACAGTGTTTCCACACAGATGTTATTTCAAAATGCATGTAAATGCAGGAACTTCATTTGAGGTGTTGTGATTGAATTTTCCCAGAATCTATAAACACATCTGGAGAACTCTGTGTATTCTGATATCTGCTACATGTAACAACGCAACAGGGGGCTGAACGATTTCAGAAAATATGACTTTGCAATTTTTCTGACAAGCATTGTGATTGTGAATAGATTTTGGATTTAGCTTTTAATAATAGTTCACATTTCAAACACAACCAGAAGAATTGACAAAAAAAATAAATACTGACTAATAACTAATAAAAGAATCACATTTCATAACATTTGTGCAGAACTAAACTACAGGGCTAGCAGTTTTTAAGCAGAATAAGACAGGAGATGTTGTTTGTGGAGGAAATTATGGTAAAAATTGCAGCCTTTGCAGTTTGCCATTTAAATTGTGATTTCATTTTGCAGTTAGTGTTGCAACCCTACCTAGTGTTACTTCATCGTTTTGATCCACTATCTGAAAGTGAAAGTAAAAATTACCAGCATTTTGATGTGTTGTGCTGCGGAGAGCAAATAAGCAGAGACCAACGCAGATCCTAATTAAGTCGGAAAATCAAATGTTCAATGTAAATAAAATGCCACTTACCTATATTTTTGTGTGGATTGAGTATGAAAGCGATTATTATTGGCAATTATAGCTACGTTTTATCGCAAATGCTAAATTACTAGACGCACCTGAACATCTCATAGCCTCCGATTCACACTTAACCTGCGTTTTTTTACCTGCATGTAGAAGAGACATGAGCATAGCCTAAGCGAGTGTCACGTCACTCATAGCGTTTGACTCCAGTCAAATGAAGCTCATTGAAGCTTGCAGTTATATGGGTGAATATAAAGCTGTATCATATTTGGAATTCTGACCACAAGTATAGCAACCAAAGAGACAATCTGGAGTTTATAGAGAGAGGAACAACAATTTTCCAATAGAAAGCAAATTAAAGCCAGAGTCTATGGAGCTGGAAGTGCGCCCATGCTCACTTTCTAGCACCTTAGCTATGGCTTTTTATTTATATAGCCTATGGACAAGAGTGGTCTGACAAAAATACGAGTCAGATTGAGAGAGTACACAGCGTTGCAGTTTTTAAACTTCAAGGATGTGTCATTGATTAGAGCATTACACCAGTGCCATAACTCACAAAAAGACGAACCTCCCATTAGCAGAGAGAAGTAAGTATAATGACATAATGACTGCTCGCCTCTGGCCTCATATTCTCTCACTCAAGGTTACTCTGCATTGATTTGCACTATTACCGTTGAGGTATGAGTGTGTGCATGCGTGGTCCATGGCTCCCTTCACAAACAGGGAGGTGCATTGATTAAGGATCAAACTATGGAGGGATGCACTGATATAGTTCATTGTTCATAGTTTGCTTTTTTGTCGAAAAACCATATGTACACGTACACATAGAAAATTTAAATTTCGTTTCCCCCTGACCAAGCAGGACGGTGATAGCAATGGCCAGGGGAGGGGCCGCATGTGCGCGCCGCCGATTCAGAGATGACAGAGATGAAAAGTGCAGTAAGTGATATGATACCGACATTGGATATTGGCATTGGATATTGGCATTGGATATTGGCACCGGTACGAAAAAAAATTGTGGGATCGGATATCAGCTTCCAAATATTAGATCAGATAGATTGGATGAGTATTGTCTCTTTTTTTGTTTTTTTTTTCACTTTCAGTCCCTGCACAGGTATTGGTTGATATTGATTATTGGCAGGTACTGATCGTACTATTTTTTAGCCATGACACTGTCCACGTCACACCACCGGCCCTGTGAGTCACAATCCCTTTCCTTAACACAGTGTGGAGCGGTCTGAGTCAGTGCTTATTAGATGGTATTTTTTAAAGAAATTTCCAGTGGTTGCAAGGTGGCAACAAAAATTACTATATTAAAGGACCCATATTACATGAAATTGATTCTTGTGAGCTTGAGTCATGTTAGAATGTTGTTCCTTCCTCAATAACACACCTGGAGTTGTTTTGTTTTATTCACATGTTTCAGTAACCCTTTATCATTAGTCTGTCTGCAAATGCTCTTTTGATGTCAGGAAGAGGTAGTAGTTTTCTTTGCTCTGCAGAGCAGAGGCTGAAATTATCCATATGATTCTGGTGAAGGTGTATGAGTTTAAAAACACAGTGAAGCACTTCCCGCATTACTACATGAACAGAGTGTATTCTGTATAAGAAAAGAACTGAATGATTGAAACAAAACACAACTCTGAGTATGTCTGTGTTGAGGAAACATTATAACATAGATAAATAGACAAAATAGTGAATATAGGCCCTTTAAAGGCGCTGTACCTCAATTTTACACACACACAACTGACTGACACACATAACTGAAGATAGAGACTTAGACTTGACAAACTTTGATTGATCCACAAAGGAAATTATAGATTATTTTGTATTATGTTTTAACTGTATTCTTTGATAGAGATGTCACATAAAATATAAAGTGTCAATGTCGTCAAGTGAGAGTGATGTTAGGCCCAGCTGATATAAGTTCTATGATGATATGAATAATTGTAGGTTAACTTCATTCACATTTGTGTGGAAAATGTAAATTCATGAAAATGTAACACAAAATTGACTTGCGCATGAATACGTCAGTAAGAGGAATCGAACCCGGGAGGCCCACGTGAAAGACACAGTCCTTAACCACTCGACCAAAGTCTTTCAAAGTCTTTATGACATTATGAAATAGAAGAATTCCAGAGGTGCAGCCTAATATTTTTAAATTACTGGAAATTTGTCAAAACTGACCAACAACGTAAGGTAACTTTTTTTTTTTTTGCTGATAGTTTTCGGACAACACAGATAGTCATGCGGGAGGTGTGCAGAACTGTTTTTTGACCCTCTGTTTACTTCCGGTACGTATTCTTTGCAACACAGCCTGTTTAAGCCTTGCCTTTAGCCTGCCCTGGACCAGGCTAGCTCTGAGGACCATGTTGCCGCAGTAAGTCAGCTGGGACTAATGTTAGCGAGAGTCATGGAACCAAATTCTCACTAAAACTAGCGCGGACTGGCGAATAAAGCCGGTCTTTGCGCTTAGCCGCGTTCGTGGAATACCCCTCTGGAGTTGTGTTTTGTTTCATTCACATGTTTAACACACAAAACCTGCAGTTCTTCTTTCAAACAGAAAACTCTCTGTTCCACCTTGTGATGTCACGTGGTAATACAGGAAGTGCTCCATTGTGTTTTTAAACTCCATACACCTCCACTAAAATCATTTGGATGTTTTCAGCTCTGGGATTGCCAATCTCTACTAAACAAAATGTAAAAGAGAGCCGTTAACTTCAAAACTACAACATTGTGACATCACAAGGTGGAACAGAGCATTCTGAGCTTTGGAGATGTAGACAGACTAATAATAAAGGATTACTCAAACATGTGTGAATGAAACAATACACAACTCCAGGTACATTTTTGAGGACATAACAATATTAGAACATGTCTTGAAGTCAGTTTTTGTTTAAGATCGGACCTTTAGCAGTAGTCATTTTGCTTGCCCCATCACTTCTAATTTTCTGAAATCCAGCCATTAACAGTCAACAGCTACACACTCATAATAATAATTTCCTTTTTAGGATAGCCACAAGTCTTTGTTTCAATTAACTGTTTTTGTTTTTTTTTCTCCTGCACAGACGTATCTAATTTACTGATAATAAAAACAAACAATGACTTTTCAAATGGAAACCTTCACATCCTGATGAGTGCTGCTGTCATGTGTTTCCTGGGGTGTTGAGCATCTGTCACATGCCCACGCTGACTGTGGCTAATGAGCGTTTGACACTGAGCGTTGCTAGGCTAACAAACGACCATGATCACAGAGCTCCTGTACAATGGGCTCTATTTGCCACAATTATCAGCTGCAGCCACCTCCACAGCCACCCCCTCGTGCTATTCAAATGCACTCCTTTAAGCTTTATGATCCTTGTTTCTTCAAAATATAGATCCTAAACATCCTTTGCCTGCTCTTGTCTGCACCTGCCTGCTCCTGTCAGCACCTGCTTGGTTCTCTCTTCATGCCTGTGCCTGGGATGGTTAGCATTGGAAGGCTTTGGTCACGTACCTTTGAGCTCTGATAACTCCATTGGTTGATTTGTTGAAGTGGCAAGTGTGTGCCCCTTACAGAACAGACTCAGCTCAATTTCCATTTTTATGAACAATCCGTTTAGCTCTGTCACAGACTGATGCAGCTGGGCTTGCAGGATCAATGTCACCCACCTCTGGCATTCCAAAGAGCTGTCCATAAACACCTGCCTCTGCTCCTGCCTCTGCTCCTGCCTCTGTTTTCAAACACAAGACACTAAATCAAAGGATGTGTTCCGCTTTGACACAGACATACAAGCCACATTGAGCCTGCACGGATCATCAAAGCTCTGGCGGCACCATGTTTTTCATTAGGGCTGCATGACAGAGTACCTCATATACCACATAGTTACATACACTGACACGTTGCAACAAATATATAAATGAATATATGAAAAATTGTGTGTGTTTTCAAACATGCGCAAATCACATAAAACCTCTTCAAGCATGTTTTTGATGAGGGAACATCTTTTTAGCATAGCAAAAACCTCCAAAAATCTTGCAAAAAAAATTGTGCTTAGTAGCCCCTTGTTAAAATGATTCTATGGAACATTCCAGGCAAAACAACAGAAGTGGGTGGCAGAACATTCACCAGAAATCCAACAGATAGTTATAGTGCACCTTTAGGATATCTTGAGTCTTAAAGGGATATGCCACCCCCAGGTCAAATTTGGGCATCTCCCCACAGTCCAGAGACTAAAATAAGTGGTGGAAAGCGTTTTCCTGCTCACCCAGCCATTGTCCGAGCCTGTCGCCACTAACCGCCGCGGTATCTGCAGCTCCTGCGCCTTAGACTGGAGTCTAACGTCGCCAGAGAAAGATTTCAGCCAAAAGGAATTAATTTGCTCGATGCGTTTCCCAATTACTTTCTGTGTAGTGCGCATTCATATCGAGTGCAAATAAATGTGCAAATCAACACGGAGAGCTTGTCTTGGTCATTTTGGGTGGGAACTATTTTCCAGTGCGGAAGAATACAGCCGAATCACGCACCACGTTGTGCAACAGGGGAACTCCCTTCCTGGTGCGTAACTGGGATTCCCCTGGCAGCGTGCTGCGTGATTCGGCTGTATTCTTCCGCACTGGAAAATAGTTCCCACCCAAAATGACCAAGGCAAGCTCTCCGTGTTGATTTGCACATTTATTTGCACTCGATATGAATGCGCACTACACATAAAGTAATTGGGAAACGCATCGAGCAAATTAATTCCTTTTGGCCGAAATCTTTCTCTGGCGACGTTAGACTCCAGTCTAAGGCGGAGGAGCACCAGATACCGCGGCGGTCAGTGGCGACAGACTCGGACAATGACTGGGTGAGCAGGAAAACGCTTTCCACCACTTATTTTAGTCTCTGGACTGTGGGGAGATGCCCAAATTTGACCTGGGGGTGGCATATCCCTTTAAAGGTGCATCTTGTCTGACATGACTGCTTACACACAAAAAAGAGAATCTGCATAAAGGATTGAGAAACATTGTGGAGTTTTATTTAATCGAAGCACCAAACTATGACTTATCTCAGGTAAAAGAAGTTATATCATTTCTTCGTAATGTTATGAGAATTTTCCTGATTCTTCCGCAAATGAGCAGACAGGAGTTTCACGCTCTATAGTCCGATCCCAGTCCATTCTGGATTCTAACAGAATGCAGAAGGAACTGGCTGCTCAGGCAACCTTTTAATCACCATACTACACAGCTCTCTTTCTTTATGGGTTTGTGTTCTGAGACATTACCCATGTGAAAATCGATACAGTGTTAGTGTTAGCCTAATGAAAAGCCTGTGCGCTGCAGCTCTCTCCTGGTTCACTCGGAGCTTGTGGATTGGACAGTTGGCTGATGGTGTCTGAGGCCCTTCCTGCTTCGTGTTTCCATTAACGCGCCTTCTCCCTCTCAGAGCTAACCTTGAGGCTGCAACCTTGAGCTAACAGAGCTACTTAACCAGTCCCAAGGGATGTGCTCTGCTACGCGCTGATATGAGCCGTGAGGACATAGCAACTGGAAAATGTTTTTGACAAATTAAACATCATATATTACACAAAATGGTCACTTGTGAGCTTTAAGCCATGTTATAATGTTACCTCCTCAAAAACATACCTGGAGTTGGGTTGTTGTTTCATTCACACGTTTGAGTGGTCTCCAGGAGAAGAAGACCACTACCTCTAAGGATATGTGATTACTCTGCCTTGAATGTTCCACTGTATGATTAAACAGCTCTACCTTACATTTATTCATTTACAGGTGATTTTATAGCTCAAAAATACCTAGGAAAACAGACATTCTGACTCTACTGTGAAACATTCCAGACAAAGCAATAACATCTCCATGGAGTAAAGCATTTGCCGGACCCTTGTAGCATATATGATTGGAGAGTATACTACATAAGAGATGGGGTACAGGCTAGTATCAGAAGATCTAGTTTGGCTCATGGAGTGAAGTGAGACAGAGTTTAAAACACAAACCCAGAAGACAATAATATGGTGCAGGATGTGAGTTGTATTGAAGGATTGATGAACAGGGGATAATTACAGTATTTACAATATTTACAATGCACACAATGGGGAAAAAAAGAATATGGTGCAGTGCTGTTCATATTTAAAAGTTCAGTTCAATATTGTTGATATTGTAATGGAAAGTTTATAGTGTCCAAGTAAGTAATGAGTAGGTTTTGACCTAGTCCTTTATGACTATTGCAGTGCAGGGTGTTGTGTGGGGAGCAGACTACTGCGCCTCCTACCGTACTGTAGAAGGTGGTGATTGGTATGGTTCCTTAGGCCCGTGGCCTTGGGCAGCTTGCCATCGGATTCAGCCGGACCATGGAGTGGACGGACCGACAGTCGGAGAGTGTAGTTGACAGTGGATTGATGGATAGATGGATGGAATAGAAGAGCAATGAAACAAAGGAACCTGGCCTGTATGGAATAGGACCAATAATCAGTTTCATCTCCATTATCAATACTGTTATTTAAATAATTACTTCAGTTCAATTCAATTACATGTACATGTTCAATATAATTATACATTCAATGTTCAACAGAGTACTCTTAAATTCCCAAGTACTCCATCACAAATCATAATGTAGAAATAGTTCAGTCAGTCAGCGTACGTTAAATAACAACCAAGTTTGGCTGAGGCTGTACCCTACTGTAGAAGGCATAATCTAGTGCCATCCAATAATGAGAATTAATAATATTCACTGGAGAAGCACTATATAGATATCCATATAAATATCCTAGTAACACAAGGTGTCAACAATACATAACATAACCATTCGTAAGCTCGGAGGCTCGGAGAGGCATAACAATGAATGAACTCACCAGTTCCCTCTTTATTTTTCATGCGTAAAAGATGACAATGTTGCATCAAACTAATGGCAGAGGCGCCTAAAAGGTTGAAAACATATCAGTGAATTAAACTGCAGTAAAAGTACATAAATAACCGTTTTAACTGAGGAAACGCGTACACAAGTTGCTGTTCCTAGTAGGCGGCACCACACACACACCACCGTAGGTGGAGCACGCCATATTAAAAGGAAATAATCTTGCAGAGGTCCCGCAGGACCTCTCGCAAGAGCACTATGAAGTACCATGATATTTCAGTCACAAAGAGGCGTGGGGAACCCCAAAAACCACTCGCGTTACACCATCCACCCGAAAAGTTAAACAATGAACCTTTAAAGAGGACCTATTTTTGCTACTAAACTGCATATGTGTGTTAATAGCATTGTCTACTGTTCCTAGTAGCAATTGTACTGCAAACTAAGTACATTTGTGCCTACAGTGGTCTCTGCAATTTCAAGTACTACATGACATCATGCAAGACTGCCCTGATTACAGCCAGATGTTTCTGATACAAACACCTGGCTGCAGGGGGCAGAGTTTGAAGTTTGGATACCTGTTCGACGTCTTACAATCTGCTGAAAACAATGAGGCCATTTGAAATCACTTCGAAAATAGCAATGACTGGTGTCGACGTGCTGCTAATGACAATAGATAGACAGTTTGCCGTGAAAGAAGTATAACTGTTAAAATGGGTCAGAACCAATTCCTGGCTGTTTATGTAGCTGGTGTAAAGCTAGCAACATAGAAAAATAGACATAGACAACATTATAACATGGCCATGAGCTTAAAAACTTTATTTAGTATTCATATTATTTTGTTTATTTGGTTTGGACAGTGAATAGTTGGGAATACTTGAAAGGCATGCACATAAACATGGTAGATTGTAACTGTACAACAACAGAAGAATGGGACTTATGAGGTCTGAGGTCAGTTTAAGGCCAATGAAAAGGCTTTCTAATTAGATGCAGTTTACAAGAGTGGGCTCTATTCACGCTTACATCACAAACCCGGAAACCGTTTGGAAACATGTGGATGACGAATTCCTTTGGGCTCTGTTGGTGATAGTAACTCTGAATAAATCTGGGGAAACTGAGAAAATGGCCCTTTTTTTCATCTAGATGTCATTGTATTCTTTCCTTTTTTTATTTATATAAGGAGAAAACAATCCCGCACTCTGTCTTACTTGCAAAATGAGAAATTTATTAAGACATGCAGCGTTTCAGCCCTAGGCCTTCATCAGGCAAAATGGAGTAAGAGCTAAAGGTGGCCATCTTAAATAGGGTGTGGCAAACACCCTAGGGTGACAGGTCGTGAATGAACAGTGCTCCCTTTTGGGTGCACTGTTCATTCACGTGTCACCCTAGGGTCACCCTAGGGTGCTTGCCACACCCTATTTAAGATGGCCACCTTTAGCTCTTACTCCATTTTGCCTGATGAAGGCCTAGGGCCGAAACGTTGCATGTCTTAATAAATTTCTCATTTTGCAAGTAAGACGGAGTGCGGGATTGTTTTCTCCTCGTGTGTTCTGGGTCTGCTCCCTCGCCTCCAACGCACCCGTCTGAAGAGATTGAAGTGCGAAGTTCTCATTTTTGGATATCGCCTTTTTTATTTATATAAATTGCCTATTATTTTGTGTTTCGTAATTTGTCCAAGTTAATAATTTTAAAAAAGTCATAGTAGCGTTCCGTTGCATTCATCAGATCAACAGTTACAACCACATGCCTGTAAGTGACATCGAAGATACAATTATTATGGAAGATAATTTGTTCCATTAGATTTTGAATTCTAAATACTGCTGAATTTCTCACGTTGAATTTTTTAAATCTGAAAAAGATGTTTGAATTATTTTTATTCTGAATTTTAGTTGCTGAAATTTTTAAGTATACTTTTTCAGTATGTTTCAAATTCAAAATAAAAATTTCGCCTTTTGAATATTCAGCGCATAGACCTCAAATTCAACAGTCAAAATTCAGAGTGGAAAATTCGCAGTGGAAAATTTCAGAGCAAAGATCCAAGATGCCAAGATAGAAGCAATCGATCCCATGTGACTGAGGACGACAGAGACGGTTTCCTATTGGCTGTTCTCATCTGTGGTTGGGGTTTATACTTAAATAAGAGATGAGGTTTTGATGAGGCGAATTCTGATCTGTCTTGGATCTTTTTTTTACATTCTTAATTTTGACTGTTGAATTTGAGGGCTTGGAAATATTTGTACTGAATATTTAAAAAGTAAAATTTTTATTTTGAATTTTACACTTAAAATTTCAGCAACTAAAATTCAGAATAAAAAGAATTCAAACATGTTTTTTCAGAGTTAAAAAATTCAAAGTGAGCAATTCAAGGGCATTTAAAATTCAAAATCTGATTAAACAAATTATCTTCCATCATTAGAGTCCCGTCCCCCACAAAAAGCTTTGGCAGCATGTGAATACACTGCTGCTGAATCCACGGTATTATCACATGCCCAGTGTCGGGAACTACACCGGAAGTTGTCATCTGAATGTTTCCAAACGTCTTCGATTAATTGTGAATAGCGTCTGTTGTGGTATCTAGAGTAAGAATATATTTGTAGCATAAAACTGGTTTGCATAGTCCTTGTATACCAATTCAACAGCTCCCAGCAAACCTTTAACACTAGATGAACCTGGAATGCCGTTAGCTATTAGAAACCGTCAGGAAAATAAATGGCAAGCATCTCTGCACTTGCCAAATCGGATTTCCCTGTGGGCTTTTCCATACACTCCGCACAGATAGTCTTAACAGTGTTTGGGTCTTAGGCGCACAAAGCGCAATTCTCCACTTCAGAAGATTCGACCAAAAACTGGAGGAGTGCCTGTTGTCCCCCACTGAGCAGCTTAAATATTTGAAAGGCGTCGAGCATATGTGGACCAGGGCGTCATGCTAGCTTTAGTGCGATGGCATCTATAATCCTGTGAAAGTGGAGCTGTACTGCATGTATGTGAATAATGCTAATATTTGTGGGCTAAGTTATTCAGCACGTAGCAGTAATGGCTTTGTAAGGAAAAGAATCAATAGTTTATCTGGAGCAGTTCGATAAAGACCGCTATGGGTCAGGTAAACAGCACAGGTCTATAGGAGACGCTGTAAGATGTGGTATCGAGAAAAGATTAGAGTGGATTCTTTGAGCTAATGTACATTACAAAGCCGGAATAAGTTATCTATGTCTACTATAGAAATTGTATTGGATAAGCATGTAGCATTTGTTTCTCATATTTAACACTGCTAGCAAGACAACGAGGCAGTTTCATCAATTCTACGCAATAACAATCCCGAGAATGGATAGGACTCTTGCTCCCAAATCTTACAATTTGCAAACTCCTTTTTGAATGTTTTTGAGCATTTTGTCACGCTCTATGATCCCGTAGCAGTCCCTTCTGGATTTGACCATACAAAGGACTGGGTGCTCAGGTAAATAGATTAGAGTTTCTCGTATTAAATCTTGTCTCCTCATTTTCATATAGGGGAGACGAATCACTGAAATGCATAAAAAAGAAAAAAAAATAGTGCAGAGGACTGAGTATATGGCATGTCTGCAGAATCAGTAAGTGAAGCCCTAAACTCATTTATCTCAGGTACACGGGAAGACAGTTTATTTTGTTCTGAATGTCTTCTGCATTTGAGATAAATGTGCTCTTATGGTCCATTTCTAGACCTTTCTGCATTCTGTACATGTATTATTATTAAAGTGTGACTGCAAGGATGAGCTCCATCAAAGTTTTTTTGTGTTTTTGTTAACTTCATTAACTTAAAGCCCCAGTGTGTAGGATTCGTGGCGCATAGGTGGATGGTGCTATTGCACTTTCTGTTTTAGCTACGGCAGACCTCAAGCGTCACCCGGGCGCGCACGAGCCGCGCCGCGGGCCGCGCCGCGGGCCGCTAATGTATAAATAAAACGCGGTCCCGTTTTTTGTTTTTTTTTTCTCATGAAAACACACATTCCCGATCATGTACCATGACACTCTACACATCAAATGAAACCTTACAGTCTCCTCTTTTTGACTATGCAATTCATTTCCCTGCAAAACAATCACTCTCCGAGCACATGAGGCTTTTATACGGAAAAGCACAAAACGAGGTTAGCTTACCTTAGAATGCTTTGCACAGGTCAAACTCTGTATTTCACCATAAACTTGCTCTCAATTTGTCCGTAAGAATCCAGCAAATAAAACCCAGTAAAACAATTTAGTCCAAAACACGTGTTAGATCATTACGACGGCTGATCCGGCAGCATGCTTGTGTTGTTTACCCAAAACACGAGCCTTGCCGAAGGCGAAGGCGGAGCCCAAATGTCCTTCTGCGGCTCTCGTATTCAAAATGGCTGCCTCTGCATGGGGAAGATCCCCCTTTTATGTGACTATATCTAAGTCCAACAGAATACTTTGATTTCATGATGGAAGTGAAAAGGCTTGGAAAACAATGTATTTTTGAATGGGTATCTTCAATTTCAGTAATTAACGGGTAAAAATCTTACACACTGTCCCTTTAAACCTGTCATGTGTCTATGGAGACAAGCAGTAGACCTCACCAGGAGAAGTTAGAGATATTTTAATTTTATGTGCTTCTTGTGCTTTTAGCCTTGCACATACACCACCAAGTATTTACTTGATTCAGATATTTCACATCAAAGTTACATTTGTTTTCATGCCTGATAGTTTTGACAGCTCACCAATTATTGACTCAATAATACATTATTGGATGACCAAATGAACCTCTCTCTCATTATCATTTTGAACCTCTCTCTCATATTATCCATCATAAAGCAGTTATACAGATTGTCAGTTGCTTTTTGAGTTTCCATTCATCTTGTATATTATGCTTGTAAAGCCCATGTGGTTCTGTCTGTGTTGGAGCAGCCTTCACCTGTCTCCTTACACTCAGTGAGTCTAGCTGTCTCTGTCAGAGCTCTTGGGCCTTCCTTTCCAGCTCCTCTTTCTCTCTCTCCCTCTGTTTCTTCCCTTACATCTCCCCCATTCTCCTTCTCTCCTCATTATTTTCATTCCTGTCTTCCACTCTCTCTTTCCTTCTCCCCACACATACCTGCATCTTTGGTGCATGTGCTGCTCAGAATGTGTATGCCCCCAGTGAGGAGGAGTGAAACTGTTTGTGTGAGTTCTCTGAATGCTTCCCTGGAGGCTGCTTTGAAAAATGTGTCTTGGACTGGTCAATAGAGCCAAAGAAGACCAAGGATCTGGCATAGATCCATGTTCACTACAGGAGCCTATACAATACAAACCTGCCTTTGACCTGTGCCATTGGGCTGACTGCTGGGTTGCTCACCAGTTTACAGAATAAATCCTCATATGCTATAGCTTTGACACGTTCATAGTTTAGTGAAGTGTTGTGGGCATTTTTTGGAAAATATTTGATTTCATTTCTGTCAGTTTAGTGCACATTTTTAAAACGTCTAAAAGCATTAACAATTGGAGGAACACAAAACACGAAATATGCATCAATAATACAACAATTCAATTACCTGCCTGGGCAGCCAGAGTCAAATGTGTTGATGAAACTTTACAAAGAAGAGTGGGTCTGGAACCATATTCTGTCTCTCAGATTTCAGAGGTCGTGATTGACAGGCAGAGTGGCGATTCCAGATCCCACAGATTAACACTGTCATTGTGTCTTTGGGCAAGACAGTAAGCTGAGTGAGGTAAATTGTAAATGGTCACATCTTTATACAGTATAGCGCTTTTCCACCTTCAAGGCACTCAAAGCGCTTTACAACATTCACCCATTCACACTCACACACCAGTGTACACAGACACTGGGCGAGGTGGGTTAAGTGTCTTGCCCAAGGACACAACGGCAGCATTGATCTGTGGGAGCTGGAATCATACCGTCAACCTGGATCTGACCGCTCAGCCACTGATGTTTCTTATCTCAGGAGCGGGATTTGAACCGCCAACCTTAAGATCAGTGGACAAACCCTCTACCAACTGAACTACTGCTTCTCCTGAAGTCGATCACCATCTCCTTGGTCTTACTGGTGTTAAGGCTCAGGTGGTTGCGCCCACACCAGTCCACAAAGTCTCTGATGACCGAGCAGTACTCCAGCTTGTTCCCCTCAGACGCACAGCCCACAATGGCCGAGTCGTCAGAGAACTTCTGGAGATGGCAGCTGTCCATGTTGTAGATGAAGTCTGAGGTGTAGATGGTGAAGAGGAAGGGTGAAAGGACAGTTCCCTGGGGGTGCCCGGTGCTGCAGACTACCACCTCTGACTCACAGCCACGCAGCCGCACATACTGTGGACGGTCAGTGAGGTAGTCGTTGGTCCAGGCAGCAAGATGTTTATCAACTCCTGCATCCTCCAGTTTCCTCCGCAGCAGCGCCGGCCTGATGGTGTTGAAGGCGCTGGAGAGGTCAAAGAACATGACTCTCACAGTACTCCTGGCGGGATCCAGGTGGGTTAGCGCCTGCTGCAGCAAGGAGATGACGGCGTCCTCTACTTCTGCGTTTGGCTTGTAGGCAAACTGCAGCGGGTGCAAGGTGGGGCTCACCACTGAGCGGAGGTGGCTGAGGATCAACCTCTCCATGGTCTTCATGAGGTGGGAGGTCACGACAACTGGTCTGTAGTGGGCCGGTTCCCTGGCATTTGTTGTTTTAGGAACCGGGACCACAGAGGAGGTCTTCCACAGGACGGGGACCCTCTCCAGTCTGAGGCTGAGGTTGAGGATGTAGCAGAGAACCTCACAGAGCTGGTCCGCGCAGGTCCTCAGCAGCCTGGGGCAGATACCATCAGGTCCTGCGGACTTCCTCTGCTTCAGCCGCCTTAGCTCCCTCCTCACCTCGTCCGATGTGATAGAGGGGGGCTGAGGTTAACGTAGCAAGTTAAGGATTCTTCTTCTCTGGAAATGCCGCGTACATATCACGCGGCTCACTCACAGCTGATCGGCGAACAGGTGCAAACGCAACAGCGCAAATCGCCATGATTGGTGGTGGGTAATTATGCTGCCACATGATTGGAAGCTGGAGCGCAGTTCAGCCTATGATTGGCTTTTGGCACTGGCTATTTTGACTTCAAAACGGCGAATTTCGGTGATGGATTTTCATGTCTGATTGATAAAATGCCACAACATGGGCGTAGTGATACGAGTCGAGAGAGACAATACGCGAATGCGAAATATGCTGCTGGATGTTTCGTTGACAACTGTTTCGGATGCAAATATATCACCTTTTGGACAAATATTTTGTTTTGAGAAGAAAAACAAACTTTATTTCATATCCCCACGAAGTTACCGGACCTACTTACGTGGGCTCCAGAACGCGAGCCAAACCTGGCTGAGCGGAGAGTGTCAGAGGTAAGCCGGTGTCAAGACACGTAACTTTTAGAAGAAACCCATACAGATTAACATTTAAAAAAAACGCACTATCCCTTTAAGCATACAATAGAGCAAAGCAAAGACATGTCACACACTCCTCATACCTGCCTCATTAAAGGGAACATAAAGTCTGGCTCACTCACAAGTTAAGTTTGGAAAAAAAAAATATATATATATATATGCAATATATGCTAATATGTTGAATTCTGTATTTTATACAAGAGGTTTCTGCTCATCGTTTATTTGGGTCGTGCACAACTTTGGGGTATGTCAGTCAATATAGAGACTCTACAGGGTCACGTCAGGCTGTCACCCATCCCCTTTTATTGAAAACCTCAGAAACCTTTTACTTTTACTCAAGTTAAAGTAAAAGTATCTGTACTTTTACTTAATAAACAAAATTGAGTACTTCATCCACCACTAGTCCAATCTCAAACCTTTCTCCTCTCACTTTAATGAATTCCCTCAGTCCACTCCACAGACGTGTAACTGTACCAGTGAACATAGTGGGCTCTTAAAGGCTGTGTCCGGCTGCACATGTGTCATGGCTAATCTGCACTGAGCACAATCTAAATGCCAATGTGTGCCCTTTGATCCACCGCTGCTTCCATTTACATTCAAATTAGATGTGGCAGCAGACCCATCACCAGAGTCCTTTAATGACAGTCTATGTTCCCCTTTAAAGCCCTGGCAGTGCTAAGAGGATCTTGCATGCTTTAGACGCCATGTCCCTTTGACATTGGGACTGCGAGGGTCTCTGTAGCCGTCTTCCCTGGAGGCTCGCACACAAATTGCAGCGCCACTAATTAAGTCAAAAGCAGAGCCAGCGCTTTCAAATGGGAGAGGGCTTAAAGGTCCATGTTGTTAACACACTGTTTCTTCATCAAAAGCATTTCCACCAGTTAATGCCGTGGAGTAATCATGTTTTTTTAATAACATTTTTAGTGAAGGGCACACCACTGCTTGTCTCCATGGCGATGTGCTTTGTTTAGAATTCTCCACAGTGGTGTAACTTATTGATCTATATAGGAACCACTACAAAGGTCTTTAAAACAGTATTCAGCTCTTCTCAAATGGAAGTTAATTAAGAATGAATGAAGTAGTTGTTATAATCTAAACAAACAATAGACTATTTTGAATTGAAAGTTCTTCTATATCAGACAGCAAAAAAATTGATTTATTCACCTGAAATACCCCAGCTTACAGGAGACATCATTTACTGGAAGAGGACCCTCCGGATCCCCTCTTAAGTTGCTTCTAAACCTTTGTCAAACACATACCTAAAAGTCTTGCTTGGTAAATCCAGACTCATTATTTCAGTGACACATGTGAAGGAGCTCATTGGTCAGCACCATTTAGAACAAAATCACATTTCTTTCTTTCTTTGAGCTTTGCTCATTGAGTGTTTTTCAGTCCCCTGTTGCTCCGTTCTTTTTTTCTTAAAGGCAGCCATATTTGTTTTGATACAGTCAGACCATGCACAAACCCGAAAGTCCTCTTTAAACAAGTATAATCCTATTTCATTGGTTTTATTTACCATATGTGTAGCACTACAGACTTTGAGGGCACAAGTCGGCATTAGAGATTCCTAGATATGTGCGTTTTTACTAGTTGAGATCATGAAGAACCCACTCCATGTTTCAGATAACAGCATTGGTTGCTTAAAAAGCATACATTTTGTCTGTGAAACAGGGGTATTTTTTTGGTAAAAATCGAGGCGTGTCTAAATTACCATCCTACCGCTGCGGACCAATCACGCGACATTTGCGCTCTTTTGTTTACTTTTTCCGCCTATCAGCTGTGCGCAACTCCTGAATATGTAGCTGCATATCTATCATAGGCTGCATTTGCATCCGTAACTTAAAAATCCTTAACTTTGACTGTAAATGCTACATAAGGAAATGCTGTAAACGCTCTCTTCGGGATGTGGGACACAGAGCTCTCCGGAACTCATGTACAGAATGCGATCAGATACTTTACTGGGGAAAAGAGGGTGGATTATGCGATCCACGGACAACGAGCCAAACAAGTAACTAAATGTCTGAACACGTTTACTTTATAGACTTTAGGACATGTTTAAATACTAATTCAGCTTTCGTGTGGTGATCATATCGCGCTGTGCTGTGTGCTGGACCGCTCTGTGCGGGTGCTCACTGCAGGACTCGTGTGGTGAGAACTCCTTTCACAATGCGGGCTAAGCTAATGCTAATGCTAGCATTTAAACAATGCGACCAGTGCGAACAAGAAGAGTCTCTTTAGGTTAATTTCCACTCTATTTTTGTTTATATGAAAGCCGAACGTTTTGCCATAGGCTATAGCGGTAAAGAAATACTTTATATTCATTCAATTTGACCCGTTTCAGTACTTTTGTAATTTTTTTTATTTGGCGCTAATATAGCCATGAGGGTTTGAATGGAAGCGTGAAATGAATGGAAGTTATTATGGATGCATTTGAACCTTAAATGTTTTAAATGTTTTCTTTTTGTAACTTTTTTGAATGAATTAGGCTGCAATGTCAATACTAATTGATTTATTTAATAGAACATTGAAAGTGCACTTTACTTTGTTTTTGGAATTAAAGCTAGCTTATTTTGATGTGACCAAAAGTTTATTTATAGATATATGGCATGTATTTACTAATTGTTATTTATTTATTTAAAGCATAGTATATTATACTGTGCTATATTATGTCTATATTGTATAATACATTGTATAATACGTGCAGTACAAAATCGACGTGCTATATATATATATATATATATATATATATATATATATATATATATATATATACATACACACACACTATATTATGTGCAATACGAAATTCATTTGAGCAGTATTACCTCCTGTGAAATACTCCTTAAATACCTGTACCTTTGCCTGGAAGAATCCATGACTCATCGCTGTACCAGCGGCGAGTCTGGTAACGCTTGGTCCAGAATGTGCTGCCGTTGCGCTTAGACAGACAGCTAAGTGAACCAATCAGAGAACAGTTAACGGACAGCGACATGAACCAAGCCGGTAGGAAGCAATGCAAAAACATATTTTTTGAAAAGAAAGGCCTCTAGAGCTGTCAGCTGCTGTGGTTTTAAGGAATCGATGTGTTTTAGGTCATTTAAGACCAATTTTACAGCTGAATGGAAGGGACGTTGCGGGCAAAGGCGGGTGCACTGACGTCACCATCTTTGAACGAATCAGAATCGCGGAGTCCGTTGTTAACCGGAGGAGCGAGCGTGGAGCGAGGGTGTCCAAATGGTATCGCGCTGTATAGCAAATACAGAGAGATATCATTTGGCTGGCCAGGTAACCTGTACATTTCATTACATATTTTATTAATTTTTTTAAATTATATTGGTTACTTTGCTATGCTATTAGTACTTCCTGACTATAAATAAATTTTGTAGTAAACTTTGACTTAACATATTATTCTGTGTATTATTAAATTATTGAATGATTCTGACCTGGACAGACTACACTGATAGTCATGATGGGGGAGGGCTTAGCTTAATGTCATGCAAATGAGGGCTGAAGAGACGAAAACTTCGAGAGGGATTATTTGGAAGCTAGAAAATGTGGTATGGCTGCATTCAAATAGAAACAACATTTTTAAATATGGTCCGATTCTCACATGTAAGACATCATTGGAAAGCTTAGAACCTGTACTTTCAGAATCTGTGAATAACTCAAAACGCCTCCGTGACGACTTGGTATTGGTTTTCCTGCGGTTAGACACATGTAAGTTCATTTTCGATGATATGGAGAAGTACCCTTTTTTGCGGTAGAGCACCTGCCCTTTAAAATCCCAATGCACGGCCCTGACTTAAAGGTGTATTGTGTAACTTTTCTGGTGAATGCGTGAAGAGTCCCTCAGTCGTCCAGGTAGAATCCATGATAAAAGAAGAAATTCAATTTGTCAACTGGACAAAGTTTGTTTGGTCGAAAACGTTTCGCCGCTCATCCGAGAGGCTTCGTCAGCTCTAATAAGAATACTGGTAAGACACTTGCTTATATCTTGCTGCAGGGAGGAGCTAACTAGTTAACTACTTTCCGAACAACTGTTTTTCACACCTCTGGCCCTGACCTGGCTAGCCCTATTGTTCCCCTGTTTGCTTGATCTAGGCTTAAGAATGGAATTATAGATCTATAATTCCATTCCAGGTCAGGGCCAGAGGTGTGAAAAACAGTCGTTGTAGGGATGAATAGGTATGGTAATCTAGACGCCAGAGAAACAAAAGACTGAAACCAATGAGATAGTTTCGGAAAGTAGTTAGCTAGTTAGCTCCTCCCTGCAGCAAGATATAAGCAAGTGTCTTACCAGCATTCTTATTAGAGCTGACGAAGCCTCTCGGATGAGCGGCGAAACGTTTTCGACTAAACAAACTTTGTCCAGTTGACAAATTGAATTTCTTCTTTTATCTTTTCTGGTGAATGTCTTGAATGTTTGTATGGCATTAAACCTTTCTGTCTTCATCAAGACCAAACAAGACCATGTTGCACATCAAGTCAGTGGAGACATTTTATCTCTTGGTCTTGTAGTAATGGGAAAGGTGTTTTTATAATCAATTAACTACAGTAGGTAGATGACAGTATGTATGTCATTTGTATTGTCTGCATTTTAACTGCTATGGGCACCTTTTATACGGCAAGGCTGGTTTCAGGGTTGTCCCATTTACAAAAGGTATAAATTATGCTTAATATTTTTTGTGTATATTTAGTCATTTTGTAATAAATTAATAAAATAAATATAAAGAGGCAACGCCGCTCACAGTCAGAATGCCTGTTTTTAGTTGCTATTTAATTGAGCTATAAAATCACCTGTAATTAGATAAATGTTAGGTAGAAGTATTTAATGTCATACCGTGGAACATTCCAGGCAGAGCAATGACATATCCATAGAAAGAAGCAGGTGACGGGGCCCCAACCAAAAAGTTACACAGTGCACCTTTTAACATTCATAACACCACTCCACCTTGTCTGCCAGTGACCTTGATTTTCTAGTCTTACTGTCTCCTTGTAATTACATTTTTATAATTGAGTCAAACCTATTATTACCCGTACACTGACAGCTGTTGATAGATTACTCGCTCGGAGACTTCTCTTCCTTTTAGCAGCAACCACACAAACATGAAAAAAGACGCCCATTTTCTTTGACTTATGTGATGATTTTACCAGATGAGAAAATGACAGCCAATTGGTGTCAAATCGCTTTCATGTTTAGCTAATCTGTGCATTTTTGTGATTAGAGAAAATTGTTTTGCCTCCAGTGTTGACTCACAATACTACCTTTTGACCTTTTTATCGTAGATATTATGTGTAATTGTTATGTTTTAGGTGTCTGGGGCACTTTTGCATTGGTAGTGTAGATTTTTTGAAAACATTAGCAGTGTTGGCGTTCACTGCATTAGCTTTCCTCTAAGCTTCAATTCTATTAGTTATTGTTTTAAGCCTTCTTTGAACTGTTTTACTCCTCACTGCCAGCTGACAACTGTGTCCTTTTGTATGCACTGTAATTTAGGCAGAATTACCTGATGTTTTGCAGTCTTAAGCACTATTCGGACGGGATTAGTTTTACAGGGGGATGTAGAGTAATGTCGGTTTATCACAGGACCTCTGTAATATAAATGACCCCATTCACACAGGACAAGAAATGTCTGTAATATTTTATATTTTATTTGACATGGGAGGAGTTTGTTTACGCTCTGCCGTCACGTATTCGTCGTTGGTGGGGCAGGGCATAAAGCATCAGCTGAAGATATAGAAGTCATGATTAGCCTATGTGAAATATTAGTGAACTATGTAAATTATTTCCCATAATCAGGACTAATAGAGCATATATCACTTACACTTACACCTAAAACAAGCAGAAGTTTCATGCCTCTGACGACTGATTTATACCTCTTGGGCTTTTTCATTGGTCGATGTGTGCGTTTGTTTGAGAGTACCGGTAGATCATTCCGTTTGCCGGCAAAACAAAGCGCTTCAAGCTCCTCCATGTTCGAAAATTGCAGTACATTATTTCTTTAAACGGATGTGACGAAATATTACATACATCTTTACCGAGGGTCGCAGTTTTACAGAAGGTGAAACTCGCTGTAAATTACACAGACATACTCCGTTATGTTTACGGACATGGCGCGTTCAGACAGGACTAAATTCCCTGGTTATTATTCCTTCACCCCATGTCACCCCATAAAACTAATCCCGTCCGAATAGGGCTTTAAAAACGTGAAAAACAGAGCTACTTCATTTCAGACGGTTTGCAATACTTGTAATTTACTTGTACTTTCTACAGCTTTCAGAGGACAGACCAGAGTATTGTAATGCTAACAACAACTAGTATGTTAACAGTGCACTTCCTGGTTTGCGGATGATAAAAATGCTTGATAATTAGACACAATCAGCACACTTTCATATTGACCCTTAGAGCTACAAGATAATTGTACTGGGACTAATTTTTATTTAACTTTTTTAATTAGCACAATCACAAAAGAAGATAAGATAACCACAACGTTTTCAATCAAGACTAGCAATTCAACAACACTGTTACTGAACCTGTTGTAATTTGGGGCTTAGCATGTTCGTGTTACCACACTCTTCATGATCCTGGTGTTTGTTATTTCGCTATTTTGTCTGTAAACAAATTCCTATTCCTTATATGAAACTTGGCTCCAAATTCACTTATATAGCTGCTAGCCTCTGTGAGCTTCATTTGACTGGACCCGAACGCTATGGGTGACGTCACACTCCAGAATCCACTTCTTTATACAGGCTACGTTTGCAGCTTTGGGGTGAAAAACATATAAAACTGGGTGTGTCCTCTGTCCTGACTCCAGGGCCACTGTAGTCTGAGGTGCTTGGTGACATCACACAGCCTGATCACAGCCATGTGTTTCTGAATAGCAACACCTGGCTGCAAGAGCGGAGTTTGAAGTGTGGACACTTGTTCAAACAATTACACTGTTCCTTATATGCGGCATTAACATTATACCCGTAGACGAGGTAAACAACAACTGAACAATAGTACTGCGGTAATTATGGTCATTATAATTTTTCCCCTGGGTTCAACACAAAATGATTGTGTACTCGGCGTTCTCTGCCTCAGATGCCATGTTGTACGCGATTGTCTGTCTGCTGGTTTAGTTTGTGTTTACCTAGTGATATTAGCAGCTACTGGAAATACTCATTACCACTCCTTGATGAAGTATGGGTGGTAAAACTGTGTACTCAAGCTAATTATAAATAAATCGAGCCTAAAGTGATGTTGTACAAGCAAATGATCAGACATAAATAGATGATAAGATGGCACTGGAGAGGCCAGCTGCCTGCGGGAGTAGCTCCGTTACGGTGATCACGGGAAATCTGCGTTCTGTGTCCAACAAGGTGGAGGAGCTGGTTACGTTGACCCGACATCAGAGACAATTCCAGAACTGCAGTTTGATGTGCTTCACCAAAACGTGGCTGAATGGGAATATACCGGACAATGTAATCTCAATGGATGGATTTATTATGAGGCGTGCGGACCGGACTGTAACGGGGAGCGGGAAAAAATGTGGAGGTGGACTGATCTTCTTCATTAACCAATGCTGGTGTCATCCCAGGAACGTACACGTGAAACATCAGCTGTGCTCCCGGGACATTGAATTACTCACTGTCGGTATGCGGCCGTTTTATTTGCCTAGAGAATTTATACACATTATTGTGTTCTGTGTGTACATTCCTCCATCGGCGGATGGAGCGGCAGCATGCGAGCAGCTCCATAGCGTAGTGAATGACATGCTGATACGTCATTCGCGCGCCCTCTTTCTGATCACTTTCACGTGCCCCACGAGAGACAGTAAGACTCTAGACTTGTTTTATGTCAATATCAAAGACCCTTACACCTCCGCCCCCCTCCCCCCGCTCGGACGCTCAGACCACTGTCTGGTTTACCTGCTCCCGGAATACACACCCAGGGTGAGAAGAGGACCTGTGCAGAAGCGGTCTGTGAAAATTTGGACTCAGGAGGCCTGTGAGAGTCTGAGGGACTGTTTCCAGAACACAGACTGGGACATGTTCACCGGCTCTTATGGAGACGACATCAACGGCCTGACCCATTGCATCACGGACTACATCAACTTCTGCGTGGAGAACACTGTGCCAACCAGGAGAGTATGGTGTTTCTCCAACAACCACCCCTGGGTCACCCCTGAGCTTAAAGCCCTCCTGAACCAGAAAAAAAGGGCTTTCAACTCAGGGGACAGAGAGAAGCAGAAAAGGGTTCAGAGGGAGCTCCAGTGGAGGATCAGACGGGCCAAAAAGGACTACGGGAGGAGGATGCAGGAGCAGCTGGCCCAGAACAACGTACGGGGCGTGTAGAGAGGACTGAGGAACATGTCTGGTTTTGGACAGAGTGGCAGAGGGACAGCTGATGGTGATGAGCGCTGGGCGGATTAATTAAACTGTTACTTCAACAGGTTTGACTCGCCCCCCACCCCCTCTGCCGACTCCCCCCTCCTCTTCACACCTCCCCGGGCCAGTAGCCACATCCCCCTCCCCCTTCACACGGACCCAACCCAGTCACCTCCGCTATGTGGTGAGCCCCACCCTGGACCCGCTGCAGTTTGCCTACAAGCCAAACGTAGGAGTAGAGGACGCTGTCATCTACTTGCTGCAGCGGGCGCTCACCCACCTAGAGACTGCCGGGAGTGCTGTGAGAGTCATGTTCTTTGACTTCTCCAGCGCCTTCAACATCATCAGGCCAGCGCTGCTGCGGGGGAAGCTGGAGGACGCGGGAGTAGAAGGACATCTCGCTGCCTGGACCATCGACTACCTCACTGACCATCCACAGTACGTGCGGCTGTGAGTCAAAGGTGGTAGTCTGCAGCACTGGGCTCCCCCCAGGGAACTGTCCTCTCACCCTTCCTCTTCACCATCTACACCTCGGACTTCACCTACAACACGGACAGCTGCCATCTCCAGAAGTTCTCTGACGACTCGGCCATTGTGGGCTGTGTGTCTGAGGGGAACGAGCTGGAGTACTGCTCGGTCATCAGAGACTTTGTGGACTGGTGTGGGCGCAACCACCTGAGCCTTAATACCAGTAAGACAAAGGAGCTGGTGATTGACTTCAGGAGGAGACCACTACCTCACTCACCGGTGAACATCCAGGGGCAGGACATAGAGACTGTGGACAGTTTCAAGTACCTGGGTGTTCACCTCAACAATAAACTGGACTGGTCCCACAACACCGACGCCCTGTACAAGAAGGGCCAAAGTCGCCTCCACCTCCTGAGGAGACTGAGGTCCTTTGGAGTGTGCAGGCCTCTGCTCAAGACTTTTTATGACTCTGTGGTGGCCTCTGCTCTCCTCGCTGTCGTCTGCTGGGCCCCGAGCAGCACAGAGCGGGACAGAAAGACTTAATAAGCTGGTCAGGAGGGCCAGCTCTGTCCTGGGCTGTCCTCTGGACTCTGTGGAGGAGGTGGCTGAGAGGAGGGTGCTGGCCAAATTCACGTCCATCATGGACAACACCTCTCACCCTCTGCACCAGACTGTAGAGGAGTTGAGCAGCTTCTTCAGCAGCCGACTGAGGCACCCCCAGTGCAAGAAGGAGCGCTACTGCAGATCCTTCATCCCCACCGCCATCAGACTGTATAATTCTACTATATAGGCCAGACGTGCAATATCCTTTTTCCATGCTCCATGTTAATGTTTGTATTATTATTATTATTTATTATTATTATTACTTATTTTTTATTATTACTTACTTTATTCCATTCTTGCCTGCATGCACTTTTCTTTCTTGTTTTTCAAACTGTCCTGGAGCTACTGTGGCAAGTAAATTTCTCCTGTGTGAGATCAATAAAGTCTTATCTTATCTTATCTTAAATGCATTTGTGAACCAGTTCACACTGGATATGATGCTTCGGGTGTACAGCACAGATATGTCTATGGAGGAATGTTCAGCCATTGCCATGACACAATGTAAACACAGTCAAATTAGTTTTAAATTCAAAGACTTAGACAAACTTTATTGATCCACAAGGGAAATTAGTTGGACACAGTAGCTCACACATCACAATACATTATAGTAACAAATAGTACAAAATGTAAAAGTTGAATTCCTTTCAACTGACAAGGTTACACCACATTCCAAAGCTAATATGAGTAGTTCTTTATGACCACAGCTACCGTGGGGTAGACTGGCACAATTAAGGCTGCCATTCTGCTCCATCGACCCCTCTGACCGCTACAACCATAGAACAATTGCAATATTATCTTTTTTTTCCTCATTTCCTATCTCGACAATAAAAGTCCAGTTATATGAATTAAGTAGATTTCATTTGTACCAAAGTGACTACACGACACTGCCAAATCCTACATGTATCACTAATTAAGAAAATAAAATTGGAGAATGGACTTAGTACAGTGGGCTTGTACTGGTGAAAACGGGGGACTGATTGGCAATATAGCGTCCTGAAAAGTGGATTTTGCAGAATTGGTCTGCTTTAAATTCCCCATGCTTTGTTTTTAGTTTCATATTTATTTGGCACTCTAAAAACTCTAAAACCAAAATCTGTTTTGGAAATTTGATCACATTTGGCATATGTTTCGTTGGACGTTGGTAGGTTTTCATAGTTTCATTTTGAATTATCCATCATTTCGATTTAAACTTCCAGACTTTTACCCTTTCACTGCTCCTTTTTTGTGCTCCTGTATGGTGATTGTGTGCATCCTCTTTCGTGTGTGTGTGTGCGTGCATGCGGGTGTTGTGATGTGAAAACGGTGGATTCCTCTGGAGCAGACAGCTCAGTGCTCTGAGTTATACAGTAGGGTGTGCTCTGCTTCAGACCAGTCCAGGAAACAGAGCACTGCTGTTCAGACCCAGTCAATCTAGGTGTTACAGCAACGCTGGAGGAGTTTGAATTTTGTTACTTCAAAAACTTTAATCAAACTATTAAAAATGTGCAGGAGTTACTATTTGAGTTTTACTTTTTGTGATGATCCAATAAGACAAATATCTGCTTATTTTAAAGGGCCCATTTTACGCTGTTTTCTGATTTATGTTACAATGATGATTGGATCACTATTTGATTAAAATGTTGAGTCCAAAATACAAAATGGTAAATACATTTTATTAATCAACTTTGTGGATTTACTTAAGTGTAGAGGAGTGTGGGGGTTCATTTCCTGTTTTCTGGTGTAATATGTGTGTCCTACAACCTACAAAATGATCTTTACACAAGAACATTAAGAGCATCTGCTAAATAAAGTAAATACTCTTTGGTGCTAAAAAAAACAAAAAACACTGTTAAATACAGCTTCATAAATACATAAATTTTTTCTAAACTTTTTTTTTCTCAATCAAAGTGCAAAGAGCCACACAGAGGCTTTAAAGAGCCACGTGTCTCACAGTGATTGCAGAGTCCTGACAGAGGCCATGGAAGGGTCAGTGTTAGGATTTAAACCTCTTGCCTCTCTGCAGGGAAAAGTCTGTATACAGATTATGGATAATTGCTGATCGACTGGTTGGTTGTTGTATCTACAGTCGTCTCCTGTCCTCTACAATAACAGCCCCTCAGACTGTGGGAACCCACATGTGTGAAGTGAAACTCTGACAGTTGTAGCACTTTAGCCTGCAGCTTTTCAGGCCTGGGACTGAGCATAAGAGCATAAGCTTTGCTGTCTCACACACTCACTGTTAGCTGCAGGGGTGAGCGCTCTGCCGTAGCTTTAGCCACCTTGCCGTACTAGCATGGCTCCTTACAAGTGTTCATTATGGACTCTTGGCACGCTCTGGAGGAACAGTGGAGTGACGGGGGAAAGATCCACAGCACATGGCGGCCATGTTGCTCCCATCTGCTGCCTCATTTGTATGCTCTGGCAAGAGCCTGTGATTCATTTAGACCAAAAGGAGGATGGGGACTGTCAGGACACTGCTTTAGCACTATTTATTGTTTGTAGTCTTGGGGTAATTTGATTCAGCTGAGCAAAATGCGTGCATATTTATCCCACATCAGTCACTGTGTTTGTGTTCCATTTTTCAGTTGTGTCTTCAGAGTGGTTTATGTTCAGAGTATAGAATATCAAACAGAAATTTGGTCTTGTTGATAATCCTTTTGGTGTGATCACTTAAGTACTGCCAGAGACAGCCCGTGGACTGTGGCTGCGCTCTACCTGATTCCTACTGTGTCTTTGTCTCTTTTCTAACACATTTCTAGCCTGCTAATTATTTTCAGAGGCTAGAGCGCTAATGCTAACAACACCTAGCATGCTAACAGTGCACCAGCCAGATATATTATGCTGAATCGTATACTACATGGGACTGTGTTTGTGATTTCATCCAGTCAGCACCAGTTAATATTGTGATAATGTGGTTTGCTGTCAGAATACTACTACACTATGCGTACACTCCACACATATTAAGGAGGAGAGGCATTCAACTGCTCTGGGTAATAACCAGGTGAACAGTCGGCAGATGTTAAAAAAAGACTTTTCAGACCTGGAGCCTCTCATGAAAATTCACTTGCATTGCTACAAATCACTGTCCAATTGGAAATACTTTTCTTCGTAAGACTCGCTGTGAACGAATGTTGAAGGACATGGCATTAAACATATCTATCTAACAGTCATTTATTGCTTTTATTGCTCAAAAATGCCTTGAAAATATGCATTCTTACTGTGAGGTGGGTTGCCCCTCCACAGATCTGACCTGTAGCTCTGGCCTGGATGTGCCACATGCTTGTTTTCATGGAAATAGATCAAGTTAATGCTATGCTGTGAAACTTTTTTGTCAAAGCAATGACTTCTCCTAAGAGAGATGTCAGGTGGCAGACTTCCTACCAGTTAAGTTACATAGTGCACCTTTTAATTAGCCTTAATAGCATGAAGGAAGACTTAATTCATAATGAACAAATTGTTTATTAAGAATTATTCGGGAGTAACAACTAATGAAATTGTTTTTCCATGTATTTGAGCAAAATGTGTATTGACCCACTACAGACCCACTATTGACCCACTTTGGCGGCACGGTAGCAGAGTGGTTAGCGCTCTTGCTTCACAGCAAGAAGGTTCCGGGTTCGATCCCCGGGTCGCCCAGACCTTTCCGTGTGTGTTCTGTGTGGAGTTTGCATGCATGGTCTGGGTTCGATCCCCGGGTCGCCCGAGCCTTTCTGTGTGGAGTTTGCATGTTCTCCCCGTATCTGGGTGGGTTTCCTCCGGGCACTCCGGTTTCCCCCACCAACCCAAAACATGCACCATAGGTACTCCAGCTTAGGTCCTGACCAAACCGAAGCAAGAAGATCATGGAGATGGTCCCCGGGCGCCCTAATGTGTGTGCTGCCCACTGCTCCTAATATATGTACAGTGCCGTGAAAAAGTATTTGCCCCCTTCCTGATTTCTGTGTTTTTTGCATATTTATCACTCAAAACATTGTCAGATCATCAAACCAATTTTAATATCACACAGAAACAACCCAAGGAAAGACAAAATTCAGTTTTTGAATGATGATTCCATTTATTAGTGCACAAAAAAAATCTAAACCTATCTGGCCCTATGTGAAAAAGTAATTGCCCCCTTAATCTAATAGCCAGTTGAGCCTCCTTTGACAGCAATAACTGTAACCAAACGTTTGCGATAATTGGTGATGAGTCTTTCACACCGCTGGGGAGGGATTTTGGCCCACTCTTCTATGCAGAATTGTTTCAATTCTGCCATATTGGAGGGTTTTCTTGTATGAACTGCCCGTTTAAGGTCACACCACAGCATCTCAATCGGATTTAAATCCGGACTTTGACTTGGCCACTCCAAAACCTTAATTTTGTTTTCTTTGAGCCATTCAGAGGTGGACTTGCTGGTGTGTTTTGGATCATTGTCCTGTTGCATGATCCAAGAGCGCTTGAGTTTGAGGGCACGAACTGATGGCCGGACATTCTCCTTCAGGATCTTCTGGTAAACAGCAGAATTCATTTTTCCGTCAATCACAGCAAGTTGTCCTGGTCCTGAGGCAGCAAAGCAGGCCCAGACCATCACACTGCCACCACCATGCTTTACTGTGGGCACCATGTTCTTTTTATCAAATGCTGTGCCATTTTTACGCCAGATGAAACGGGCTGCAGACCTTCCAAAAAGTTCAATTTTAGACTCATCGGTCCACAAAATGTTTCTCCAAAAGTCTTGAGGGTCATCAAGGTGCTTTTTGGCAAAGGTGAGACGAGCCTTTGTGTTCTTTTGTGAAAGCAGTGGTTTTCTCCTGGGAACTCTTCCATGGATGCCATTTTTGGCCAGTGTTTTTCTAATGGTGGAGTCATGAACACTGACCTTAACTGAGGCCAACGAGGCCTGTAGTTCTTTCGATGTGCGTCTAGGTTCTTTTGTGACTTCCTGAATGAGCCGTCGTCGCACTCTTGGAGTAATCTTAGTTGGTCGACCACTCCTGGGAAGGGTTGCAACTGTTCCCAGTTTCCTCCATTTTTGAATAATGGCTCTGACAGTGGTTCGCTGGAGCCCCAGAGCTTTGGGAATGGCTTTGTAACCTTTTCCTGAATTATAGACTTCTATCACTTTTTTTCTCATTTGTTCTTGAATTTCTTTGGATCGTGGCATGATGTGTTTGTTCTTGAGATGTTGTAGCCAACTTCACTTTGTTTGACAGGAACTATTTAAGTGATTTCTTGATTCAACACAGGTGGTGACAATCAGGTGTGGGTGTGGCATGTAGAACTGAACTAAGTTTTCTCAAAACTGTGGTTAGTCACAGTTAGTTTGTGATTTAACAAGGGGGGGCAATTACTTTTTCACATAGGGCCAGATAGGTTTAGATTTTTTTTGTGCACTAATAAATGGAATCATCATTCAAAAACTGAATTTTGTCTTTCCTTGGGTTGTTTCTGTGTGATATTAAAATTGGTTTGATGATCTGACAATGTTTTGAGTGATAAATATGCAAAAAACACAGAAATCAGGAAGGGGGCAAATACTTTTTCACGGCACTGTATATATATATATAGGATGGGTTAAAATGCAGAGAAGAATTTCTCCAGTGTGAGATCAATAAAGTTCACTTCTTCTTCACTTCTTCTTCTACAGTATTGTCTTGAGGCACTTGAGGTCCACTCTGGTCTCGGAAAGTTGTAAAAAGCACTTACAAACTCATCATGGTGAATAATTGGGATGCCCTGAAAGTGTATGGTAAGTAAAGATAAAAAAAAAAATAAAAAATAGAGAGGAGCTTTTAAAATCTGTCCAAAAACACCTTGGTGGTGGAGCTGTCAGTGCAAATGTGCCAAAGAGCTCCATTTGTGATGGAGAGTTTGTAGCTGACAGGGATGGACTGGGACCAAAAAACATCCCTGGACTTTTTCCCCACAAATCATCCCTTTTCGCCTTTGCAATTCAGTGTTGATCATGGCGACACAATCCTGTGTGTGACAAAGAGGACCTTTGTCCCTGTATTCTCACATTAATTTCATATTAATTTTTCCATATTCAACTAAACTGCTAAATACAGTTATCCCATGTTTGTTTTATTATTTGTTTAGTTAATCACCACACATTCAAATTACTTTAAATGATTTTATTTGGTTAAATTTGGTACATTTGGTCAATGTTACTCCACATGGTCTGGAGACAAAAGAGGGGGCGTGCCCTGAGGTTGCCATATTTACAGTGTTGGGCAAGTTACTCAAAAACTGTAATGCACTACTTATTACTTGTTACTGTCATTTTAAAGTAATGCCTTACATTACAATATTACTCTAAATAAAAAGTAAGGCATTACACTACTTTTGCATTACTTTAGTTACTCTCGCCAAAATGACTGGAAATAAGGATTTGGCATCTACAGTACAAATCTCTCATGTGTCATGACTTTCACCTGTGTTGTATCGTTCCCTGTCCCATCCCCTCCTTTCCTGACTAATTTCGTGGTGCTATGGCACCTCTGCAAGTGCTTTGTCAAATTGCTTGTACTGCATTTCGACGTGGAAAGAGGTTTGGGATTCACACACATTTGTGCATTTAACTAAAATGTTCTTGGAGTCCTTATTTTGAACGAAGTGAAAGTAGTGGGCGTGTGCCCATCTTGAAAAGGAGCTAGCACTATCCGATTCTTCTGGTTCTGCCAGTTCGAGATGAAGTAAAAGGAAATGGAATGGTCCGCGCGGACTTTTATATCACTAGCTGATCTCGCGGAACTTTGTATGAAATGTAATGTTCTGCGCGGATTTATCAGATTCAGTAGCTGATCTTGCGGTGATCCGCGAACTTTGTATGAAGAAAACGCAAAACCCACAAAAACAAAGCAGGTTAAAAATGCATTGTAATGTGCATTACTGGCATTGTAACCAATGTTCCCCCTAATTTTTCATGTGTCTGAGCAAACACACTAACTCCCTGAGCGTTCCTTGGACTCCTGTGAGCGACATCCGACATGCACACTGTGGCCACACCAGTATCACACCTGAGATCATGGCAAGTTACAAAGCTTATGAATCAAATTACTGCTGTTATTTCTGTTAGATTACTTTTAATATAACTGATTTTTTGGTCCACTTCTCAAAAATCTTTTCATGAACTTTGTACATGTTGTATGTCAGTGTGAGGGTCCTGCTGTGGTCAGTGAAACATTGAACATTACAATATTTTGAAAAATAACCTGTGTATATACCTGTGTATAAACCTGTAAAACCACATGAAGAGAGATTTTTTAGCTGCAGATTTTTTAGGCATGATTGTAGGACCTATAGGACACTATAAGATGGGTGTCTCTCAAAATAATGATCTCCAAAATAAGTATACATTTTTATCAGTTTATATCTTGCTTTTTAATCATTACCCAGTTTAAGTAATTCTGTGAGAGTGACAGAGCTCTGTGGTTTAACGCTCTGGGGAGAGGATTCACACTTCACACAGAAAGTCCCGTCTTTTTGCTCACAAAAACCTATGGCTGGGACAGAAACAAAGAAAACAGCCGAGGATTACATTATGGCTCTACCTGTCTCCTCTTCTGTTCTTCCCTACGTGCAGTGTGTGCGGGTGCGGGTGGCGCTCCCGTCGGCTGGTGCGGACCCGCCGCTCTGACCCGCCGCTCTGACCCACGGCGATGCGCACGACAACTATGGTCTTACTGAAGGAAGCGAGCGAAATGCGATCGAAATGAATCTGTTTGTAGTTGGCTTGTCCCTAACGCATGTGCAAACCCAACATCTATCAGACTGGATTCCGTGTGTCAAACCAGCGCTGAGTTCAGGTTAGATTTTATTTTATGCGCTGATAAGGATTTGATGTGCGCGCTGAACGTCTGGGCAGTGCGCGATTGCGCACGCGCGCACCTTAGAGGGAACACTGATTGTAACGAGTAATATATTACAGATTTTCTTCCCTGTAATGCGTTACATTACTGCGTTACACCAAAAAGTAATGCATTACAGTAATTAATTACTTTTGTAACGAGTTACTCCCAACACTGCATATTTATATCCTCTGGGGGGAGGTTTGGGCCAGACCATGTGGAGGGGGAGAATTGGTTTCAGTTCATTTTGTTTGTTGGGTTTTGTATTTGATTTTGATGTTTTGATGTTTGTAGATTATGTTGAGCACTTTTGTTTAAAGGGGGATTTAGGCCCTTTCAGTAAGTTAACAGAGTAACTTAGATAAAAGTAAAGTTGCTGCACATCCAACCTGCTGAGATTGTGGACTTACCTGGAGGGAGGAGCTTCCTGGGGGAGTATCTATAAAAGCAGGTCAGCTCAGCCTCTCGGGGTTCTCATCAGTGTAGCCGTGCACATGTGGGTTCTGCTTTAGGTGCGTTAATTTCTGTTGCTTATGCCTAATTTGAGCACAGTTATTTTTTGTAAATATGTATTATTTTGATTGCAACAAATGCCACGGTGAAATGTCAAAATAAATCTTGGGACAAAAGAAATATTTTCAGAGTCTGCCTCCTACTTAAAGGGATATGCCACCCCCAGGTCAAATTTGGGCATCTCCCCACAGTCCAGAGACTAAAATAAGTGGTGGAAAGCGTTTTTCTGGTCACCCAGCCATTGTCCGAGTCTGTCGCCACTGACCGCCGCGGTATCTGCAGCTACTCCGTGTTAGACTGGAGGCCAACATCGCCAGAGAAAGATTTCGGCCAAAAGGAATTAATTTGCTCGATGCGTTTCCCAATTACTTTCTGTGTAGTGCGCATTCATATCGAGTGCAAATAAATGTGCAAATCAACACGGAGAGCTTGACTTGGTCATTTTGGGTGGGAACTATTTCTTAGTGCGGAAAAACACAGCCGAAGCACACACCACGCTGACAGGGGAATCCCTGTTACGCACCAGGAAGGCAGTTCCCCTGTTACGCAGCGTGGTGTGTGCTTCGGTTGTGTTTTTTTCCAGTGCGGAAGAATAAAGTCGAATCACGCACCACGCTGTGCAACAGGGGAACTCCCTTCCTGGTGCGTAACAGGGATTCCCCTGGCAGCGTGCTGCGTGATTCGGCTTTATTCTTCCGCACTGGAAAATAGTTCCCACCCAAAATGACCAAGTCAAGCTCTCCGTGTTGATTTGCACATTTATTTGCACTCGATATGAATGCGCACTACACAGAAAGTAATTGGGAAACGCATCGAGCAAATTAATTCCTTTTGGCCGAAATCTTTCTCTGGCGCCATTAGACTCCAGTCTAACGCGGAGGAGCAGCAGATACCGCGGCGGTCAGTGGCGACAGACCTGGACAATGGCTGGGTGAGCAGGAAAACGCTTTCCACCACTTATTTTAGTCTCTGGACTGTGGGGAGATGCCCAAATTTGACCTGGGGGTGGCATATCCCTTTAAGACCACATTGGCCAGGTTCCCCACACTGCATTCCCGGATGTCGTTAATCTACATGGTTAGCAGGTTGTAGACACAATAAGGAGAAGCAGAACTTAGCAGGACACCGTGTCTTTATTAATACAGGCTTCACATGGCTGTAAAATGACTCCTGTTTACCTGTTTCACACTGTGCATCGTGATTACAAGTGTGGGCCAATTATTGTAACCTCAACTGCCAACTGCAATTCCACTTGAACTGCTTGTGTGGTTATGCTCATGCGTGCGCGTGTGTGTGTGCATGTGTGTGTTTACAAACCTTTAAGATGGAATAAATTGCAGCCACTTATGCACAGCTATTGTATGTGTGTCATGTTTAAAAGTGGGTATGTGGGTATGTGGGTCATGTTTAAAAGGCATATGGCAGCCAAATGTATTGCTAGCTTTTTGATTTTCATCACATTAACATCACATTTTATAAGAATCTGTTAATAACTGGTGAAATTTTGTACAAGAAACCTTTCCTGAATAGCTTTGGAATGAACATGAACATATATGAATAAGCTGGTTAAGAGGGCCAGCTCTGTCCTGGGCTGTCCTCTGGACCGTGTAGAGGAGGTGGCTGAGAGGAGGGTACTGGCCAAATTCATGTCCATTAAGGACGACACCTCTCACCCTCTGCACCGGACTGTAGAGGAGCTGAGCAGCTCCTTTAGCAGCCGACTGAGGCACCCCCAGTGCAAGAAGGAGCGCTACCGCAGATCCTTCATCCCCACCGCCATCAGACTGTATAATTCTAACATATAGGCCAGACGTGCAATATCCTCCTTTTCATGTTGATGCTTGTTGTTACTATTATCATTATTACTATTTTCCATTATTATTATTATTATTACATATTACTATTTGCACTATTTATTACTTACTTTATCCCCTCCCTGCCTGCATGCACTTTTTCCCTCCTGTCCAATTGTCCTGGAGCTACTGTGGCGAGTAAATTTCTCCTGTGTGAGATCAATAAAGTCTTATCTTATCTTATCTTATATAAGAGCACATGGACCACTATGGAACCCACCTGGCCACCTATCAGAAAGTACTATGATTTAGAGTTGAAAATCACATTCGATTAATACTTTGAAGCCGCCATCAACATTCCCTGGGGGTGTGGTGCTAATTATGTGGTGCACTGCTCTGTCTGAAATGCTATTACTCAAGTTTAGACTTTAATTTGAAAACACAATCTGATCAGAAAGAACTGACTTAGCTGGAACTACAACAGGTGAGCTGATTTGTGCTGTTACACAAGTCACAAGATAGTTAGCATTAGCCAACAGTTTTTCTATTAGTCACTCTTGCCTTTTCACTGAAAATCAAACTCCTAAACAGGACCATGAACGCTCATATTGATCACAGGCTCCTGAAAATGTGCTGTTTAATGCGCCATATAGACAAATAGAGCTGCTGCAAAGTATCAATTGTCTAAAGAAATTGTCAGCGTGGTATTGAAATTGGTATTGAGTATCGGGTCCATTCCTTTTTTTTTTTTTTTTTTTTTGGTCAATGTTTAAAGGTCCCATGGCATGAAATTTTCACTTTCTGAGGTTTTTGAACGTTAATGTGAGCTCCCCTACCCTGTTAACCCATTGGTTAAAAGTTGCGAAATGTCTAAACTGAGCATTTGCGATCCTTTTCTGCGTTAGAAAAAATCGGAGCTCAAACGGGCGATTTTAAACAAGGCACCTTATTGACGTCAGATCGAAAAAAGAAATGCAAATGCAGTTCCACCCCCGTCTGTCTGTACTCAGCGTCTCTGTAAATCACGCCCAGAGAGTTTGGACTGCGAATGCGCTAGGCAATGCGAAATGCGTTTTTTTATTTGCCTGGAGGCACGTCCGAGTGTTTCTAGGCTTGGAATTCCTTTATCTGAGCCTCTGGACCTTTGAACAGCAGTGGTTTAATTTTATTTTCTGTGGAAATGTGTTTATTTTTCAATGGAACGCTTCAAATCTCTCCCCCCGTGCAAAAATACGGAAATGGATCAGCTGAGAGCTGACAGCGGAGAGCGGAGAATTTGGCCACACCCCCACCCTCTACTATAGGCCAGCTCTTTTCTCCTCATTTGCATTCAAGCAACAACGCCCAGAATAAAGTGTTTGAGAGATATTTATGACTCTTTCTCATCTTATCTCTGTTTCTCATGCACTGAGTGTTGATTTTGAAGGATTCATTTACAGTATTGGGGAACCATTAAGGAGCCATATAAAAGCATCTTTAACATGTTGCAGTCTGTATAACATGTTACACAATCAAATCAAAATTCAATGACTAGATGTAGGCAGAAGCCAAAGCTTATTGTGCACACAAGGGATGAAGCGAGACACAAATTCCACTAGATGAGATGCGAGATTGGGTCCACAAGAATGAGACAAGATGAGATTTTAACACAATTCCTAATCATTTTTTCCTATTATTTGCTTTAATATTTTTGTATTTTTTGGAACTGTAAAAGACGTAAATCACCAACATGAAACTGCTCACAAGAGGATGTACCAACACAGACAGGAGAGCCATAGTGGACCTCAGTCTGCCGTGCATCTCCACCTAAAAGCCACGGGCCACTCCTTTGAGGACAGTGAGGTACAGATCTTGACCAGAGAAAAGAACTGGTTTGAGAGGGGAGTTAAAGAGGCTATTTTTGTCAAGAAAGAGAATCTTTCTTTGAACAGAAATGGAGGTCTCAAACATAATCTGTCTCCCATCTATAACTCTATCCTCAAACCTAAAACAATAGGGCAGCAGGTCAGGTCCAGAGGTGTGAAAACACCCATTATGGCCCTGAATGGTTCTGCTAACAAGACCCACACTCCACTCCCACTGCAGATCTAATAGACCCACCTAACTAACAGAAACTATAAACAAGTAGGTGTGGTAGTTTCAAGATAATTTCATTGCAGTTAGCTCCACCCTTCAGGCAGATATAGGCAAGTGTCTGTCAGCGTCTGACCAGAACTGAAGAAGTAGCTTGGATGAGCTGCGAAACGTATTCGACCAAATAAACTTTTGTCCAGTTTAGGGATGTCAACAATTAATCGATTAACGGTTAATTGTCGATTAAGACGTTGGTCGATCAAAATGCATTAATTGTAATTAACCGCTAACCGCAGACACGCGGAGCCGCGCGGTCATGAAACAAGGCAACCGCGCTGCGCCAAGCTTGACTCACAGCCGACCGCAGGCGCCAACGGCACTGCTCAGCAGCCCCGGGTGTACGCGCGAGGCGAGATCGAACCCGGAATGCGTGCCGCTGCTGCTGGTTTCGCCGCGCCCCGAGCCCTGCGCGGCTGGCCTGCGGCTCGGAGCGCGGGCCGCGGCGAAACCAGCAGCGGCACGTGGTGGTTTAATCCTGGTCTAGTCCAGGTCTAGACCCGGTCGAGTCCCGGTCCAGTCCAGGTCCAGTCCAGGTCCAGACCTGGTTCAGACCTGGTCCAGTCCACGTTCAGTCCTGGTCTAGTCTCTTAGCCAATCAGGACAGAACACAATGTTACACTATAAAAAAATGTTACACTATAAAAAAAAAATTGGATAGAGCGAGGGATTACTGTATTTTGTTATTCAGCATCAATACATTTGTCTGCTTTTTACTAAGGAATAATTCATTGAGGAATATACAATATAATAATACTATGATATATTTATGACTCAGTGTTATGTTACTATAGCTTATATTCTTAAAGACCCTATTGAAACACTAAAATTCAGGTGAAAAACGCCGCTTATCAGTTAATCGTTAATCGATCGATAAGGTCAATCAACTATCAGTTAATGAATTAACCGATAATTTGCATCCCTAGTCCAGTTGACAAATTGAATTTCTCCTTTTGCCAATCTGAGGGATTCTACACACATGCTCACAGTAAAGGTTTAAACCTTTATATCTTCATGGAGACCAATATAGACCAATTTACAGACCAGATCTGTGGAGAGGTGGTCACAGTCAGAATGCCTGTTTTTCTCTGTATTTTGAGCAACAACTGTTCAGTATTAACAGTTTAAGTATCTGGGTGTGGTCTTTGATTCAAATCTGACTTTCAAGCTGTTAAAAAAAATCACAAATACAATAAAATATAACTTATCAAATTTTAATCATGTGAGACCCTTTCTGACTCTTGAATCAGCAAAAGCATACATGCACGCATGCATTGTCCTAAATAAATAAATAAACAAAACCACCTCTAATTGAATAAATGTAAGGAAGCTGTTTACTGTGGAACATTTCAGGCAGAGCAATGTGGGGGGGGGTGAACAATTTTTTCCCGAGGAGCGTCGAATTGTCTCTCTCAATGCGTGAGACTTGAGAGCCCTGCTGTAAATGTTTGTCTAAAGAGCAAACTTAAACTACAAAGCAACTAATGAGAGTTATATAAATGAAGTTATTACCTGATGGTTCTCAGTTTGTTTTATAATCACCATTTCCTCGTGTTCAGTCGCTGTCCTTATCACTGACAGGGCAGTGTGCGCTTAGCAGATGAAACTACACTCTACAGTCTGCCCAACAACAGAACAATCTATTTTCTGATTGGCTGATTTTTTTCTGGGGAGCGGGATGGGGAGGAGGGAGGGGGAGTTTTTTTTCGCTGAAAACGCGTGGTGCCTGCATAAACTGAGCCACAAAGACCGATTTTCTGGGCACAAAAAAAAAAAAAAATCAGCGTGAGAAATGCCATGTGTGGCGTGTGAACACGTCGAATTGTGTGTGTCACACTCTGAATGCGTGAGACTTGAGAGCCCTGTCCATAGAAACAAGCAAGTAACGGACCCTCCACCAGAAAAGTTCCATAATGCACCTTTAAAACATCCAGGTTTTTAGCAGAAGTCTTCTTCTTTCTCTCACCGGGGTTTTCAGCTGGCTCATTTGCACTTGTTTGAAGAGCAAATAGCTTGGGGCTGACAGCTCCAGACAGGCTGTGCAGCTGAACCACACGGATGAACCAAAGCACTGGAGCCTGTGGACTCCTCATTAAATGTAATTACACTTCACATTTCACCAGCACTCTGCCACTTCTCACAGAACACACAGCAGCTCGGGCCTGCCTTTGACTCCAGTAAACAATGAGATTCACTGTGAACCTCTGGTAAACAATACTGTCTGTTGAGCTAGCGTCAGTTTGTTCAGATGACTCATTTTTAAATTTCAAAAACGAGCAAAATGAAAGGTTTGGTGGTTATCTTCAGGTTCTTTTGTGTTTTTGTGTACTGTTGAAGAAATCCAGTAACGCTACACTTTTTTGATCTGTTTATAATGTTGTTTTCTCTTCACAAACAGAGCTGGAGTTTCATTCTCTCAAACCCTGCATATTTAGGCTGTGTTCTCTCAAACTGAAAACACTCTGTTGCACCTTGTGATCTCATTATGTGGTAATACGGGAAGCGTTTTGACATGTTTTTAAACTCCATACACTTTCACTAGAAACATTTGGACCATTTCAGCCCTGGAATTGCCAATCTCTAGTGAACAAAAGGGAAGAGGAGCTGTTAACTCTTTATTATTAGTCTGTCTACATCTCCAAAGATCAAAATTCTCTGTTCCACACTGTGATGTCATCGAGCAGTTGTTTTTCAAGTTAACAGCTTTTACCTTTTCCTTTACCTTACTTAGGATCTTTGTGTTAAACATGTGTGAATGAAACAAAACACAACTCCAGGTGTGTTTGTGATGTTGTGAAAAAACATTATAACATAAATCAGAATATGGGCCCTTTAATGGTGGTTGCATTTCATGACAGGGCTCATAACATGTCCTAAATCTCGTCCTTGTTTGTTAGCAGTGTAATGGGCTCCAGACTCATTTGATAAACAAAAGCTTCACAACTGCTAGCCTGGTTCACATGTGCGTGGGCTTAGCGTGTGTGTGTGTTCTACTCTTAACACAGAGAAGCACTTAGCATGACAGCGCCTTCAGATGCACTTGTTAGCGTCACCTCTGAGTCGGGCGTACGAGGAGGTGTCAGTCATGGTGTGGCCGTGTGTGTGTGTGTAAGAGCCCAGCAGGTGTTAGACATGCCACTTCCACCCATCCATCATCTCTACAGCCCACACAGCCCTGTCAGGAGCTCTGGAGAAGCATCACAACTACTTCATGTGCAGGAGGTTAAAGTTGTGCCATAAATCAGATGCTTGTGTCTGTTTTTTACATGTTACGTTTTGATCAGACTGGAGGGGCACCGATCCAGCTTTTTCACTTCTGATACTGATTTTGATGCAAGTGCAGGGACTGAAATGCCTGGAATGTTCCACACTATGGCATTAAACAGCTCTACCTCACATTTATTAAATTACATATGAGTTTGTAGCTCAAAAATACCTAGAACTACAGATGTTCTGACTGTGAGCGGGGTCACCTCTTCACAGATCTGACTTATAACTTGGTCTGGTTTGGTCTCCATGAAGATAGAAAGGATTAATGCCATACTGTGAAACATTCCAGACAAAACAATAACATCTCCATGAAGATAAGCAAGTGATGGACCCTCCACAAGAAGAAAATTACACAATACACCTTAAAAACAAAAATGGATCCAGATGTGTTATGGAGCTGACTACTGAACAACTACTTGAGAGATAAATATTATTACATCAGTTGATATGTCCAAACAGGGATATTGGTTGAACCAATATTTAAAAGATGATATCCAATCCAGCTAATTTCCAGTACCATTTTCAGATCAGTGCATCCCTAGGTCAGACTTTGCTTATTTTTGAATGGAAAATGGAAAACTGACTATTTCATGTTCACTGAGAACACTTGATATCGGGAGATGGAGATGAAGGACCCAGGTGGAGAGATGTTTGATTAGCAGTTTACTGATCAGGATGCTCCATTTTACATGCACAGATTCACATAACCCAGTCACAAGAGACAACAGACATGTATACCTGATATTTAGAGTCAAAATGGGCATGTCTATATAAATATAGGAGTTCTAAGTACAGCAGATATATTTTAAGAATGTGACAGTGGAAAGAGACATGTCCATCATTGGGGGTCCTTGTCAGATGACATTACGTCTGTTGAAGTTAAACAGAGACATAGGCCCGCACAGAGGGCTGACTGTGTCTTTTAGCATGCATAGAAAACAACAAATCAACTACAAGACTCATAAATAAAATCACGCTTTCAACACTTGGATTGGGAATGTTTAATTATACAGCCATTTTTAGCTATTAGCGATAAGATGTGGTGCAGTGACGGCATGGACTTTGTAAGGTTGTAAAACCGTGAAATTGAAGGTTTTCATATGTTCAGAAAGAGCCTATAGCATCAGAATGACTACAGAACATGAGTGACGAGAAATGCTACTGCTGTGTTTTTGATATGCAGTATAATGGATTGGTTTATAAAAGGGTCAAAAATCTGAAAAGGTCATTTATACTTATGAAGCATAGCTGATTGACCAGTTGGGTTCACATGTACAGGTAATGGCTAAATAGGACCAGCTCCTCATTAACCCATCTGCCCTGTGTGCTTGCTTTAAATTTCCAAACCCCAAACTCAATTACCTCAGCAATAGTCTGCACCTTCCAAGCTCTGTCCGTGTAATATCTGTGGTAGTGTGTCGCCCGATGGGAGAGCCTGTAATAGATCCTGTTGATGTTATTAGCTTCACTGGCGCTGCTCTACTTGTCTCTCCTGCAGATACCCAGTCATTTCCTGCAGCCAAAGTGTGTCATCGGAGCGCGTCTCAACATGGGGTGAGCGCGTACATATGACTTTATTATCCCCGTGCATTGGGAGCTGGCTGTAATAAGCGAGGAATACGGAATGGAGCCTTTTCAGTCCCGGTGCGAGCGTGGGCGTGCTCTGACAGAAAGAGAAGCCGCTACATGCCAATTACCACACTCATGATTTCTGTAGGCGCGCTCATGTCACACCTGTACTGGCTTATTATCAGAGGTTCCGGGTTGTACTGAGTTACATTTACTCAATTACTTTTTATCAATTATTCAAGAGGGGGTTTTGTGCCAAATTGATTTTTTTTAGCTTTCCATCATGTTATTATCTTGTCCCCTCATCAAAAAACACGCCTGAACAGGTTTTAGATGTCATCCATGCATGTTTGAGTAAATTAGTCATCTTTTTTGTGCCCTATTGGAACCATCCATATGATTAGCGGTAAGATTTTGTGCAGTGCTCCGCCCACAGGTCTACGTCACCCATACTCCCACTCGACAATTCTCCATAAATATACAAAAACTGGATATAAAAAACGACACACTACAACTTTACAAACCTGATGCAATGTGCAGTAGTTTAATTAGCAGGATGAATGTTGATTGTGTTGTGATAGCGCTCTGAAGGGGGGGAGGGGGTGCAGAGAGCAAAGGGGGAAGTGTAAAAAATGCATTAAAATGTTGTTGGTGAATATGGCATTTTCAAAACAAACGGGAGCATGGTGTTATGTGTTCGCTGTTAAGACGCCCTTCCACACCAAAATTCACCCTCGTTAAAGAAAGGGTACTTTTCAAAGTTCTTTCTTGCAGAATACTTTTACTTTCAGTACTCTTGCGTGAAAAGTCCCTCAGTCGTCCAGGTAGAATCCATGATAACAGGAGAAGTTCAATTTGTCAACTGGACCAAGTTTGTTTGGTTGAAAACGTTTCGCCGCTCATCCGAGAGGCTTCGTCAGCTCTAATTACAGAGAAACAAAAGACCGAAACCAATGAGATAGTTCCGGAAAGTAGTTAGCTAGGTAGCTCCTCCCTACAGCAAGATATAAGCAAGTGTCTTACCAGTATTCTTATTAGAGCTGACGAAGCCTCTCGGATGAGCGGCGAAACGTTTTCAACCAAACAAACTTGGTCCAGTTGACAAATTGAACTTCTCCTGTTATCTTTCAGTACTCTTATTTGAGTAAAGTAGTTGCGGTTCCTCTTCGCACTGTGAGTAATTGTACAAGTGACAAAAGCTTTATATGACAATATGAAATGATTTGAACTTTTGTCTTTCTTGCAGCGCTCGTTCAGATAGGATTTAGTTTGTCTCATTTTTGTATCCATCCTTTGAAAATATAAAATTTTTTGTATTATTAAAGATCCTATGACATGGTACTTCTTGATGCTTTTATATGGCTCCTTAATGGTTCCCTAATACTGTAAATGAATCCTTCTCCAAAATCAAGAATCAGTGCATGAGAAAGAAAGATAAGATGAGAAAGAGTCATACATCTCTCTCTGGAACAGTCCATTATGGGCGTTGTTGCTTGAATGCAAATGAGGAGGACAGAGATGGCCTATAGTAGCGAGTGGGGGCGTGGCCAAACTCTCCACTCTCTCCTCTTCAGCTGTGCGCTCTGGCTCAGACTGGTTGGCTCCCGCTTCTGCGTTTTTGCGCGGAGGAGATGAGAAGCGTTCCATTGAAAAATAAACACATTTCCACAGAAAATAAAATTAAACCACTGCTGTTTCAGAGGTCCAGAGGGTCGGGTAAAGGACTTCCGAGCCTAGAAACACTCGCACGTGCCTCCAGGCAAATAAAAAAATGCATTTCGCATTGCGTAGCTCCTCTGCAGTCCAAACTCTATGGGCGTGATTTACAGAGACGCTGAGTAGAGACACTGACGGGGGGGGAGCTGCATTTTTCGAGCTGACGTCAATACGGTGCCTTGTTGAGAATCGCCCGTTTGAGCTGTTTTTTTTTCTAACGCAGAAAAGGACCGCAAATGCTCAGTTTAGACATTTTGCAACTTTTAGCCATGGAGGGGCCCTAAACAGGGTAGGGGAGCCCACATTAACGTTCAAAAACCTCAGAAAGTGAAAATTTCATGCCATGGGACCTTTAACACTACTTGCCTACTACTACTTACTAAGAGATGAAGCAATACCCAAATCTGGTACTAATCATCATTTCTTTTGTGAGATTCATGAATATAATAAATATTTTGCCACCTCAAATTATAAATCAGACAGGTGCTTCATGTAACTTTTTTGGTGGAGGGTCTGCCACTTCCTTTTCTCCATGGAGATGTTATTGCTTTGTCTGGAATGTTTCACAGTGTGGCATTAATCCTTGCTATCTTCACGGAGACCAAACCAGGACAAGTTACAGGTCAGATTTGTGGAGAGGCGACCTCGCCCACAGTCAGAATGCCTGTTTTTCTAATTATTTTTGAGCATTAAAACCACACGTAAGTGAATTGGAAATTGAAGGTAGAGCTCTTTAATGTCATACTTCGGAACATCCAAAGAAGAACAATGACATATCCATAGAAACAAAAAGGTGGCCCCTAATCTAAAAGCTAAATACAGTAGTGTCCTTTTAAGTTGCTCTTACTTGAGTAGTAGTTTTCCTAAATACGCTTTTACTCTTCCGTCATTTCTTGGACCACTGCTTTGTACTTCTACTCCAGTGATATTATTTTGAAGTCGTGTTCCTCTCACTGGCGCTGGCCTCTGGGTGGACCATGTGCGGTGAATACCAGATGAGAGCTGTTCTTAGTGTTTATGATGAAGCTCAGGTCTGAATCCACTTGAGAGGCCTATGGAAATGGAGGCTGGAGGCTATGTTCTGATTGCAATACTGTCGACCCAGATAGTGTACGCTACAGTTATGAAAAGCACCACCGCAATGGAGGAGTACTTTTAAATAGTGTTGTAAATCAAGGCAATTGGAAACTTAAGTCTGTGGGCTGAATGTAATAGGCTTTAATTCTAAAAAGTTCAAACTTTGATACTAAGGAATGGACTTGATACTCAATACTGATTCCAATACCACAATGACAGTAAAAAACGCTTTCATTAAGAGTCATTCTATTTTAGACAATAGAATGACTCTTAACATTAAATGGCAGTACTTTCTACTTTTCTATTCCCATGTCTCCTTATATGTGTGTAATCCCTAAGTGGTCCAGGTAGGTTCACAGTGGTCCATGGGCGTATACTAGTCTATGTGCTCTTATACTTGTTCTGATACAGCTCAGGATCATTCTAAAGACATTCAGGGCTCATTTCTGTCCTCAGATACTAATTGCTACTAAAACAAGAGAATCAATACTTCCTCAAATGAGTATCTAGTTTCGATACTAAAACAGTATCGAAACTCATTTCATCAAGTACTGATACTAAAAAAGTCACTGACAGGACAGAAGTGAACCTTGAAGTATAAGAGCATACAGACTAGTAGTGTATCTACTAGTACCACTGAGGAATTAATAATAATAATCTGTCCTGGGGCAGACTGATAGAAATGAGGCTGCCAATCTGCACCAGTGGCCCCTCATACTAGGCAATGTGGGTGGAGTTAATTAATTAATTAATTATTGTATTTATATAGCACCTTTCAAGACACCCAAAGCGCTTTACAGTTCATTGTTCATTCACTCCACACTCTGTGGTGATAAACTACTATTGTAGCCACAGCTGCCCTGGGGCAGACTGACTGAAGTGTCTTGCTAAAAGACACAACAGTTTTTGACACTGATACCCACACCCATTTTCTGAGCAGTCTCAGCCCTACATAGATTCTCTGATTTTACCTCTTGTACAGCGTCTTTGAGTGTCTTGAAAAGCGCTTTATAAATAAAATGTATTTTCTTAAGATGCGTGAAAAATGAAAAATGTATTATTATTATTATTATTATTCGATCTGACAAGATCAGGCTTTGACAAGGGGTTTTGGCCACACATCTGGAGTACACAGATATAAGCCCACAAAGTACTGTGATATAATATTGAAAATCACATTATACATTCTATTGTTTAAAGAAAGAGTATTTTTATTATCATTGTGGTATCAGTATTGAGTATCAAGTCTACTCCAAAATCATCCTTTTTTTTTTTTTTTTAATCATGACAGCACTATTTCACTCGATACACCCAATATTCAAATATTCATCTCTCATCCACTATTACAATATATTCAGTACATTATTTGTTATTCCAGAGTCCCACCACTCCCCCACGTGTGTCCCCCAGCTGGAGTGCACGACCTGGGCTTGTTTTATGACCTCCTTCTCTTGCAGCAGCTCCATCGCAGGGCCAATAAACCTTTCTCTAGCCATCTCCAAACACTGCAGCAATCAATGGGAAATTATCTCCCGCGATCGATGAGCCCGGCCTGGGTGGAGCTGGCCTCATCTCTGCTGTCTCATTTCTGCTGCCCTGCGCCTTTTCTATCCACTCCTCCAACCAAACAACTCCCAACCCCCGCCACATATACCCCCATCTCACCACCCTCCCCAGCCCCTGCCTCTATTAGGGCTTTCACTCCCCTCCAGGCTCCACACTACCTGCTCTGAAATGCCACAGCTCAGCAGCCAAGCCATTAACCCAAGTCGCTCTCCATCACACACACACACACAGTATAGCAGCAGTGAGCGCAGCACTATTGGCTGATGTTCCGTCAATGGAAATAGCCTGGCTGTATTCACCGCTGTATGTGTGAGTGCGAACTGTACTGATGTCCTTGGACACAGCAGAAGAGCGGCTGTGATCATCTGGAAATATGTATGGTAGAGATGTGCCGATACAGATACTGATATCGGTGCCGATTCAGGAAATGTGACTGGATCTGGCATTGGCACCATGATATCACTTCAGTCGATATCCTGTTTGGACATTTTATATTGTTTTATTTTGGTTTATTTGAGCATCATTTTCTGTACATTACATTACAGAGGGTTGTTATTTAAGTGCATAGCTGAGGTGCCCAAAAGGAGTGGGTAGAAGTTTATTTTTCTTCCACTTATCCCAGAATTTAGTACAGTGGTACCTCACCTTACGAAAGACCCAACAAACGAAAATTTCAAGTTACGAAACGCCTTCACGTTAAATTTTGGTCTCTAGATACGAAAGAAAATTCAAGTTACGAAACGCGAAATCTCAAAAATTCAAATAATGCACGCTCAGCCACACACATTATACGCTTTTCTCAGACTGAATTTAAACTTTTCTCACATTTGTCTCTCGTTTAAACACTCAAACTTTCATAGATTTTCAACAAAATGTATTAATAGTGAAGTGTGGGGGGAAGGGGGAGGGGGGAGAAAACTGCGCGCGGACACGTGTGTGATAGCGCAGCATGACCCGGCGCGGGGCTGCCAGCAGGTCTAGACCTGGACTAAACCAGGACTGGACCTGGACTAAACCAGGACTAAACCAGGACTAAACCAGGACTAAACCAGGACTAAACCAGGACTAAACCAGGACTAAACCAGGACTAGACCTGGACTAGACCTGGACTAGACCTGGACTAGACCTGGACTAGACCTGGACTAGACCTGGACTAGACCTGGACTAGACCTGGACTAGACCAGGTGGATTAAAGCGCCGCGCGCGGGTCTATTTCCTGGTTTCGTTTCGAGTCACAGCTGAGGCGAGCAGCGAGGGGGACTGCACGCAGTCTGAGCGCATGAACGAACGCATGCATGGTCTAGACCAGGTCTAGAGGAGGTCTAGGAGGTCTAGAGGAGGCACGGTTTGAGCACAGGTCTCATTCATGTGCTCAGACTGCGTGCGGTCCCCCTCGCTGCTCGCCTTAGCCGTGACTCGAAACGAAACCAGGAAATAGACCCACGCGCGGCGCTTTAATCCACCTGGTCTAGTCCTGGTTTAGTCCAGGTTTAGTCCAGGTTTACACCTTGGTCTAGACCTGGTATAGTCCACGTTTAGTCCTGGGTCTACAGTCTCTACGCAGAACACATTGTTACACTATAAAAAAAAGTTACACTATAAAAAAAAACTTGGATCGGGGCCTTGGAACGAATCAGGCTTTTTCCATTGAAATAGCTACTCAACTTACGAAAAATTCACGTTACGAAACCACTTCTGGAATGAATTAATTTCGTAAGGTGAGGTACCACTGTAGTTAGCTGTTATGCGTGCTGTGTCTGCAGAATTGAATTGCAATTTAGAATATATAGAAATATTTGGACATGCAGTAGAAGAATATGATAGTCATATTTGAAGTAATAAGACTGTTCACAGACTGGCGTAGGCCTAGAACTTCTTATAATGTTTGAAATCATGCAAAGCAGGAAAAATACATATATGCTACATAACACGATTGGATCCATTTTGTTAACTGTGTTTTTTTTATTTTTTGGCGGGGGCGGGGAAGGCCATTCTCTGTTTATTGGTTAATATCTGGTATTGGTAGATATGGGTAATGCTTGATTGGTTCATCCTTGACATGGTGGAGGAGAGCTTCACTCAACTCTATGTGCTGTTGTGTCATGAGAAAACCTGCATAGTTAAAGGAGAATTAACGTTTTTTTACAATCTGAGCCTTATTTCGGTAATAAAACAAGTTGTTTTACTCACCCATAGCACTTTGGTGTCATATGGAGCACTTCCAGAGATGTTTTCGATTTGCGATCCCCGTAATGTGAGTTCTCAGGGCAAATGTTTGCGGTCTCCAAATAACACAAACTTTAGCACTTTTCAAATCATAGAAGCTCAATGTCTTGGTCTACACTTTCGTTTGAGTCAAAAGTGGCCTGTAATCCGAGATTTAGCCATAGTTTCGAGGAGATGAGGAGGCCAGTGCGCATGTGCAGAGTCACATCTTATTTCGCTCTCAGCTCCCGAACGCAAACATGAAACGCAAAGATGTAAATTATGGACATTGAGCTTCTATGATTTGAAAAGTTTGTGTTATTTGGAGACCGCTCGGGGCATACATTACATGCTCAACTCGCGTTACGGATATCGCTAATCTAAAACATCTCTCTCATTTCTCACATTCAGAAATTGACTTGTGCCTAATATTACAATAATGTCAAATCGGTATAACTGTAACTTTTATTATGCTAAATGTAACTGGTTGAACCTGTTGATACTTTGCAGAGACATGCTGGCGCTGTTCTACATGTATCTCTCTGGTGGATTGTTTCCTCATCACAAACAGACCTGGAGTTGTGTTTTGTTTCATTCACACATGTTTAACGCACAAACCCTGCAGATTTAGGCTAGGTTTTTCTCTCTAGGTTTTTCTCTACAGAAAACACTCTGTACCACCTTTGATGTCATGCGGTAATACAGGAAGTGCTCCAGTTTGTTTTTAAACGCCATATGCCTTCACTAGAACCATTTGGATGATTTCAGCTCTGGAATTGGCGATCTCTACTGAGCAAAAGGTAAAATGTTGCTGTTAACTTGAAAATTACCTCTTCATGACATCACAAGGTGGACCAGAGCATTTTGAACTTTGGAGATGTGGACCAACTAATAATGCAGCATTACTTAAACGTGTGAATGAAATAAAACACACCTCCAGGTCTTTTTTTGAGGAGGTAACATTCTCGCATGGCTAAAAGTTCAAATAATAAGAGTCAATTTTGTATAATATAGGACCTTTAAATCCATTTGAGAGACATCTTTCACTCCACAAATGGACAAAGCACTTCCCTTCTGCATGATTTTCACAAATTAGTCTGCATTGCCATGTTTGCTTTGGCTTGTTTGGGCGCCTCACCACACCAACAGTGTTGTCACAATACTAAGGTCAAGTAAAAAGTTTATTTTGATACTACGGAATAGACTCTATACTCAATATATCACTTGATTATGATACCACGATGATAATAATCAACACTCTTTCTTTAAACATTCGAATGTGATTTTGTGTGGCCTTCCATAGGTTCCATAGTGGTCCATGGGTGTATACTAGTCTATGTGCTCTTATACTTGTTCTGATACACAGACCCTCCAGGAATTTGCGATGTTGCGATTTGCAACTTCAACGCAACTTCAGCCAATCCCCACAAATTCAGGGCGGTGTTGCAATTTTGACCAATCACCGCAACTTTTCCGCAATTTTTACTATTTTTTTTACAATTTTGACCAATCATCGGCGACGTATTGAACGCCGACCAACTTCCTTCTGCCTTACTTCCGTGTGACAAAACGAAACTGCGGCCGTGTCCCCAGTTCCCAGAGCGCACAGCTCGGAGCGTGGCCCGAAGGGGGCTCAGACTGCAGTCAAGGCGGTGCACACTTGCTCAGCCCTGACTGCAGTCCGCTGACCGCTTAACAACCGTGTTAACTGCGCATGGGACAAAAAAGATGTGGGACAGCAGTCGTCGCGCCGGTGTTCTGGCAAAATGTGTGACGCACATGCCCTTCGGGCCACGCTCTGAGCCGCGCGCTCTGGGAATTGGGACACGGCTTCTAATGGCAAAGAAACATGTCTGCGGCGCCATTTGCCCACAAAAATAACAGTAAAAGACCGAGCGAAACAGTTCCCCTCCTAGTAGTAATTTATTTTCGATGTTGGTAAGGTTGTTTTAGGACCATATCTGTGATCTCTGTGTCTTTGTATTATTCTTTGTCAGTAATAACTCAGTATTCAAAATATTACTCAATTTTAATTACAAAAAGGGAAAATCGCAACTATTTATCACAACTTTCACTTCCTCCCGCAACAAAATCGCAACAAAAACCTTAAAAGCACCGCAACTTTCATCACAACTTTTTGGAAAAGCTCCCGCAAATTCAGGCATTTTAGCCCGCAACAATCACAAAAAATGCCCGCGAAATCCTGGGGGGTCTGGATACAACCCAAGATCATTCTAAAGACATTCAGGAAAGGTTCACTTCTGTCCTGTGAATGTGACTTTATTAGTATCGATACCTGCTCAAGTCAGTATCTTGTTGCAATACTAGTTTTAGTGACAATTAGTAGTAGTATTAGTAAGTGTTTTGAACTACTAGTCTTATTGCTACATTGTCATGTAGAACTATTAGCCAATGTCTCTCCAAACACCGTGTTTTATGACTTTTCTGACCTTTATTGACTTTACACAGTAGAGCAGCAGTCCTCTTCCATGTGTGTGATAAAAGTCTGACTGGAGCATTTCTGACCAATGGAGCATGTCTCTGCTGTCATTAGAGTCAGACTCAAAGCCTTTTGGCAAGGCTCATTCTGACATTCCACCAGAGTTTCCACACCTCTCTCTCTCTTTCTCTGTCTCTTTCTCCCCCTCTTTCGCTCTGTCTCTCCCTGTTTCTCTATTCTCTCTCTCACACCTTTCACACTCCATGCACATTTTTTGAAGTACTTGAATTCTTTGCTCACGGTAGTCGACTGTGTGTAGATAAGACGTGATCTTATTTAAATGTAATATTGTGGCACAGTGAAACTACCTAATGTAACTGTCTGTTTTTAAATACAAGTACATCATTGAATGGATAGTTTTAAATACTTTATCAAACCAGTAAACCACTGTTATGAAGATGTGAGTCTGATCATTGCTAAATCTCCCAGAGTTCAGATGGATGTGATTGACGGGTAGATTAGCCAATCAGGGACACACATGTTTAGTTTGTATCAAAACAAATGTGGCAGCTTAGGAAGAAAAAAGAAATGGAAAAAATACTAACCTCTGTTTAATCAGTTTGTTGAATGATGTGACCTATGACCTATGAGCTGTGTGAGTGCACAGAACTGGTACTGCCTGAATGTGGCAGGAGGGGCTAAGGGAGCGGATACCACACTGAGGTCCCTCTGTATAAAAGTACACAGATCAGTCTGGACTTGTCTGGCAAGCAAAAACCAACACAGTGAATACTTCAAATGAAATTTTCTTTCTCCAACAGCAACTATTTTTATAGTGAATATAAAAATATGAGTACGACATGACTTATTGATTTAAGTAAATAGTAAAAGTAAAAAGTGCAGCAAACAAACAAATGAAGTCCTAATTAAAAAGAGCACACTGCTCATGGGAACAACACAAATGAGAAAAGCACTTTTTATTTTGAGCAAATGTAAAAGGATGAGGCAAACACTGGGTTTAGGCACCATGACAAACAAGCATGGGGCTTTTCAGTGTTAGGCAGAGCTCCTGCTGCTGTGACAGAATGGAAAATCAAAGTACTTACAATCGGCTCTTTTAAACCTGTTTAAAGAAAATTGAGATGCAGTCATCAAACCTAAATGCACCAGGGACTATGCAGTAGGGACTATACAGTACTATACTGTAGGTGGAAATTAGCTCTAGCGCTACAACCTAGCACAATGCATCTCTCCTGTTAATGTTAATGTATGTTGTGCACTGTCCCTGTCTCATAAATAAATAAATAAGTTCATGTTCTGTGATGGTGCAAGTGTTCTCCAACTCTAGGTAAAATTATACTATATTCATATACTAGCTTATATACTATGTTCTAGCAACCAAATGTTACCAAGCCAGAAATTAAATTGCACAATATTTAGGATCAGACTACCAAAACCCAACCCAAAAACATCCATAGGTTCATAGGTTAAAAATCCTCCAGCTGAGGTCCTGACCAAGCCTCCAACAAGATCATGGAGATGGGTCCCCGAACACCCCATGTGCTGCCCACTGCTTCTGAAGGATGGGTGAAATGCAGAGAATAATTTCCCTACAGGGAATAATATAGAATTTAAAAAAAAAAAAGGTAACACAGTGGCTAGCACTCACGCTTCACAGCAAGAAGGTTCCAGGTTTAATTCACAAGTCACTTGGCATTTCTGTCTATGTGGGTTTCCTCTGGTTTCCCCCATCCATGGGAAATATGCACAATATGTCAAATTCTCCAGCTAAGATAGTCCTGACCAAGGACCCAGGATGGGCCAAATGCAGAGGTCAAATTTCCCTACGGGACCAATAAAGTGTACAAAAATGACAAGACTTTTATTTTCACGCCCAGAGAGTTTGGACTGCCAATGCGCTAGGCAATGCGAAATGCGTTTTTTTATTTGCCTGGAGGCACGTCCGAGTGTTTCTAGGCTCGGAAGTCCTTTATCTGAGCCTCTGGACCTTTGAACAGCAGTGGTTTAATTTTATTTTCTGTGGAAATGTGTTTATTTTTCAATGGAACGCTTCAAATCTCTCCCCCCGTGCAAAAACAAGGAAATGGATCAGCTGTGGGCTCAGAGCCGAAAGCGGAGTTTGGCCACGCCCCCACCCTCTACTATTGGCCAGCTCTTTTCTCCTCATTTGCATTCAAGCAACAAGGCCCATTATGGGCCTATGAGAGAGAAAAAATACTCTTATCTGTGTTTCTCATGCACTGAGTGTTGATTTTGAAGAAGGATTCATTTACAGTATTAGGGAACCATTAAGGAGCCATATAAAAGCATCAAGAAGTACCATGTCATGGGATCTTTAAATGAAGGTTTAAACCTTCCTTGCATTTAAATAGTCAGTGTTGATGACAGTGGTATGAACTCAGTGCTACTTCCTTTATTTTTCTTCTCAACCTTTTTTTTTAACTTAACTGATGTAAAACTATAATAAATATTTCCCACAGGTACTGTCCACCAAACCAAGTCATAATTAGAAAAACATGAAAACTTGTCATGTGGTTTTAAAACTCTTAAACAGCCTCATGAAAAGGTGATGGGCTACAGTAGACTAGCTGCATACAAATGATCTATTATCAACAAATTAGTCTTAGCTGTACTCAAACTCACGCATTTGTTCCTCTCATTTACATGCATTTCTAGTTGTCAGCTATCATCTCTTGAGCTTGCCAACAGAATCCCACATTAAACGGCATTATCCAGTTTCGTTTTTTCCGTTAAGAACTGCCTGACAAGCTAACAAGACATTTATACATTTTTAACTTCACTTCTAATTGGACTAAAGCGACCGTTTGACTTCCCCTTGTAAACTTGGCGAGATGTGTGCGGCCTGTCATTATGGTGCTAGAGTGAAGTCCTCTCTGGCAGTGTGGGGGCCTAACATTCCACTGGAGTTTGCACACTGCTGGCAGCACACACACACACTGACAGCCCCTCGGATCAGCCTGGAAACCCTGAGCAAATCTCTGGACAGCCTGTTTACTCCACACAGTTCAGCCATGATGTGATGACAAGCTAGCAGAGAGCTACCCAAAATACTGGATCAGTTTTTCCCCCTCAGCTAATGCTACAGGCTTCTGAGACATTATTATACGCATATACAGTCCAATGGATGGTTTGTTAGTGTATAAAGCGTATTCTAACTTGCACAAACACATTTAGCCAAAATATGCAAAGCAAAGCTATCAACATCTGACAGCTGAAGTGTAGAGTGATCTTAAAACCAGTGATCTCAATTCTAACTCTAGCCCTTTGCATACTGCTGAGGCCTCTCTTGATTGCTGGAAGTACTTAAAACTTCTTTTGAAATTAGCTAGTTAGTGGCCTTATCCTGTGGTGTTTACCAGGGAACGGTTCTTTTTTTTTTCTTCTAGGAAAGTTAAAGATCCCATGACATGGTACTTCTTGATGCTTTTATATGGCTCCTTAATGGTTCCCTAATACTGTAAATGAATCCTTCTTCAAAATCAACACTCAGTGCATGAGAAACAGAGATAAGATGAGAAAGAGTCATAAATATCTCTCTCAAACTCTTTATTCTGGGCATTGTTGCTTGAATGCAAATGAGGAGAAAACAGATGGCCAATAGTAGAGGGTGGGGGCGTGGCCAAACTCTACGCTCAGAGCCCACAGCTGATCCATTTCCTTGTTTTTGCACGGGGGGAGAGATTTGAAGCGTTCCATTGAAAAATAAACACATTTCCACAGAAAATAAAATCAAACCACTGCTGTTCAAAGGTCCAGAGGCTCAGATAAAGGAATTCCGAGCCTAGAAACACTCGGACGTGCCTCCAGGCAAATAAAAAAACGTATTTTGCATTGCCTAGCGCATTCACAGTCCAAACTCTCTGGGCGTGATTTACAGAGACGCTGAGTACAGACAGACGGGGGTGGAACTGCATTTGCATTTCTTTTTTCAATCTGACGTCAATAAGGTGCCTTGTTCAAAATCGCCCGTTTGAGCTCCGATTTTTTGTAACGCAGAAAAGGATCGCAAATGCTCAGTTTAGACATTTCACAACTTTTAACCATGGAGGGGGGGGCCTAAACAGGGTAGGGGAGCTCACATTAACGTTCAAAAACCTCAGAAAGTGAAAATTTCATGCCATGGGACCTTTAACACTACTTGCCTACTACTACTTACTAAGAGATGAAGCAATACCCAAATCTGGTACTAATCATCATTTCTTTTGTGAGATTCATGAATTTGACAAATAAAGAATAAACTAAACTAATCCCAACCAGTGTGTTCTGTTCAGTGTGTACTGTTGAGTCCTTTCTTAAGAAGAAGAAGTGAACTTTATTGATCTCACACTGGAGAAATTCTTCTCTGCATTTTAACCCATCCTATATATATATATACATATATTAGGAGCAGTGGGCAGCACACATTACTGCGCCCGGGGACCATCTCCATGATCTTCGTGCTTCGGCTTGGTCAGGACCTAAGCTGGAGTACCTATGGTGCATGTTTTGGGTTGGTGGGGGAAACCGGAGTGCCCGGAGGAAACCCACCCAGACACGGGGAGAACATGCAAACTCCACACAGAAAGGCTCGGGCGACCTGGGGATCGAACCCAGACCATGCATGCAAACTCCACACAGAACACACACGGAAAGGTCTGGGCGACCCGGGGATCGAACCCGGAACCTTCTTGCTGTGAAGCAAGAGCGCTAACCACTCTGCTACCGTGCCGCCTTTCTTGAAGACAGGAAAGACTTTTACTTATTAACCAGTCTTTTTGTTTTTTTGGGGTTCCCCAGGGCTTGATTCTGGGACCCCTGTTCAGTCGTTACATGCTTCTGTTAAACATTAACAGCTCTGACCAGTGCGTACTAGTGTTGTCACAATGCATTTTAAAACATTTCCAACTCGATTTTGATACTAAGAAATTCACTCAATACTTTGTACTGATTACGATTCCACAATGAAGTACAATTCACTTTTTTTTATCTAGTTTTGTTTAGTTTTCGATTACTATCTTATTTTCGACCACAACAAGAATAGATGTAAAAGTGTCCGCGAGCAGGTCTCCCAAAGAGCCTTTTTAATCCACACACTTCATTTTGACTTTGCTGATACGCCAGCAGTGCTCTCCCTCTTCTCCTAGATCACTTTCTGCCTGCAGCTAATGCCTGGGCCACTGGGACACACTCTATTATCAGCGTGTACAGTCCAAGGCTGGGGTCAGCTCTGTTTATCAGCTCATAACACCATGCCGCTTCCATTGGAGTCCCTGACCCCGGGGACATGTCCAGGCACTGACCGAGATAGTGTGTGTTATTACCCCAACATCAGAGCGCGTTAAAGGGCCAGAGACAAGAATACGCAGGAGGGTTGACAGGGTGTGGATTGGCATGGAAGACCTCAGAATGTCAGGAAGAGTTAAGTGTAGAATACAAAGCAGTTAGCATAAGTGAGTGGTTATTGAAGTTATTAATTAGTGTTCATATTCAAAGGGCATATAAAGGTTACCTACTTGTTTCCATGTAGATGTCATTGCTTCACCTGGAATGTTTCACAATAGGCCATTAAACATGCTTATCTTGCATTAATTCAGCTACAGGTGCTTTTATTATAGAGGGGTATTATGTAAGCATTTAACAACATAGAGTCATAGAACACCACAACCTGCAGGGGAGTTAAAACTCCAGCTCCAAGTTGTTCAATGTGCTTATGTCACATCTACAAACTGAAATGTCTCACCTGTGTCTGGAAATGTCTAAAATATCAGTTATTTCAGTGTTTTAAATGAAGCTCGTCCTACATTCTACTCAGAGCAGTTAAGCATTTGTTTACCAGTTGCTATGGTGTTGCCACGGTGATGGCAGCAGAGCAGTGATATAGATTGAACATATGGCAGCTACAACGTTCCCTCGTCATAAAGAGCTTTTATGTCATCCATGCATGTTTGAGTCACCTAGTGATCTCTCCCAAGCCCTATTCAAACCCTCTTTATGGTTAGCAGTACAAGCCTGTACAATGTTCAGTTTACAAGCCTACATTACCCATGTTCCCACATAACACTTTTCTATAAAGATACAAAAGCAGGATACAAAACAATACACTACCACAACACTGATTGTGTTGTGATAGTGCTCTGAAGGGGGAGAATAAAGGGAGAGGATGTTTTTCGGTGCGTGTAGCATATTCAAAGCAATAAAAGGTAACATGTAAAAACACACCAGGCTTAGCCCGAATCCGCTTGCAACAAATATGTTTAATGCCATACTAAGGAACACTCAAGGTATAGCACTAACATCTCCATGGAAACAAGCAGTTGGTCAGTCCTCCACCAGAAAACTTACACAGTGCATATTTTCTTCTGGAAGGTCCCATACGACGGCTTACTGGCATTTCAATAAAATCAGGTGGAAATATACTGAAGTATTTTCTTTCAGACCAAACCATTATACCTGTTGTCTTTTATGCCTCAAGTGTAAGGAGATGAGACTGATATACTAAACCTCCTTAGTATTGAGATGTAAAGTGCTCTCAGGGGTTGCCATGTATGCGGAGTCTTATCTGATCTCTGTGTTTGCCTCTCCAATTGGCTGCTGGTGCTGGCAGGCTTAGTGCTGTTCCAGGGTGTATCTCAGAGCAAAACACAATTGTCAGGATATTCTCTGCAGCATCGAAAACATGTTCAGACAGTATAAAAAGATTTTTACAAGGATCATTAGTAAGTAATCGCTATGTGGTTTTGGCTAGTACTGTGTGTTGGATGACATATGTTCTAATGTTGTTTCCTCATCACAAACAGACCTGAGGGGTATTCCACAAACGTCGCTAAACATAGCAGTGGTAAAAGTCTCGCCTGAAGTAGCGGCAACTTAGAGAAAAGCCTGAAGTCGTTCCACTAACGGATTTCAGCTGCGCCTGGAGGCACGTGACTCGGATGTCCTTTATCCGAGCCTCCGAACCTCTGAAACAGCAGTGGTTTAATTTTATTTTCTGTGGAAATGTGTTTATTTTTCAATGGAAATCATTTCATACTTCACGCATAAATGCGGAAGTGGGGCCAGCGCACATCGCGCCGCTTAAGAGGAGGGAGCGGAGAGTTTGCCCCCCTTCCCTCCGCTATTCTGGCCTGTCTCCTCCTCATTTGAGTTCAAGCAACAACGCCCATAATGGAGTGTTTGAGAGGGATGTTTTTGGCTTTGGCTGTGTTTATGGGTCTTTCTCATGCACTGAGTCTTGATTTTGAAGAGGGATTCGTTTGCAGTGTTGGGGAGCCATTAAGGCGCCATATAAAAGCATCAAGAAGTACCATGTCATGGGATCTTTAAATTACTGGAGATTTGTCAAGAACCAAGAACGTAAGGTAATTTATTTTTTTGCTGATATTGTTTTCGGACAACACAGATGGTCATGCGGGAGGTGTGCGGAACTGTTTGACACTTTGTTTACGTCAGGTATGTATTCTCTGCGACACGGCCTGATTAAGCTACATCTTTGGCCTGCCTGCAACCAGGCTAGCTCCGAGGACCATGTTGCCCCAGTAACTCAGCGGGGACTAAGGTTAGCGAGAGTCATGGAACCGAACTCTCACGTGCACGTGCACGTGCTCCTCCGCTCCAGGCTCCACGTGAAAGCGCAGTGGAAGCAGCCCGCTGTCCGGCCCGGTGTGTGTGCAGGGCTCTCAAGTTTTGAGCGGGGGCGTGCGTGAGACTGCGTAATTTCCGGGGAGCGGGGGGGTGGGGGGTGTGAGTAAACAATTTTTCCCGAGGGGGGGGGGGGCTGCGAGTGACTTTTTTAGCTGAAAACGCACGGTGCCTGCATTATCTAACCGATTTTCTGGGCACAGAAGTGCTGTGCGCTAATTTTCAGCGTGAGAAATGCCATGTGTGGCGTGTGAGCGTGTGAACACGTCGAATTGCGTGTGTCACACTCTCAATGCGTGAGACTTGAGAGCCCTGGTGTGTGTATGTGCGACCATGTATGTGAGTGAAATGTTTTCCCCGATCAGTTCATTTTTTTATCATTTCATATCACGGAGCTCTGCGTCAAGCCGCATGTACAATAGCCGCATAAAAGCGCGAGTTTCGTTTTTTTTACAAAAAACGTCCTCAATTTATTTTCAATAAAGAATGTATTTTGTTATTCAGCATCAATACATTTGTCTGCTTTTTACTAAGGAATAATTAATTGAGGAATATACAATATAATAATACTATGATATATTTTTGACTCAGTGTTATGTTACTATAGCTTATATTCTTAAAGACCCTATTGAAACACTAAAATTCAGGTGAAAAACGCTGCTTATCAATTAATCGTAAGTTGATCGATAAGGTCAGTCGACTTTAGATTAATGAATTAATCGATAATTTGCATCCCTAAGACAGAGTCATAAATATCTCTCTCAAACACTTTATTATGGGCGTTGTTGCTTGAATGCAAATGAGGAGGACAGAGATAGGCCAGTGCAGCGGATGGAGGTGTGGCCAAACTCTCCGCTCTTTCCTCTTTAGCGGTGCGATGCGCGCTGGCCCCACTTCTGCGTTTTTGTGCGGAGGAAGGTATGAGAAGCTGTTTCAGAGGTTCGTAGGCTCGGATAAAGGACATCCGAGCCTGGAAACACTCTCACGTGGCTCCAGGCAAATAAAAAAACGCATCTCGCATTTCGTAGCTCGTTCGCGGTCCAAACTCTCTGGGCATGAGTTCCAGAGAGTGTGGGTAGAAACAGACGGGCGGTGGAACTGCATGTGCATTTTTCCCTGAGTGTGACGTCAGAAACTTCCCTTGTTCAGAATCGCCCGTTTGGGCTGTCTTTTTTTCAAACGCGGAAAAGGATTGCAAATGCTCAGTTTACACTTTTCGCAACTTTTAGCCATGGGGGGGGGGGCCTAAACAGGGTAGGGGAGCTCACATTAACGTTAAAAAACCTCAGAAAGTGAAAATTTCATGCCATGGGACCTTTAAACACCACTCATCTTTACTAGAATCATTTGGATGATTTCAGACCTGGAACCAGTCTCTACTGAGCAAAAGGTAAAAGGTAGCCGTTAACTTGAAAACTACCACTACTGCACAGAAACAGTCAAGTGTAGCCTTCCTCAAGAGATATTTTTTGGCAATTTTTCAGACATTTCAGTTCACAACTCACAACTACTTTTTTATGTTTGTGCTTTTCATGTCAGCATTTTCCACAACCTGCCACATGACTGAAAACTGTAAGTATTCACCACAGGTACAATTACAAAACCAAGTCAGAATTGGAAAGCATGAAAGCCTGTCAATTCCAGGGCTGAAATTACTCCAATGATTCTAGTGAAGGTGTATGTAGTTTAAAAACACACACTTCTTATTACCACATGACATCAGAAGAGGGAACAGAGCGTTTTTAGTTTGAGAGAAGAACTCAGCGTAAATATGCAGGGTTTGTGTGTTAAACATGTGTGAATGAACCCAGGTCTGTTTGTGATGAGAAACAACATTATAGCCGATCAGAAAATAGCATAATATGGGTCCTTTTATTATGGATTTGTAAGAAAGTGGAGGATGCTACAAAACGACAATGGTTCATATAAAGACGGACTCCACTGGAAGCCTTTGTTCTCATTGTAAACAGAAAACGTTTTGCAGTGGGCGCGGGAACAAAAGCACAGCGCGTGTTTCACTCCTCGGTTTGTTGACGACGGTCTCTCTTCACACATGATGGCGTGAGGTGTGACAACCATATGTTATCATCTGCTCACTGTGTACTGTGGATTGTGCAAAGTCAAAGGAAGAGGCTGTCACGTGCCTGTTCAGTTGTTGTGGTTCATTCACATAGATATATACTGTATATATAGTATTTTAGCTCAAGTACATCTATGTGGTTGCCTGAGCAGCCAGTCACTTTTACGTTCTATTTAAATCCAGAATGGACTGGAGCCAGATAATAGAGCGTGAAAAAATTTGTTCAAATTTGAAATTATCCAATTACAGCTCCTCATTTATATCATGTGTTTCAAATGTGGCAGACATCTCCTCTCCAATATGTTTGTAACATTCAAAACTTCTTTTAGGTAATAGTTTGGTGCTTCAGTTGTTGGTTCTGTAAAAATCTGCACTGTTTCTCAGTCCTTTATGTAGATTTTTCTCCTTTTTTATGTGTAAGCAACAATGTTAATTTTTGACGCAGAGAATGCATCTCTCTTATTGGTTTATCCACCTGGCAATCGCACCCTCTGAATTCAGGGAGACAGGACAGGACACTCGTCAAGTTTTTCAAAGCATGTGGTTCTGCCTGGTCAGGTAGCCCATGTGCAGTGTGCTGAGGGGAAATAAATATAACATGGTTAAAAGCTCTGGAAAAAGTCCATTTTGCAGAATAGGTCCACTTTAACCCATATCTGAACTTCTAAGAGAGGCAGGTCTCCATGATCTGAGTGTGTTGTTTATTTGTTTATTTCTATGGATCCCATTAGCTGAAAGCAGTGCCATCAGCTAGTCTTCCTGGGTCCACTGAAATTTAAATTTTCCATTTCATCATTACAAATATATATTCATTAAGATAAGATAAGATAAGATAAGATAAGACTTTATTGATCTCACACAGGAGAAATTTACTTGTCACAGTAGCTCCAGGTAGGTGTGAATATCACAGGTGTAATGTGATATTTCATCACAATAAAATCATATTGCCTTAAAAATAATCACATTTGAGTTCAAGTTCATGATTCAATTTCACATTTACATCCCATTTACAATCCTTTAGCTAGGCTTTAAAAAGTTGTTTTTCAATAGAAATACTTCAATATTTCAAGTTGAAATTGATCTATACAGAACAATTTTCTTCATTAAGTGTAATTAAGTCCCTCATTAGTAAGTTCTAGTGACCTACTTATGTGCATAATTACAATGCACTATTTGATTCAGCTGAAAAGTAGGTGTTTTTACGGTTAGTATTATACAATAAGGTGCTCAGTGTAACCTGTACCTCTTTGATTTAAACTGAGCCATGACAGAGTGGAATGCATCTGTTCTCAGTCTTGCTGCTTTGTTTTGAGCAACTTGTATTTACAGAGTACAGATTTTACCCCACAATATGCTATAAATCCTCACCCACACATTCATACATGTGCAGTATATAGATAACTCAAGAGCAGCTGCTGTGGTGGACTCTGCCCCGGCTCCTCACATGACACAGGCCCAGAGCATGGAACAGAAGCGGGCTTAAGTTTACACTGTGGACGGCTCATACAGTAGTTTCTGTTTATATAGATTAGTGTTGTCATGATACTCAAAAGTTCAAAGTTCAAAGTCAGCTTTATTGTCAATTCTGCCATATGTGTTCAACATACAGTGAATCGAAATTTTGTTTCTCTCTGGCCAGGTAGTGCAAAAAGACAGTGTACAAAATACAATATGAAGACAAAACACAACAAAAAACTATCTAAGACAGAGATCTAAAGTTAAAACTAAAGTCTACGATCTAAAATCTTAAAGCAGTGCAACATAATAAATAAACTATACTATATACAGATTTCCAAAGTGTGCAGTGTGCATCAAAAATGTGCAATGGAAGATACAGCAGTGACTTGGTCATGTGCAGTAGAATGTGCATAGGAGTTAAGATAAAATAAAAATAAATGTGCAACAGTAGTAATTCTAGTGCAGTAACAGGAGTAAACAACAGTACTAAAATTCCAGTAGTAAATGTGCAATAACAGTAGTAAACAACAGTGCAACGGGGGTAAAATTCAATAACAGGAGTAAACAACAGTACTAAAAATTCCAGTAGTAAATGTAAGTGTGCAATAACAGTAGTAAACAACAGTGCAACAGGAGTAAAATCCAGTAGTAAATGTAAATGTGCAACAGTGCAACAGTAGTCCTTAGCAGCAGTTTTTTAAAGTGTCTAGAGTGGTAGGTCTTTTTATGGAATACAGGTTATGCCAATATGGGGGGTGGGGGGTGGGAGATGGGTAAGGTGGGAGTTCGGGTGTGAGTTCAGCCTCCTGACAGCCTGGTGGATGAAGCTGTTTGAAAGCCTGGTGGAGTGGGCCCGGAGACTCCGGTACCTTCTCCCCGAGGGCAGGAGGCTGAACAGGCTATGTGCGGGGTGGCTCGGGTCACCCACAATGCTGGACGCTCTGCGGGTGAGCCGGGTGTTAAAAATGTCTAGGAGGGAGGGGAGAGAGACACCAGCGATCCTCCCAGCTGCATTCACTATGCGCTGCAGGGCTTTCCTGTTCTGTTCAGTGCAGCTCCCGTACCACACAGTGATGCAGCTGGTCAGGACGCTCTCAATGGTGCCTCGGTAGAAGGTGGTCATAATGGGTGGAGGGGCTCCAGCTCTCCTCAGTTTGCGGAGGAAATAGATACTAACATTTCACACTGAATTTTCATAACAAGGAATAGACTCTAAACTGAATACTGATTCTGATACCACAATGATAAATAAAAAAACACTTTATTTAGACAATAGAATGTCATAAAATCTGTGTAATCCCTCAGTGGTCCAAGTAGGTTCCATAGTGGTCCATGGGCGTGTACTTGGTAACGCTTTAAAAAAAACAAATTTGCAAAAACATTTGAGCAGAGAGATTTACAGGTGAATTATTTGTCCCAACAATATATATACTTCAGTTGCTCAACAGTCCGGGGTCTCCGTTGTCGTATTTTGCTCTTCATAATGCCCCACACATTTTCAATGGGAGACAGGTCTGGACTGCAGGCAGACCAGTCTAGTACCCACACTCTTTTACTACGAAGCCACGCTGTTGTAACACGGGCAGCCGGCGGCGTTTCTGGGTGTTGTTTTTATACTTTGCATGGTACAGTTTTAACTTGCACTTGGAGATGTAGCGACAAACTGTGTTAACTGACAATGGTTTCTTGAAGTGTTCCTGAGCCCATGTGGCTCAGAGAGCTTGTGCCAGTGCCAGTGCCAGTCATCTAATAAGTGTTATCACAATACTAACATTTGAAACTCTATTTTGATACTAAGGAATGGACTCGCAATACTCAATTGATTATAATAAAAACACAAAAACACATGTGATTTTCAACATTAAACAGTAGACCATGTATGTGTGTAATCCCTCAGTGGTCCAGGTTGGTTCCATAGTGGTCCATGGGCATATAATAGTCTATGTGCTCTTATACTTATTCTAAAGCAACATCACCCGCTCTGCCTACTTCCACCTCCACAACATACATCGTCTCCGGCCCTCCCTTACTCCTCAGTCCACTGCTGTACTCATACACAGCCTCGTCACTTCCCGCCTGGATTATTGCAACTCTCTCCTGTTTGGTCTCCTGCAAAAAACTCTCCATAAACTTCAACTGGTTCAGAATTCAGCCGCTCGCATTATCACACATACACCTTCCATCGACCACATCACACCCATCCTACAACAGCTCCACTGGCTCCCCATCACACACCGCATTCAATACAAAATCCTGCTTCACACATTCAAAGTCTTCCACAACCTTGCACCTCCATATCTCTCAGACCTCCTCCATATCTCCACACCTGCTCGCTCTCTGCGCTCCTCCTCCTCTCTCCAGCTCTCTGTCCCCTCTGCCCGTCTGGTCACTATGGGGAGCAGCTCTGGAACTCTCTCCCTCCTGACCTCCGCAACACTGACACACTCCCAAACTTCAAAACCAAACTCAAAACACATCTCTTCAGACTGGCCTTTTCACTCCAACCATAACTGCACTGTCCTTTTAAATGTTTTAATGTTTTACTGTTTTTAAAAGTTTTATTGTTTAAATGTTTAACTGTTTGTTTTTAACTGTTTGTATTTTAACTAACTGCCTATAATGTATATTATACTTGTTGTAAGGCGACCTTGAGTGTCCAGAAAGGTGCCTAATAAATAAAATGTATTATTATTATTATTATTATTAAAGACATTCTCAGAAAAGGTTCATTTCTGTCCTGTGAATGTGACTTTTTATTATTGATACCTAGTTTCGATACTAGTTTTAGTATCAATTAGTATCTCATTTGCCGACCTTTTTACATCCTCTCACTCTCCACAGGGAAGATGGAGAGCCACTATCACCAGGGGGCGAAGAAGGGACTGAGACCATCTGCGGCGTTCTAACATGGACGAGATGAACCTCACAGCACAGACCCATCACTCACCGTGATGGGTGCCTGGGCACTGTACCAGGACCTGAGTGATTATGACATCACTTAAAGGTCCTATATTACCTGAAACAGACTTTACCGAACAGAGCTTTAAAGGAGAATTAAAGTTTTTTACAATCTGAGCCTTATTTCGGTAATAAAACAAGTTGTTTTACTCACCCATAGCACTTTGGTGTCATATGGAGGATTTCCGGAGATGTTTTAGATTAGCGTTAGGCTAACGCCGTTAGCCTAGAGCGACTTATAGCCATAGCTCGGGGCATTCCCCGAGCATGTAATATGCCCCGTGCGGGCTCCAAATAACACAAACTTTAGCACCTTTCAAATCATAGAAGCTCGATGTCTTAGTCTACGATTTCTTTTGAATCAAAAGTGTCCTGTAATCCGAGATTTATCCATAGTTTACAGCTTTGCGTTTCATGTTTGGGTCCCGGGAGCTGAGAGCACAGTCCGCACATGCGCCCTGGCGTCCTCATCTACTCGAAACTATGGCTAAATCTCGGATTACAGGCCACTTTTGACCAAACAAAATCGTAGACTAAAGACATCGAGCTTCTATGATTTGAAAAGTGCTAAAGTTTGTGTTATTTGGAGCCCACACGGGGCATATTACATGCTCGGGGAATGCCCCGAGCTATGGCTATAAGTCGCGCTAGGCTAACGGCGTTAGCCTAACGCTAATCTAAAACGTCTCCGGAAATCCTCCATATGACACCAAAGTGCTATGGGTGAGTAAAACAACTTGTTTTATTACTGAAATAAGGCTCAAATTGTAAAAAACGTTACTTTTCCTTTAATGTTAGAATGTTGTTGCCTCCTCAAAAATGGACCTGGAGTTACTTTTTTGTTTCATTCACACATGTTTGAGTAACCCTTTATTATCAGTCTGTTTACATCTCCACGGCTCAAAATGCTCTGTTCCACCTAGGTATGTCATCTAGTGGTAGATTTCAAGTTAACAGCTCCTTTTACCTTTAGTTCAGTAGAAAGGGGCAATTTCCAATCTCAAACACTGATATGTGTATTTCCATGGCCGATGCCGATACTGATTGTTTAGAATCCAGATCAACAGAGCCGATATTTTTTACCCAATATGTAGGGCAGATTTTGATTATTTTCCTCAAATTATGTCATTTAAATTTACTACAAACTCACCCACAGCCTTGTTTTACCACAAGCCCATAAGAGAACTAGTCAAGTCACATTTAGTATCATTTCTAAGTGTTTAAATAAGGCTTGTGTGTGTGTTTTAGGCAGCAGATCGACCAAAAGAAAATACCAGCCTGTGCTGAAGATTTAAAGGTCCCATGACATGGTACTTCTTGATGCTTTTATATGGCTCCTTAATGGTTCCCTAATACTGTAAATGAATCCTTCTTCAAAATCAACACTCAGTGCATGAGAAAGAGAGATAAGATGAGAAAGAGTCATAAATGTCACTCTGGAACACTCCATTATGGGCGTTGTTGCTTGAATGCAAATGAGGAGGAGAGAGATGGCCTATAGTAGCGGGTGGGGGCGTGGCCAAACTCTCCACTCTTTCCTTTTCAGCTGTGCCCTGTGCGCTCTGACCCACTTCCGTGTTTTTGCGCAGAGGGAGAGATGAGAAGCATTCCATTGAAAAATAAACACATTTCCACAGAAAATAAAATTAAACCACTGCTGTTTCAGATATCCACAGGCTCAGATAAAGGACTTCCGAGCCTAGAAACACTCGGACGTGCCTCCAGGCAAATAAAAAACGCATTTCGCATTGCCTAGCGCATTCGCAGTCCAAACTCTCTGGGCGTGATTTACAGAGACGCTGAGTACAGACAGACGGGGGTGGAACTGCATTTGCATTTCTTTTTTCGAGCTGACGTCAATAAGTTTCCTTGTTCAAAATCGCCCGTTTGAGCTCTGATTTTTTGTAACGCAGAAAAGGATCGCAAATGCTCAGTTTAGACATTTCACAACTTTTAACCATGGGGGGGGGCCCTAAACAGGGTAGGGGAGCTCACATTAACGTTCAGAAAGTGAAAATTTCATGCCATGGGACCTTTAAAGCTGATAGCTAATTTGCCAAAAATTCCCAATCGACCCAATAGGATATACAGTATCAGTCAATCACTAGTTTTAAATTATCCAAATTATTCTAGCGAAGTTGTACGGAGCAGAATTAAATGTGCAGGGTTTGTGCGTTAAACATTTGTGAATGAAATAAAACACAACTCCAGGTCTGTTTGTGATAAGGAAACTACATTATATACTTTATCAGAAAAGATTGTAATATGGGCACTTTAATGATGTTGTGTAATGTATCAGAGTTAGAAGAAAGTGACCCTGATGTCCTTTTGCGGGGATGAGTGTGTGAACAGTAGATGATCGCTTTTACAGTCGGTGAACTCAAGAATTATTGTCAATTGCGGCGAATGAGTAAAAGCTAGCTAAGCATTGAGAAAGACTGAACATGGTTCTTCCTGCCAAACAATGATCCAAACTTAAGGCCGCGAGTGCCCACTTTACTCATGGTGTATATGGTAAATCACAGGTTAATAGTTTGTTGTTCATCAATCTGCTCTGTGGAGAGGCTTCTGTTCTATTCCCTTGTGTGGGGGATTTTTACAAAACCAAAGTATGTTGTTCTTTTTCCAATTTTTCATTAAATTGCATTGACCAAAAATGTATGTTCTTTATTGTTTTGTGATCACCAGAACCAGAACTTTTTAAAGATCCCATGACATGGTACTTCTTGATGCTTTTATATGGCTCCTTAATGGTTCCCTAATACTGTAAATGAATCCTTCTTCAAAATCAACACTCGGTGCATGAGAAACAGAGATAAGATAAGAAAGAGTAATTTTTCTCTCTCTGAACAGGCCATAATGGGAGTTGTTGCTTGAATGCAAATGAGGAGAAAAGAGATGGCCTATAGTAGAGGGTGGGGGCGTGGCCAAACTCTCCGCTCTCAGCTCTCAGCTGTGCGCTCTCTGATCCATTTACGCGTTTTTGGGCGGAGGAAGAGATGAGAAGCGTTCCATTGAAAAATAAACACATTTTCACAGAAAATAAAATTAAACCACTGCTGTTCAAAGGTCCAGAGGCTCAGATAAAGGACTTCCGAGCCTAGAAACACTCGGACGTGCCTCCAGGCAAATGAAAAAACGCATTTTGCATTGCCTAGCGCATTCGCAGTCCAAACTCTCTGGGCGTGATTTACAGAGACGCTGAGTAGACACAGACGGGGGTGGAACTGCATTTTTCGATCTGACGTCAATAAGGTGCCTTTTTCACAATCGCCCGTTTCAGCTCTGTTTTTTTTCGAACGCAGAAAAGGATCGCAAATGCTCAGTTTAGACATTTCGCAACTTTTAGCCGGGGGGGGGGCCCTTAACAGGGTAGGGGAGCTCACATTAACGTTCAAAAACCTCAGAAAGTGAAAATTTCATGCCATGGGACCTTTAAGTACATTTTGGGAGATGAATTCAGGATAAATCTGCAGGGTTTGTGTATTAAACATGTGTGAATGAAACAAAACACAACTCCAGGTCTGTTTGTGATGAGGAAACATTAGAACATAGATCAAAAAAATTGACTAATATCGGCCCTTTAATAAAATAAAGTCTTTGCTAATTATATTTACGACCACATGTACCACATGTGTATCCGTATTTTTACCTGACCATGACATTTTAAGACCGCTTTAACCATTACTGGAAAGTAAAAGTAGTAAATGTATGACATTAAACAGCTCTACTTTACATTTTATTCAATTACAGATGGTTTTATAGCTCAAAAATATCTAGAAAAACAGGCATTCTGACTGTGAGCGAGTGTCGCCTCTGCACAGATCTGACCTGTAACTTGGTCTGGTTTGGTCTCCATGAAGACAGAAGGTTTAATGCCATACTGTGAAACATTCCAGGCAAAGCAAAAGCAAAGCATCTCCATGGGGAAAAGCATTTGGGCCCTCCGCCAGAAAAGTAAAAGCAAAACATTTTTTCATGTTTTACTTTTACTTGAGTTTTTTTTCCTTTGGTATCTGTACTTGAACTCACATAAGATCTACAGATGGAAATCACACTTCATCAACTTCCACAAGAACCATCCTCATGACTTCTTTCCTGATTCTCTGATCTAACACAGTATTAACCCCTTCACCCCCGTGACCACACGGGCCCCTTGTTCACTTGTTACTGGTGCAGCGGGGGGCGGGGCTGTTCATACTGCCCCCCAGTGTGTTGTCCCACATCGCCGTGGCAACCCTGCCTTGACTGATCAGATACGTGCACATGCTTGTTCCACTGCGCTGGAGGGCCGGAGAGGGGGAGGATCACACACAGAAGGAGATTGCAGGCAGAATGCAAAACAACTGACATGTTTTCAACCTGTATCTCTTCTTTTGTTTGTTTTTAGATCGCCATGTTACCTTTTATTGTTTTGACAATGCTACATTTGCCGAAAATATTATTAGCATTATTAATTCTAAATGTATCAAGGTTCAGTTTCGTTTTTGACATTCTGAGTCCTCTCTCCCTTTGCTCTCTGTGCCAAGTCACTCCTCCTTCAGAGCGCTGTTACATTATATTACAATCTGGGTACGTCCCACTAACGAAACTACTGCACATTGCAGAATCACAGCTAACCAAAGGAGTGTTTGAATAGGGCCCAGGAGAGATCGGTAGATTACGCAAACATGTGTGGATGACATCTACAACCTCTGCAGACATGTGTTTGATGAGAGGTTATAACATGATAATACATTGTGACATAACATTTCATCATACCCCCTCTTTAAAGGCGCGCTGCACAACCTGCTGGTCTCCATGGAGATGTTACTGGTTTGGCTTGATTGTTTGCCAACATGTAAGAAAAAAAATGGATTCAAAAACATGCATTCTTATCTAGTCAGCTTGCCTCTCCACAGAGCTGACTAATGTCAGCTTTCAAGGCAAAGCAAGAACATCACCATGGAGATAAGCAAGTGATGGACCCTGCACGAAAAGTCATATGGTAAAACTGTTATTTGAGTCACCATGTTTTTCTATTCACCACCCCTGATCTATATAGAAAACAAATGCAGACCTACTATGAAGCCCTGAAGTACACCATTTTCAATTCAATGTCGCAACTCGGGAATGTCTAATTATTTAAACAAATTTATTTATTAAAGGGACAGTGTGTAAGATTTTTACCCGTTAATTACTGAAAGATACCCATTCAAAAATACATTGTTTTCCAAGCCTTTTCACTTCCATCATGAAATCAAAGTATTCTTTTGGACTTAGATATAGTCACATAACGCAACACTGGAATTTCCCCACTGAGGGACTAATAAAGGCATATCTTATCTTATAAAAGGGGGATCTTCCCCATGCAGAGGCAGCCATTTTGAATACGAGAGACGCAGAAGAACATTTGGGCTCCGCCTTCGCCTTCGGCAAGACTCGTGGTTTTGGGTAAACAACACAAGCATGCTGCCGGATCAGACGTCATAATGGATCTAACACGTGTTTTGGACTAAATTGTTTTACTGGATTTTATTCGCTGGATCCTTACGGACAAATTGAGAGCAAGTTTATGGTGAAATACAGAGTTTGACCTGTGCAAAGCATTCTAAGGTAAGCTAACCTCATTTTGTGCTTTTCCGTATAAAAGCCCCATGTGCTCGGGGAGTGTTTGTTGTGCAGGGAAATGAATTGCATAGTCAAAAAGAGGAGACTGTAAGGTTTCATTTGATGTGTAGAGTGTCATGGTACATGATCGGGAATGTGTGTGTTTTCATGAGAAAAGAAAAAAAAACGTTTATACAGTATTTATACAGTAGCGGCGCGCGGCTCGTGCGCGCGCCCGGGTGACCCTCGAGGTCTGCCGTAGCTAAAACAGAAAGTGCAATAGCACCATCCACCTATGCGCCACGAATCCTACACACTGGGGCTTTAAACAAAAAACACAACAGGTAAGTTTAGGTTAGTGAGGATTTAAAATATAGGAAGGTTTCTCTCACAGATGTGGTCATAAATATATCAGTAGAAATTATGAAGGAAATTTGGGTAATTTTTAGGTTTTGAAAATGCAAAATGTTCAGTCTTCTAGTCTATTGTCTTCTAAATATCACAATATAACAAACCTGGCCTCATAGTATAAGTGCCTAAATCAAATAGAGTTTTGTTTCTCACAGCCTGCTGCATCTGTCGTGTCCTCGGCCAATCAGAAATCAATATTTACTGCCAAACAGACACGTCTTCGTCTTATTGACACAGGCTGTTTATTTTTGTATTTTCCTCCAAACCTTGAAAACGGACTTGCAATTATGCTATGAGATTAGCAAAATGTCAAACCAGATTTATTATTATTTTTTAAAGGTACATTGTGTAACTTTTCTGCTCATGTCAAATGCCTTTCTCCATGGAGATATTATTGCTTTATCTGGAATGTTTCACAGTAAACCTTTCTATCTTCATGGAGACCAAACCAGACCAAGTTACAGGTCAGATCTGTGGAGAGGCGACACCCTCACAGTCAGAATGCCTGTTTTTAAGGTATTTTTGAGCTGTAAAATCACCTGTAATTAAATAAATGTAAAGTAGAGCCGTTTAATGTCATACTGTGGAACATTCCAGGCAGAACAATGACCTATCCATAGAAACATTTTTATTTTTTAAGTGATAATATGTACTTTCCTCCAATATTTAATAGTATTTTAAAATAGTATGTTAACATTTTGCCTGCTCACAAGCCATCAGAACTGTATGGCTCCATGGATTGTATTTTCCTTTGCTCCACACCCAATACACATAAATATTGTTTAACAGGCCTGTCTGCTCTCCTCTCAGAGTTATCTGGATGAGTCTGACCTTTGCGACCTCCCCTTTTACAGCACACAAAAGGAACACAGCCTTAGCCTCGCTGCACCTTTAAGACATGGTGAGACTGTTGAATAGAAAAGTCCAAATTCCACACTATTCTCCACTATCTAAGGGTCACGCCATTTTCAGGGCTGTCCATATGTCCAGTTGGTGAAAAAGTAGTGCACTTAAAATTTCCCACAATGCACCTTGAAAAATGGTTGGCATCGGTGGTCATTAGAGTGGTCAATGTAGAACACAATGCACTGGGAGAGTCAGGAAAACAACAGCTACAGCGACAGGTGTTTAACTGGACACAACACGACTAAATGAAGCAGATAAAAGTGCTGGTTCATGGCACTGTAGACCCCGATTCTGAATTAAACATGACTAAATAAACCATTGTTTAAAGAATGATCATTTCCACATCTCAGACAAAAAGCAAATAATCCAGTACTTTTATGTGAGATGCAGCTTGACAAAACTCATGTGATTATGATTAGTCCATAAATACTCGTGTGTCAGTCTGAAACCGATCTTTATTTATGACAGAAATCAAGTTTTATCGAGTTTTGCAGACTTTTTCCACCTAGACGCCAGAGTCACGTGACCCGAATGTAGTGAGCTGCGTGTCCTAATCGCTCTGTGAATGAGTGCACTGTAGAGGGCGCTAAAGAGTGCGGGACTATGGCTACGTCCACATGATAATGCTCCTGGATTATTTTTTTTATGCGGGTTGGAAAAAATACGCGTCCACACACGTGTCGGATCAGTAAATATTCGCGTCCAGGCGAAAACGATGTAATACATATGCCACACCGATATGTGGCGCTGTAAACAGGAAACAGCCAGAGCCCCCAGACAAGTAATAGTACAAATAGGGCATGCGCATAAAGTCCTTTCTCTTCCATAAACAGGCAAACGCGTCTATGTTAGGGACCGTCAACAAATGCAAAATTATTTCGTCCCCCTGCTCCACCAACGTAGCAGTGACTCCCTCCAGTAATGTGAAGATCATTTGTTGACGGTCCCTAACACAGACTGTAGCCGCAGAACGAAGGAGCTGCGTGAGCAGAGTTTTTGCCTATAAATCGATAGTTAGTATTACTTGCTATCGTTTTATTAGATAGACATTAACAAGTAGAACTCTCGTTAACCTTGGTCGTGTTATTTAGGCAAAATGCTTGTTTGGATCTTAATACGGGATAATATCTTAATACTGCCCAAGCATACTCGGACATTATGTTGGCTTTTCGGCAAGACTATACAACCGGGGACCATCACAAAAGGGCAGCTATATAGTTGTGTGAATTTGTGTAAAGAAAACAGAAATGCCTTTATATATTTTTGTGTGTGATACTGTATGTGCCTGTTTGTAAAAGGTAAATTTTCATTCAATAAAAAAAGACAAGAAATGGTTGCTCTTTTTCTTTATTTACAGTATACATCACACTCAAATTGGTATGGGCTCCTCATTGTCCACTCTCTGCCTTTTCATTGATGGGATCTTTCCAGTTTTAAAATACGCGTTTAGCTTTGAATTGACAAACACTCGTGCATCGTGCACCGCATCGCAACTTTTTGGAAAAGCTCACACAAATTCAGGCATTTTAGCCTGCAACAATCACAAAAAATGCCCGCGAAATCCTGGGGGGTCTGATTATCCAATCAGAAAGCAGAATAAGAGTCACATGACTCTCATTTGGATTGCCAGTTTCAATAGCCGTGTCTCAATTTGCAGTGTGCACAGTTTGGAGTGTGGTTTTAAGGGTACGGAGTGTACTCCGCGGACCGCATGGGCGTCGGCAAAATGGGACAGGTCTCACAACAACCAGATGCAGCCGCCGACTCTATTTTCTCCTGTAGAAGAAGTAGCACGTGGCGCATGCTGGGATATATGACTGCGCGTAGTGTGCATGGATGCACAGTTGGTCCACGACCCGATTTCCATGGAAATGACTGCGGTTTTCAGGGTGCATTTTAACTGTGCACGGGACAAAAACGAAATGGGACAGCAGTTGTCCCGCCGGTCCCGCACACTCCGAACTGTGCACACTGCGAATTGAGACACGGCTAATGTTAAAATGCAGTAGGTTTAAAGGGCCCATGTGACGCTATTTTCTGATCCATGTATCTATGTATGATCTACAAACAGACCTGGGGTTGTGTTTTGTTTCATTCACATGTGTAACACACAAACCATACAGATTTAGGCTGAGCTCTTCTCTTAAACAGAAAACACTCTGTCCACCTTGTGATGCCATGTGGGCAATGGGCTCCACTGTGTTTTTAAACTCCACACGCCTTCACTAAAATTATTTGGATAACTTCAGCCCTGGAATTTCCAGTCTCTGCTGAACTAAAGGTAAAAGGAACTGTTCACTTGAAAACTACATGCAGTATGACCTCACAAGGTGGAACAGAGCATTTTAAGCTTTGGAGATGTAGACAGACAAAAACAAAACACAACTCCAGATCTGTTTATGAGGAGGTACAACATTCAAACGTGGCTTAAAGCTCACAAGAGTCAATTTTGCAAAAATATATAGGACCTTTCAACCTAAAATAAGGCATGGCAATTTTGCAGAATAGGCCTACTTTAATAATAAAACAAGACAAAAACAAGACAAAATACTGTTGAAAATATTTGTATAAAAATGCTCACGTCACATTATGGCCTAAGGGTTTGGTTGTTGCACACATTCAGCCTCTTTTCTCCATCTACATTTCATTTACTGCTTAGTGTTCAATACAAATAACCTTGTTACCTTCTTACTGTGTTTGATGATAGTCCAGGCGTCTTCATCCCCAGCCCGTCATTCCCATGTTCTGGGTTGTATTTATTACTCACGCTACGTCCTGCTGACATCTTTATGTACGCGGCCTGTTGTTGTGACAGGCCCTCACTCTGATCTCACAGCGGAATGTGATTTCAACACTGTACCTGCCTCTCCGCGTGCCCTTTATGCCCTCCCAAAGCAATCAGGGTACGGCGCTTTGATGAAAGCCTCTGCGCCCGGGGCCTCCTCCTCCATTGTCTTCCTCCCTCTCCTCCTCTTTCTCTCCTCCCCCTCCTCCTCCCCTTTTTCTCCTCCTCCACTGTCCCCCTCTTCGTCCCTCTCTCCTCCCCCGTGTCTCATAAACCCTTGTGACGCCCATCCACATGTCCTCATGGTTGAGTTGCAGATTAGCCTCGACTCCATTCATTTCATTTGAGGACAAATAATTGCACGGTAATCTCCAGTCACTCCAGGTCGTTGAAAAGTGTTCCCAGAGAAGGTGCTTGTTCAAGGGGTTGATTTGACCGACGCGCCCATGGGTGGCCTCTTAATGGGTGCATTAGAGTAGACGAGGAGATTGAGTTTGCTTGTGGAAATAAGGCAGAGCTGCTTCAATGAGCATTTTGCATTAACCTCAGAACATCAGATCATCATTGGAAGAGAATGTACTTGAAGAACATGATAAAAGGATAAATTCAATTTGTCAACTGGACGAAGTTTGTTTAGTCGAAAACGTTTCGCCGCTCATCCGAGAGGCTTCGTCAGCTCTGGTTCTAGTGCTGGTTAGACACTGCTTATATCTAGCTGCACTGAAATAGCTCTGAAACTATCTCAACTAATCTGTCTCTTTGTTTTTTTAACCCCCCTCTCAAAAGAGGCAATTTTAGTCAAAAAAGAGAATCCGTCGTTAAACAGAAATGGGGGAGTTAAACATAACTTGTCTCCCATTTATAATTCGATTCTCAAACCAAGTCAAAAACAGACAAAGAAACATTAGGGCAGACAAGCCCGGGCAGAGGGGTGGAGAGGGTCGTTAGGCTTGAATAGGGAGGCTAAACTAGTCGCCAGAGAAATTTGAAAAACAAAGAGACAGATTAGTTGAGATAGTTTCAGAGCTATTTCAGTGTAGGTAGCTCCTCCCTGCAGCTAGATATAAACAGGGTCTAACCAGCACTAGAACCAGAGCTGACGAAGCCTCTCGGATGAGCGGCGAAACGTTTTCGACCAAACAAACTTTGTCCAGTTGACAAATTTAATTTCTCCTTTTATCATGGATTCTACCTGGACGACTGAGGGACTCTTCACGTACTTGAAGAACAGCTTTGAAACCTAAAAAAGCTATTTCAGATGCTCTCAAGACCTGTCTGGATAAATAATTTTTTACCCTTTTTACTATTTGTGCCATAAAGGTCCTATATTACACCACATGGACTCTTGTGAGCTTTAAGCCATGTCATACCTCCTCAAAAACAGACCTGGAGTTGTGTTTTGTCTACATGTTTGAGTAACCTGTTTCACCCTGTGATGTTCAGTAGAGATTGGCAATTTCACAGCTGAAATGCAGTTTAAAAACACAATGGAGCACTTCCTGTATTACCACATGAGATCATAAGCTGAAAGTGTATGTGTGTTTTCAGTTTAAGAGAAGAACTCAGCCTAAAGATGCATGGTTTGTATGTTAAACATGTGTGAATGAGACACTTGTTCACACCTTAGAGTCCACACCTCAGAAAGTGTAATCTCAAATCAATAGTCAAGATAAAATGTCATATAAATGGAAAATGCTTTTGAGTGCCTCGAAGGTGGAAATGTGACCATTACAATCCATGTTCCGAGGACTTGCATTTGACTAGTCATCATAAAATTAAAAGTGCACTATGTAACTTTTTGGGTGTCTGTCACCTGCGTGTTTCTATGGAGATGTCATTGCTCTGCCTGGAATGTTCCACAGTATGACATTAAACAGCTCTATCTTACATTTATTCAAATACAGGTGGTTTTATAGCTCAAAAATATCTCGATATCTAGAAAAACAACATTCTGGCAGTGAGCGGGGTCGCCTCTCCACAGATCTGACCTGTAACTTGGTCTGGCTTGGTCTCCGTGAAGATAGAAAGGTTTAACAATGTGAAACATTCAGATAAAGTAATAACATCTCCATAGAGAAAAGCATTTGAAGGACTCTCCAGCAGAAAGATTACACAATGCAGCTTTAAAATCTGAAACTTAGTATGTAGAAGAAGAAGAAGTGACTTTATTGATTCTGTCTTTATTGATTATGTCTCTGCATTTAACCCATCCTGTTATTAGGAGCAGTGAGCAGCACATTACTGCCCCCGGGGACCATCTCCATGATCTTCTTGCTTCGGTTTGGTCAGGACCTCAGCTGGAGGATTTTACCTATGGAGCATGTTTTGGGTTGATGGGGGAAACCGGAGTGCCCGGAGGAAACCCACCCAGACACGGGGAGAACATGCAAACTCCACACAAAAAGGCCCAGGCGACCCGGGGATCGAACCCTTCTTGCTGTGAAGCATGAGTGCTAGCCACTCAGCTACCGTGCAGCCAATACTCGCGATGTTGCGATTTGCAACTTCAACGCAACTTCAGCCAATCCCTGTGAATTCAGGGCGGTGTTGCAATTTTGACCAGTCACCGCAACTTTCCCGCAATTGTTATTTTGACCAATCATCCGCGACGTATTGAACGCCGACCAACTTCCTTCTGCCTTACTTCCGTGTGACAAAACGAAACTGCGGCCGTGTCCCAGTTCCCAGAGTGCACAGCTCGGAGCGCTGTAGGCGAAGGGGGCTCAGACTGCAGTCAAGGCGGTGCACACTTGCTCAGCCCTGACTGCAGTCCGCTGACCGCTTAACGACTGCGGTCAACTGCGCATGGGACAAAAAAGAAGTGGGACAGCAGTCGTCGCGCCGGTGTACTGTCGAAATGTGTGACGCACATGCCCTTCGGGCCACGCTCCGAGCCGCGCGCTCTGGGAATTGCGACACGGCTTCTAATGGCAAAGAAACATGTCTGCGGCGCTATTTGCCCACAAAAATAACAGCAAAAGACCGCGCGAAACAGTTCCCCTCCTAGTAGTAATTTATTTTCGATGTTGGTAAGGTTGTTTTAGGACCATATCTGTGATCTCTGTGTCTTTGTATTATTCTTTGTCAGTAATAACTCAGTATTCAAAATATTACTCAATTTTAATTACAAAAAGCGAAAATCGCAACTATTTATCGCAACTTTCACTTCCTCCCGCAACAAAATCGCAACAAAAACCTTAAAAGCACCGCAACTTTCATCGCAACTTTTTGGAAAAGCTCACAAATTCAGGCATTTTAGCCCGCAACAATCACAAAAAATGCCAGCGAAATCCTGGGGGGTTTGAATACTGTAATGTAATGTACTTAGCGAGTCATTAGCGAGTCAACGGTTCTTCTGATCCTAAGCATTTCATTGCATTGTTGACCTTGTGTTGATTCTGCATATGACAAATAAACAATCTTGAATCTACTGTATTATGACTTGTGTAGGGCCCAGTGCAAAGAGAGAAGAGAATATACAGAAAATGTAGTGACAGAATACTCAATATCTGCATTAAAATGTATTTTGTAACATATTCTGATACATGGTCCAATCAGACTACTGTATTCTGTAAACTTGGAATACTTATACACCAAGTTGCATTATATTATAGAGTAAAAACCTGACATATCATTACAAACAAATGTATTTTTGTTATTATCTGTTCATTTATTAATATAATTAGAGACAAAAACATACACATCACACATACATGCACTGTAAGGGCTGTGTTTTCTTTTTTCCCTCACACAGTTCAAATTCAAAATCATGAATTGTGTTGTAGAACCATCATGTATTCCTTTTAATTTAGGAAAGTAACTGTGTTCTGAACACCTTAAAATGAAAAAGTAACTGTATCGGATTGCAAGGACCTAACATGAGTACTCAGAATACATATTTTTGGTATTGAGTTACTTCCAAACCCTGCCCATCCCCCACCTCTCATGTTTACAGCACCCTTTGTCTTGTCCAGGACACAACGACAACATTCATCTGTGGGAGCTGGAATCGCCTGTGGGTCAGTGGATCAGTGAACAAACGCCCTACCAACTGAGCTAGTGTCACCTTTATCTGAATGGTATGTTTAATTCCATACTGTGTAATAGAGAAATTACATTTTTGACAGACCCCCCAGGATTTCGCGGGCATTTTTTGTGATTGTTGCGGGCTAAAATGCCTGAATTTGCGTGAGCTTTTCCAAAAAGTTGCGATGAAAGTTGCGCTGCTTTTAAGGTTTTTGTTGCGATTTTGTTGTGGGAGGAAGTGAAAGTTGCGATAAATAGTTGCGATTTTCCCTTTTTGTAATTAAAATTGAGTGATATTTTGAATACTGAGTTATTACTGACAAAGAATAATACAAAGACACAGAGATCACAGATATGGTCCTAAAACAACCTTACCAACATCGAAAATAAATTACTACTAGGAGGGGAACTGTTTGGCGCGGTCTTTTGCTATTATTTTTGTGGGCAAATGGCTGTGTCCCAATTCCCAGAGTGCACAGTTCGGAGTGTGGTTTGAAGGGCATGTGCGTCATTTCTTTCTTGTCCCATGCGCAGTTAACACGCGAGCTGAAGACCGCAGTCGTTTCCATGGAAATCGGGGCGTGGACCAAGCGTGTGAAAATGCATGCTTCGCACACTCATATATCCCAGCATGCACCGCGCGCTACTTCTTCTACGGGAGAAAATGGAGTCGGCGGCTGCTTCCCGTTGTTGCGAGACCTGACGCATTTCGCAGGCGGCCATGCTTTTCGCGGAGTGCAGTCAGGGCTGAGCAAGTGTGCACCGCCTTGACTGCAGTCTGAGCCCCCTTCAAACCACACTCCGAACTGGGGACACGGCCGCAGTTTCGTTTCGTCACACGGAAGTAAGGCAGAAGGAAGTTGGTCGACGTGAGTTCAATACGTCGCCGATGACTGGTCAAAATTGGTCAAAATTGCGGGAAAGTTGCGGTGATTGGTCAAAATTGCAACACCGCCCTGAATTCGCGGGGATTGGCTGAAGTTGCGTTGAAGTTGCAAATCGCAACATCGCGAATTCCTGGAGGGTCTGTTTTGCATTGCATTTCTGTGTCATGCCATTCCCACACTACCAAGACTGCCTACTCATAGAGGTATAATACTCCCTACAACCGAAGCATAGCCACAATGGACTGTACTAGACTAACAGGACAACACTATCACTGTTGAGGGTTCATGACTCCAGGTGCTGGGTCTTGCACATAAACATCTCTAACTCAAACCTCATGCCTCTTCTTCCAACTCTCAGACTACTACTACTACTACTACTACTACTACTACTACTACTACTACTACTACTACTACTACTACTACTACTACTACTACTACTACTACTACTACTACTACTACTACTACTACTACTCAGGGCTCTCAAGTCTCACGCATTGAGAGTGTGACACACGCAATTCGACGTGTTCACACGCTCACACGCCACACATGGCATTTTTCACGCTGATTTAAAATTTATTTATTTATTTTTTGTGCCCAGAAAATCTGTCTGTGTGGCTCAGTTTATGCGAAAAAAAACTCTCCCCCTCCTCCCCATCCCGCTCCCCGAAAAAAAATCAGCCAATCAGAAAATAGATTGTTCTGTTGTTGGGCAGACTGTAGAGTGTAGTTTCAGCTGCTAAGCGCGCACTGCGGTGATGATAAAACAAACTGAGAACCATCAGGTAATAACTTAATTTATATAACTCTCATTAGTTGCTTTGTAGTTTAAGTTTGTTCTTTAGACAAACATTTACAGCAGGGCTCTCAAGTCTCACGCATTGAGAGAGACAATTCGACGCGTTCACACGCTCACACGGCATTTCTCACGCAATTCAACCCCCCCGCTCCTCGGGAAAAATTGTTCACCCCCCCCCCCCTCAGAAATGATGCAGTCTCACGCACGACCCCGCTCAAAACTTGAGAGCCCTGAACTACTACTACACTATGTACCATTCAGTAGAAAGCAAACACACCTTCATGGAGAGAGGCAGGTGGCATACATCCGTCCAAAGTGGTCCAAAGTTATTCCTCACTTATCTCATGAAATCTGTCCATCCTAATTATTCACCGCAATGAGTTTATAATCAGCACAGCAGAGCTGCCGTCACAGTAAAGCTCACAACAACTAGCATGTTGTTGACGGGCGTGATGCAGGCAGGACACAACAAACTTATTTTGACCTCCAGGGTTGTTTATACAGTTTATCTGTACAGGGACAAGACACGTTTTACTCAAGTATACATGGATTTAAACAGTTAATCTTTGGAATCACACCACCAACCTTCGGATCAGTGGATAAATACTGTCAACGTTCAGACAGTGTGGGAGGAGCCTGTGCATGATGTTATTAAAGTGCGTATGGTTCGATTAACTATTGTCAATAGAAATTAAAAGTTGAAAAATATGTTGAAAATTATAGGAAGTGGAGTTTTAAACACACTGATGAGACCACGGGATAATTGACACACCAGAAATTCATTTTACTGATACTTTAAACATGATTTCAAAAAGTGGTCTAATAAGGTCTTTTATTATGTTTGCATTTGTCAGATATCAACTTCTGTTTCGTTTTGTTAGGTAACAGTTATGGAATTTCCTAGCGTGATGTCACAATTTCTAACTGGTAAGTACAATTTTAAACCTAAAATTGCTAAAACAAGGGTGAATGTGAACTGTGAACTATGATGTTTTTACTGAAATGAGAAGTGTAACCTGTCCTAGGCCCTTTAAAGTATGATGAGGGTGTTTTAAGGTGTTTTTTTTTAATGACATATAATTAGAGTCTGTGACTACTTCAATCAGTTATTATCATTTATTGTTATGCATAGAATTTAAAGGTCCCATGGCATGAAATTTTCACTTTCTGAGGTTTTTGAACATTAATGTGAGCTCCCCTACCCTGTTTAGCCCCTCCCCCCATGGTTAAAAGTTGTGAAATGTCTAAACTGAGCATTTGCGATCCTTTTCTGCGTTAGAAAAAATCGGAGCTCAAACGGGCGATTTTGAACAAGGCACCTTATTGACGTCAGATCGAAAAAAGAAATGCAAATGCAGTTCCACCCCCGTCTGTCTGAACTCAGCGTCTCTGTAAATCACGCCCAGAGAGTTTGGACTGCGAATGCGCTAGGCAATGCGAAATGCGTTTTTTATTTGCCTGGAGGCACGTCCGAGTGTTTCTAGGCTCGGAAGTCCTTTATCTGAGCCTCTGGACCTTTGAACAGCAGTGGTTTGATTTTATTTTCTGTGGAAATGTGTTTATTTTTCAATGGAACGCTTCAAATCTCTCCCCCCATGCAAAAACACGGAAATGGATCAGCTGAGAGCTCAGAGCCGAGAGCGGAGAGTTTGGCCACGCCCCCACCCTCTACTATAGGCCAGCTCTTCTCTCCTCATTTGCATTCAAGCAACAACGCCCAGAATAAAGTGTTTGAGAGAGATATTTATGACTCTTTCTCATCTTATCTCTGTTTCTCATGCACTGAGTGTTGATTTTGAAGAAGGATTCATTTACAGTATTAGGGAACCATTAAGGAGCCATATAAAAGCATCAAGAAGTACCATGTCATGGGATCTTTAATTTATAATTGTGTCTAATAACCAAGTATTTGAGTTATGTTCTTAATGTAATGTAAGACGGGGGAGGATTCAGCAAAGTTTCTTCTTCCTACTCCTTTTCCAAACTAAGTAAGTGTGTTTAAAGAAGACATATTGTGCTTGTGTGTGCTCTGTAGTTAAATTCTATCTCATTTGCACGTTTTAGCAAGATTGCGGACTTCTGTGTCTGTGTCGGTGCCTAATGTGAGCTGATGTCGCCGTAAACATCACAACAAAGAGTCAGCCCCTCCAACGGGTAGCTGCACACCACACTAGCAAGCAGATATTTTTTCATTTGTACCAAAGTGACTACACGATGCTGCTGAATCCTACGTGTATCACTGTTTAAGATAAGATAAAATAAAATACTATAAGACTTTATTGATGTCACACAAGAGAAATTCACTTACCACATTAGCTCCAGGCAGTTTAGTGCAAAAGAAAAGAAAAGAAAACTGGAGGACAAGGTAAGTACAGAGCAGTATGCATGTACCGGTGGAAGTGAAATCACAGTAGATCAGAGCAATGGCGTCTTGAATACAGGACAATAAAAATGACTCAAACAAGTATGAATCACTCTAAATACAACTTCAGGAAGGGAAATGAGAAGGGAAACAACTATAGCATGTAGGGCTGAGCAGCTTCATACCAAATACCTGTGTTTTTTTTTTTATGATATGAATTTTTCATATATCCCAATACCGGTGAGTGTGTGCGTACAAAACGTCGGGAACACAGAGCGGTGGAACGTCACGCCGTGGGACATTGTTTAAGAGGGGGACTGTTTTGCAGCGGTGCCAAACAAGCTGCATGTGGCTGCATGAGAGCGGTGGAAGCTCAGTGTGTGTTGAGCGGTGAAAATGTTACAGACACAGAGGAAATTATACTGAAAAGAGGAGCCGCGTCAGTTGTGTCGAAGTCCTTCGGCTTTAAAAAATCTGGCGCTGATCAAACAACCGTATTCTGTCAATGTTGTCAGGCTAAAGTTGTAGCCGCAGGAGGCAACACGAGCGATCTGCTTCACCACCTCCGTCACAAACATGTCCTGGAATATAAAGAATGCACGAAACTAAGATCTGCATCCTCTTCCACGTCTGGAGGTAACGTTCCAGTTGGCGCTGCAACAAAAAACGCAACTCAGACGTCACTCAAAGACACGTTTGCTAAAGGGACTGCCTACGACAAGAAAAGCAAACGGTGGAACGATATTACCAACACTATTACTGTCCACTTAGCCAAAGACATGGTACTACTTAGTACATGAAAAAAAAAATACTGTCAAATACCATGACACCGATATAATAAAAAAAAAAAACCCATGATATCAATTTTTGGTCCAACCCAGGGGTCGGCAACCTTTACCACTCAAAGAGCCATTTGCACCCGTTTCACACAGTAAAGAAAACACTGGGAGCCACAAAACCCTTTTGAAATTTAAAATGAAATAACACTGCATATAACGGCTTTTTTACCTTTGTGCCATAGAATTACATTTTGAATATGAACGAACTAAAATACATTTTAATTAAATACAGTGGTCCCTCGCTGTTTCGCTGATTTTTTATAGTGTATCAACACGTATTGTGTTCTCCATCCTGATTGGCTAAAGGACTGTAGACCTTTGTCTTTGTCACTCATTCTCCTCCGTGTCTGCTGTACAGAATGCGTTCAGTTTGCCAAATTTATGTAAATGTTCGATCATGAGCAGTGTGACTCTGAAGACTGAGCGGTCTGGCATTTGGGCACATGCCAGAAGGGCCGAGGCCGTGCTCTATTACGGATTTGACCACGTGTCCGCGCGCACACTTCTCCGGGTGGTCAATGCGCATCGGGAAGTAGCGGCAATGTTTGCGCAGAACGAACTGGTGGAACCTGGAGTCCAGGCGGCGGAACCAGTCCTGAGAGCGCACGGAAGTGTTCTCACTACAGTTCTGTGTTAGGTGAAGAGCTGTAGAACCCCCCCCCCCCTCCATTCCACAGACTACGGGGCCGCTTGTAGGTGTAAATTGCCAGGGCCGATGATCCCAGTCCGTCACTGCTCTGAAGTGCTGTATGTTTGCAAGTTTTCTCCCCAACAAAACCCGCAACAGCGCAACGGCGCCTCGGTCTGAGGAACTGTGAAATACACACATATTTATACACACATTATAAAACTGACTACTTCACGGATTTTGCCTATCGTGGGTTATTTCTACAACATAACCCCCACGATAAACGAGGGACCGCTGTACTGAGCCGCATCAGAGGAATCAAAGAGCCACATGCGGCTCCGGAGCCGCGGGTTGCCGACCCCTGGTCCAACCGCCCAGCTCTAATAGTTTAATAATTTAAAAGCTCTGAAAAGTCATTTTGCAGAATAGGTCTGCTTTAAAGCACTATGAGTTCTGGATACATGCATTGTTTCCTCTTGTGTTCACTGACTTGAATAAATAAAATACTTTCATCACCATGAAAACTCAAATCTTGCCAAGTTAAAATGACTTGAATTAAGAACATGTTACATTGATTTGAGTGAATTTCAATTGACAAGTAAATATACCAATAGAACAAGTCTTTTTGTACTTGAAATAGGAAAATACACCTAGTTACACTGAAAATAAGAAAAACAACAACTCTGCATACTTAAAATAAGAAACTAAAATGTATGTTATTTGACAGGGATGGTACAAGATCTTGTGCCTCAAGATCTTGTGAAACAAAATGACTACAAGATCGTGCACACATGAGGAAAATGATCTCTTTAACAGTTCCTAAAAAAAGTGCTAAAATGGAAACAAAAATATGAAATCAAATAAAACTGTAAGGTCCAAATTGGAAACTGAATCGTGAAATGTACCTATTAGTATCTAGTATCTATTAGGAATTCTTTTAAAATCTCGTCGTCTTGTTCTTGTGGATCCAATCTCGTATCTTGTCTTGTAGGAATTGTGTCTCGTCCCATCCCTTTTATTTTAATTAAGACAAAAAGACTTATTCCACTGATGTATAATTTTACTTGTCAAGTGAATTTGTCTTAATTTGAGTCATTACTGACTTTTTGGGGTGAATATGAATGTTTCCTGCTATATTCCAGGATTTACTGTGACAGGCCTAAGACTCACCACCACGTTCACCTGGGTTGCCACACTGAGGACACTTCTCATACATAATGTATGAAAAGTGTACGAGATGGTACCTTTCTCGACCAGTGTGTAACCATAGTGATTGTCCGTCCCTCTTCTCTCCCCCTCCCCCTCCACACTCCAGCTCAAGGGCCAGTGAGTCTGTACGAACCCTGCAGCCAGCGGACTCACTCTGCTCTCTCTTTTGTTGCACAAAAAATCTTACTGCTAACCGTAAGCAGGGTTTGAATAGGGCCTGGGAGAAATCGCTAAATTACTCAAACATGCAAGGATGACATCTAAAACCTTTTCAAGCATGTTTTGGATGTGGGAACAGTGTTATAACATTGTAGAAACCCGTGTTATTAGGTTCTTTTTTCAGACAAGAGTTTGTTTTCATACCTGACAGTTTTGACTGCTCACTAGTGGCCTACATCAGAGTGGTCATGTGCTGAAGACCACTCTGAAGAAGATCGCTGGTGAACAGGTATGAAAAGAAACTCTTGGTCTGAAAAAAGAACCTTATTGGACTATGGTAGTTAGCTTAAAGTGCGTGAAAAGTCCCTCAGACGAGAAAAAAAAAACATTAGGGCAGACGAGTCAGGGACAGAAGGGTGGAGACGGTCTGTAGTCTGAATAGAGATGCTAAATATTCGAATAACAAAAGGAACAAATGAGGGGATAGTTTCAGAGCTATTTCAGAGCAGTGAGCTCCTCATAGGGCTAAATAGAGATGCTAAACGAGACGCCAGGGAAACAAAAGATACAAATTAGCTGAGATAGTTTCAGAATGATTTCAGTGTAGTGAGCTCCTCCCTGCAGCTAGATACACACGTGGACAAAATTGTTGGTACCCCTCAGTTAAAGAAGGAAAAACCCACAATTCTCACTGAAATCACTTGAAACTTACAAAAGTAACAATAAATAAAAATGTATTGAAAATTAAATAATCAAAATCAGCCATTACTTTTGAATTGTTGATTAACATAATTATTTAAAAAAACAAACTAATGAAATAGGGCTGGACAAAAATGATGGTACCCACAACTTAATATTTTGTTGCACAACCTTTTGAGGCAATCACTGCAATTAAACGATTTCTGTATTTGTCAATGAGCGTTCTGCAGCTGTCAACAGGTATTTCGGCCCACTCCTCATGAGCAAACTGCTCCAGTTGTCTCAGGTTTGATGGGTGTCTTCTCCAAATGTCATGTTTCAGCTCCTTCCACAGATGTTCAATGGGATTCAGATCTGGGCTCATGGAAGGCCACTTTAGAATAGTCAACGCTTTTCTCTCAGCCATTTTTGGGTGTTTTTGGCTGTGTGTTTTGGATCGTTGTCCTGTTGGAAGACCCATGACCTGCGACTGAGACCAAGCTTTCTGACACTAGGCAGCACATTTCTCTCCAGAATGCCTTGATAGTCTTCAGATTTCATTTTACCTTGCACACATTCAAGACACCCTGTGCCAGATGCAGCAAAGCAGCCCCAAAACATTACTGAGCCTCCTCCATGTTTCACCGTAGGGACAGTGTTCTTTTCTTCGTATGCTTGGTTTTTGAGTCTATGAACATAGAGTTGATGTGCCTTACCAAAAAGCTCCAGTTTGGTCTCATCTGTCCAAAGGACATTCTCCCAGAAGCTTTGTGGCTTGTCAACATGCATTTTTGCAAATTCCAGTCTCGCTTTTTTATGATTTTTTTTCAGCAGTGGTGTCCTCCTTGGTCGTCTCCCATGAAGTCCACTTTGGCTCAAACAATGACGAATGGTGCGATCTGACACTGATGTACCTTGGCCTTGGAGTTCACCTTTAATTTCTTTGGAGGTTGTTCTGGGCTCTTTGGATACAATTCGAACGATCCGTCTCTTCAATTTGTCATCGATTTTCCTCTTGCGGCCACGTCCAGGGAGGTTGGCTACTGTCCCGTGGGTCTTAAACTTCTGAATAATATGAGCCACTGTTGTCACAGGAACTTCAAGCTGTTTAGAGATGGTCTTATAGCCTTTACCTTTAAGATGTTTGTCTATAATTTTTTTTCGGATGTCCTGGGACAATTCTCTCCTTCGCTTTCTGTTGTCCATGTTCAGTGTGGTACATACCTTTTCACCAAACAGCAGAGTGACTACTTGTCTCCCTTTAAATAGGCAGACTGACTGATTATGAGTTTGGAAACACCTGTGATGTCAATTAAAGGACACACCTGAGTTAATCATGTCACTCTGGTCAAATAGTTTTCAATCTTTTATAGAGGTACCATCATTTTTGTCCAGGCCTGTTTCATTAGTTTGTTTTTTTAAATAATTATGTTAATCAACAATTCAAAAGTGATGGCTGATTTTGATTGTTTAATTTTCAATACATTTTTATTTATTATTACTTCTGCAAGTTTAAAGTGATTTCAGGGACCATTGTGGGTTTTTCTTCCATTAACTGAGGGGTACCAACAATTTTGTCCACGTGTGTATAAACAGGGACTAACCAGCACTAGAACCAGAACTGAAGAAGTCTCTCGGATGAGCGACGAAACGTCTTCAACCAAACAAACTTTGTCCAGTTGAGAAATTGAACTTCTCCTTTTATCATCTCTTTAGCTTAAACTGTAACTTTAACCATTAATGTCACCATCCGCTGCGTCTGCAAACATCTGCCAGTCCGTTGTTTCAAAGCAGTCCTCTAGCACCTCATCATTTTGCTGCGTAACTCAATGAGTGACAGGTGTCCAGCCAATCACGATACGATTCACTTACGTTACGCAGCCAATCACGGCATTGACAGTACTTGTGTACCTGCCCATACACGCTATATAACAGTATAGCAGCGGAGCTAAGATACGCTAATGCTAACCAATGTTCCCTCTAAGGTGTGTGCAGCGCATAAAATAAAATGGTTAGACGCACGGAATGACCAATCTGATAGATTGCACATGTGAATGTGACACGCGTTAGGGACAAGCCAACAACAGACACATTTCAACCGCGTTTCTCTCGCTTCCTTCAGTATGACCGTAGTTGTAGTTGCACATCGCCGCAGGTCAGAGCTGCAGGTCCTCCGCACGCACACACTTCATGGAGGGAAGAGCACATGGAGAGGAGACAGGTAGAGCCATAACGTCATCTTCCTCTGTTTACTTTGTTTTCATAGTTTTTTGTGAGCCAAAAAGATGGGACTTTCTCAAAGTGTGAATCCTCTCCTCAGAGAGTTATACCACAGAGCTCTGACACAAAATTACTTAAACAGGCTAATGATTTAAAAGCAAGATATAAAGTGATAAAAATTTGTACTTATTTTGGAGATCATTATTTTGGGAAAGATTACCCATCTTATGGCCTACAGGTCCTACAATCCATCAAAAAAAATCTGCAGCTATATGCAGGCTATATTTATCAAGCAGAAATCTCTTAATGTGGTTTTACAGATTTATACACGGCTCATTTATGAGCGGAAAACATTCACCTGGATGTAGCCCATATTTTTATTTGCAGTTATTTTATTTATCTGAGGTTATTTTTCAAAATATTGTACTGTTCAATGTTTCACTGACCACAGCAGGACTCACACTGACATACAACATATACAAATCTCATGAACAGATTTTTGTCTTTGTCATTCTAAGTGGGCCAAAAAAATCAGATGTATTAAAAGTAATCAAACGGAAATAACTGCAGTAATTTGATGAATAAGCTGTAACTTGCGATGATCTCAGGTGTGATACTGGTGTGGCCACAATGTGCAGGTCGGATGTTGCTCAGAGGGGTCCAAGGAACGCTCAGAGAGTTAGTGTGTAATGAAAAATTAGGGGGAACATTGCCTGTAAGTACCTTAAATAGTTTCATCTTCAAATGAGTCCAGATGTTCTGTACACAGAACATCTGGATGTACAGGCCCAGATGTACACAGAACATCTGGGCCTTTATAGTTCTTTTCCTGATTTCACATTTGTCGCTTCTCTGACAGGGTGGGTTCTAATGCTGTGTTCAGCTGCTCCTCTGGAATTCAGGAGAATGTTCTTCAGAGCAGAAAAATCAGAAAGCCTCAGTTCAAAACTTGCTTTGTGCCTTCCACACCTGACGTCACCTGCTGTGTGGAGACAGGAAAATCCTCAGATTTGTCATTTTATCTCCAACATTTGAGCTGTTTGACTAAGGGTGTATTCACACCTGCCTTGTTTGGTTCGTTTAAAACTAACCAGAGTTCGTTTGCTCCTTTGATTCGGACCTTTTGGGCTGGTGTGAATAAAAATCAAAAATCTCGATCCGGAGCAAACAAGCGAACGGTACCATTCGAACCCTGGTGCGGTTTGTTTGAGGTGAGAATGCAGACCGGACTCGATCCGACACAGTTGGCTTTTTGTACTTAATGAGCTCCCGTCGTATGTCGAGCATTATGGGAAACCGAGGCTGACGAAACGAAACAAAACTTACGAGGCTTACTTACGTTTTGCGTGAAGAGCAAGAGTCAGAACTTGATGCGCTCACACAAGCGCTGTCCTCCGTAGTCGTCTTGCCCTGTGTCTTCGTCGTTTGGAAATTGTAAAATAGTGTAAACCTCACGATGCTGCTCAAACATTTGTGAGAACTGTAAAAACTGAGCAAACAATATCACTAAGGCTAGATTGAAAACAGCACGTAACACCATGATTCTCTTCCTTCCGTGTTTGGACACGGCGCTTTGACACGGCTCATTTCTGTCCAATGGCTGAGCGACATCAGCACACGTGGTTTTGTTTATAGACGTTGGTCCACTTACAAAAAAAGTGCAGCGTGAACGCGAACTGCACCAAAATTTAAAAAAAATTTTTTAAAAATTTGGTCCGGACCAGGGACGTGCACAGGAATTCTGAGGGGCAGTTGCTCTGACCTGAAGAAAGGGCAAACCAACCCCCCCACAGGCTATGTGGCTTGTGGCTGCTCCTCATCTTAAATGTAATGTAATTATGAAAAATTGCCAGTAGTAGGTTAAAATGAGTCTGATTAATTAATCCATTAGCCTACACAGTATCATCTCATCTTTATCACAATGCAATGTCTCTGTCTCACCTGCTGGTTGGATTTTTCTTGGCCAAACCTGTATGTGCTCTCCTTTGCTGCCTCCCTGAGGGTTTGCTCTCTCTCCTGCAACCCCCTCTTTTCCGTGGGCATCACTTAAAGGTCCCATGGCATGAAATTTTCACTTTCTGAGGTTTTTTAACGTTAATGTGAGCTCCCCTACCCTGTTTAGGGCCCCCTTCTCATGGCTAAAAGTTGCGAAATGTGTAAACTGAGCATTTGCGGTCCTTTTCTGCGTTTGAAAAAAAGACAGCCCAAATGGGCGATTCTGAACAAGGAAACTATGTGACGTCACACAGAAGCAAAAATGCAAATGCAGTTCCACCGCCCGTCTGTGTTTCTACCCACACTCTCACGCCCAGAGAGTTTGGACCGCGAAGGAGCTACGCAATGCGAGATGCATTTTTTTATTTGCCTGGAGGCACGTGAGAGTGTTTCCAGGCTCGGATGTCCTTTATCCGACCCTCCGAACCTCTGAAACAGCAGTGGTTTAATGTTATTTTCTGTGTATATGTGTTTATTTTTCAATAGAACGCTTCTCATCTCCGCGCAAAAACGCGGAAGTGGGGCCAGCGCACATCGCACCGCTAAAGAGGAAAGAGCGGAGAGTTTGGCCACGCCTCCACCCGCTGCTCTGCCCTATCTCTGTCCTCCTCATTTGCATTCAAGCAACAACGCCCATAAGATAAGATATGCCTTTATTAGTCCCACAGTGATAAAGCGTTCCAGAGAGATATTTATGACTCTGACTGTGTTCATGGGGCTTTCTCATGCACTGAGTCTTGATTTTGAAGAAGGATTCATTTACAGTATTAGGGAACCATTAAGGTGCCATATAAAAGCATCAAGAAGTACCATGTCATGGGATCTTTAACATAACACACATTACCCAAAATAGTGATAAGATTTAGTCATTTAACCATTTTGAATGAAAGAATTCATGTCATGCATTATTTCTATCATTCATTCTGCTGCTCAAACCAAAAGTTAGAAACTTAGCAGCCTGTTGAAATAATGGGTTGTTTGTCTGTAAGCTAGCTAGCTGTCTGATTATTTAGGCTAAATGTGGCAAACTGAACATGTATTTACGAACATTTTTATTCAATTCATAAAGCTTCATGGTGATCATTTGTTATACATCTCAATCTCACCTTTTACGACAACGTCAGGACAACCGCGACAGTCTCTTTCCACATGCAGGCTCGGGTCAGGTGCTGACCGGTCGCGTGTATCAGCAGTGGGCACTGATCGCAAGGCCCCGGGAAGCGGCGAAGTCCGGGCGGGAGGCGCTGTAAAGCACGCAGCCAGGGAGGCGTGCCACCTTCACCTGGAGCCTTTCCTGGCCGACCCAGAGCCGGTGTGCGGTGCACCGCCGCAGAGGAAGTGTGCTCGGCAGGGGCCAGCGACACCCGGGGAGAGGTCCCGCGAGGGGATCCTCCCGCACCGGGCGGTCGTCCCTTGCCCACCGAGTTGAATCCCCCTGGCGGACTGCACGGACCCCACCCGTTTACCTCTAAACAGTTTCACGTCCTCTTGAACGCTCTCTTCAAAGTTCTTTTCAACTTTCCCTTACGGTACTTGTCGACTATCGATCTCGTACCGGTATTTAGCCTTAGATGGAGCTTACCACCCGCTTTGGGCTGCATTCCCAAACAACCCGACTCTGAGAATACCAGACCCCGGTGGGGGGAGGCGGAGGCGGGCTCATGGAGCTCCGGTGACCGCCGTTCGCAGACCTGTCCTGCTCGCGAGTTAATGAGGCTGCTTTTATTTTAGGAAAAATGTTTTGAGTGGCTATATTTTGTTTTTGACTTGGAAGGGCAACGTCAGTCCAGGAGGGCACAGGAGCAGTTGCCCGGGCAACCTGAGCAACCCCCCTGTGCACGTCCCTGGTCCGGACCAAAGCAAGTGAACTATCGGACTTTCCTGGTGTGAATAAGACCTAAGTGTTACTACTACATGTTACTGTAACCTGTCCACAACCTTAGAGCAACAAATGTGAGCAATATAAACACGGAGCCTCCTCCAGAAAAGTTACACAGTGCACCTTTAAATGAGTTTAGTCAATACACAACAAACACCTACTCAATACATCCCAACAACTGATTTACACTGGAAAAGCAATATCTAGGTAAATTGCGTGAAGAGTCCCTCAGTCGTCCAGGTAGAATCCATGATAAAAGGAGAAATTCACTTTGTCAACTGGACAAAGTTTGTTTGGTCAAAAACGTTTCGCCACTCATCCAAGAGGCTTCGTCAGCTCTGGTTCTAGTGCTGGTTAGACCCTGTTTATATCTAGCTGCAGGGAGGAGCTCACTACACTGAAATAGTTCTGAAACTATCTCCACTAATCTGTCAAAGGACAAAACACAGAGCCACAAACAAAGTAATGTGGTCTACTCCATTCAGTGTAGTGAAGACTGCAGTGAGCGCTATATTGGAGAAACCAAACAGCCACTTCACAAGAGGATGTACCAACAAAGACGGACGTGCCAGAGTGGACCGTCATCTGCCGTACATCTCCACCTAGAAGCCACGGGCCATTCTTTTGAGGACAGTGAGGTTCAGATCTTAGCCAGGGAAAAGAACTGGTTTGAGAGGGGAGTTAAAGAGGCTATTTTTGTCAAAAAAGAGAATCCGTCGTGTCCGTTATGTCCGAGTTAGACATAACTTGTCTCCCATTTATAATTCGATTCTCAAACCAAGTCAAAAACAGACAAAGAAACATTAGGGCAGACAAGCCAGGGCAGAGGGGTGGAGAGGTTCGTTAGGCTTGAATAGGGATGTTAAACTAGACGCCAGAGAAATTTGAAAAACAAAGAGACAGATTAGTTGAGATAGTTTCAGAGCTATTTCAGTGTAGTGAGCTCCTCCTAGGGTTGAATAGATATGCTAATACTAGACGCCAGAGAAATTCGAAAAACAAAAGAGACAGACTAGTTGAGATAGTTTCGGAGCTATTTCAGTGTAGTGAGCTCCTCCCTGCACCTAGATATAAACAGGGTCTAACCAGCACTAGAACCAGAACTGACGAAGCCTCTCGGATGAGCGGCGAAACGTTTTCGACCAAACAAACTTTGTCCAGTTGACAAATTGAATTTCTCCTTTTATCATTTAGGTAAATTCAAATTACTTAAATTAAGATAATTTTACTTTATTTGAATAGATTCTACTTGACAAGTCAATTAAAGAATACCAAGGAATAAGTGTTTTTCTTATTTTAGTGCAAAGAGTTGTGATTTTTATTATTAAGTGTAGCAAGGTCAAGTAGAGGAGGCTAATACAAACATTTTAAGACCAAAATGATGAGGCTCACTGCAGCACGTACAGAGAGGGGAGACAATTTTTCCAGTGTAATGTTTATATACTGTATAGAGTTTATGGTGTGCAGAACTATAACATCGTCTTCCCTATCTCCTGACAGCGCCCCCTTGTGCCCCCCGTAACACCTGTCAATTGTTTAATGAGGCAGATTTCACAGCGTAATAGACGTGTGATTTGACACAGGCTCAGACACATTTCTGGAATAGTTGTACTCGTTCCTTTATGGAGTAATGGAAAAATCACCAGGCGTTAGACAGTCCCAGTCCCGGTGATTCCATGGCGGACTGATTAGCTGCTTTTCACTGATGGAAAACATATGGCTCCACACATGTCTGAGGAGGAGATTATGAGGCTCAGACAAAGGACTTTAGTGCGATGTTTACGCACACATTAGGACGTATACACCCAAGAGAACCTGATATGATGAGGTGGGTAGTCAAGATGCACCAATACAATACTGGTATCCGATACTGGCGCTGATATTGAACATTTTTATGGTTTGGATAATGGTTCCAAGATATTGGTTCAGTTGATATCCCATAAGATAATGTAGTAGCTCAAAAAGTCTTGTAACCTTTCTGGTGGAGGGTCCATCAAACACTTTTCTCCATGGAGATGTTATTGCATTGTCTGAATGTTTCACAGTGTGGCATTAAACCTTTCTATTTTCATGGAGACCAAACCAGACTAAGTTACAGGTCAGATCGGTGGAGACGGGACCCCCGCTCACAGTCAGAATGTTTTTTTCTTCTTCTAGGTATTTGGTATTTTTGAGCTATAAAAACCACCTGTAATTGAATCAATGTAAGTTGGAGCTGTTTAATGTCATACTGTGGAACATTCCAAGGAGAGCAGTGACATATCCATAGAAACATGAAGGTGATGGACCCCCAACATTTAAAAAGCTGCTTTGTCTTTAGTCAAAAACACATTTGGATCTTTTTTTTTTTTTACTATGTGCTGTAAATGAATTATGTTTTCAGTCTCTGCCCTGATGTCGGTTATTGGGTAATGGCATTAACTTAAAGCCAAAGTATTGACAGCAGTATCAGAACAGAAAAAGCTGTGGGCTAGTGAGTAGTACTTGCTTCCAAGGTCCTATATTATGCAGAATTTACTCTTGTGAGGTTTAAGCCACATTCTAATGTAGTTTCCTCATCACAGACAGACCTGGAGTTGTGCTTTGTTTCATTCACACATGTTTATCACACAAACCCTGCAGATTTAGGATGAATTCTCTCAAACGGAAAACTGGAAACAGGACAATAGATTGTGATGATGATGATGATGATGATGATGATGATGATGATGATGAGTGATTGTGATACTGGCAATACACTGGTCACTGCTCAGAGGAAGTTTAACACCAGCTGAGTTAAGTGGGTCAAATGTAGGGGTGGGTATTGGCAAAGAAGTCACGATTCAATTCGAATCACGATTCATATGCCACGATGCGATACTATCACGATGCATCACGATACTTGAATTATTGCGACATATATTCGACATACTTCAGTGAAAATGTACCAAAAAAAAAGAGGATAACTTAAATATCAGTGGCTGTGTATCTGGGTAGTGTCTTCAATTGATACATAACTCTGAGCAACTCAATTCATAACTGAATTTATTGAATAACAAAAACAAATAAACCAAACCAATAACAAAAAAGTGCATAGGATTTTTTCTAAAACAAAAAATTATGTTCAAACATTTTCCATTTTGGAGGTAGCTACCATCATAACAAACAATACCCTTTCACAAAGAAAAAAGTGCATAGGATTTATTAAAAAATATATATATATATATATATTTATTTATTAATATTAAATGATTAAATAATACATTATTAATTAATAATAATCGATTTTTGGCATCAAGAATCGATGCAGTATATTGTGAAAGTTAGTATCGCGATGCATTGTCATGACGATTATTTTGCACACCCCTAGTCAAATGCACACTCCACGTTTGATTATATGGACAATGAAGTTTAATTTGTCTCTATTGACTTTTAAAAGTCCCATTACACACAAAATTAACTCTTGTGAGCTTTAAGCCATGTTAGAATGTTGTTACCTCCTCAGAAACAGACCTGGCTCGAAAATTTATGGTTGGTCCATTGTCGAAAACTCCAGCCAATGTTTGACAGATAAATTTCGTCAGTTGGAATGTGAAATCTCTAAATCATCCACTAAAACATAAGAGAGAGTAAGGAAGGCATTTAAATATTTTTAATCATACAAAACTTAAGGGGGCATGGGTGGGACATTTTTTCCATTCTAATTTTCATTCTAAATCCAGATGTACAGTAATTTTAATTAGGAGAAATACCTCATTTAATGTGTCAAGCGTGGAAGCCGATTCGGCAGGGCGTTATATAATGGTAGTGGGTAGATTAAATAACATTGCTGTTATTCTAGCAAATATATATGCCCCAAACTGGGATGATAGTTCATTCTTCACTAAACTCTTCTCTCGAATACCAAACTTAGATACACACCACCTTATTCTAGGGGGTGATATTAATTGTGTGTTATCACCTTCGCTGCACCGCAGTTCTCCTAAGATAATACAACCAAGTCGATCAACACAAGTGTTTAACCAACTTCTTAAAACTTATGGAATAAATGATGTCTGGAGATTTCAGAATCCTAACTGTAGATGTTATTCCTTCTACTCAGCTGTACATAAGACATTCTCTCGAATAGACTACTTTCTCCTTGATAATAATCTTTCATCAGTTAGTAAATGTGGATATCAAGCAATAGTGATCTCAGACTACGCACCACTGCTGATGACTTTGAACATGCCAACGGTAGGCAACATACCCTGGAGATTTAACACACTTCTGCTTTCTGATACAGAGTTTCTTCAATTTATATCGAAAGAAATAAATGAATACTTAATACGTAACAAAACCCCAGAGGTATCCTCTGGTTTGGTTTGGGAATCACTGAAAGCCTATCTCAGAGGCCAAATTATATCTCATAGTGCAAGAGTGAAGAGAGTTCAACAAGAGCGGATCAAGCAGATCTAAAAAGATATTTTACAACTTGAGGAGGCTTCCTGAAACTATGAGACAGCCACTTAGAATCTGCTGTGCCTTTAGTCGTATCGAATGATCAAACAGGATTTATTAAGAATCGACATTCATTTTCTAATATCCGTAGACTTTTAAATATCCTTCATCATCCCACTCCACCCGACACACCAGAAGTGATTCTTTCACTGGATGCAGAGAAAGCATTTGATCGGGTGGAGTGGGACTACCTGTTCTACACTCCCAAAACATTTGGATTTGGTTTAAAGTTATATCTTGGTTATATCTTGGATTCGTACTTTATACTCTTTACCTATTGCTGCAATTCGTACAAATAACAATATTTCACAGTTTTTTTACATTAGAGCGTGGTACCCGGCAGGGATGTCCCTTATCCCCCTTTTATTCTCGCTTGTAATTGAACTATTAGCTGTGGCAGTGCGCAGTAATGCCTCTATCAAAGGTATACAAAGAGAAGCTTCAAAACAAAATATCCCTCTATGCAGACGATACACTTTTATATGTATCTGACCCACTTCAAAGTCTACCAAGACTGCTTAAACTTTTGTATAACGTTGGAAGGATAACTGGCTAAAGAAGAGTGAGCTTATGCCTGTAAATCCTACAGCTCGACAAAGTGTGCTAAACTCACTACCATTCAAATTAAGTCAAGACAAATTTAAATATCTAGGTATATGGATAACTAAAACTTATAAAGAAATGTACAGTATAAGGCAAATTGTACTAGACTCTATAAAAAAGGACTTTGAACGTTGGAATACATTACCATTATCACTAGGGGCAGAATAAATATTATAAAAATGAATATTTTACCCAAACTTTTATATAATTTTTCAATCAATACCTATATATTTAACAAAATCTTTCTTGTCACTTATAGATAAGCTAGTGTTGTCATTTATATGGAATGGGAAAAATATTTTACAACAGCAAGATGGAGGATTCTCGCTTCCCAATTTCCAATATTACTATTGGGCGTCCAGTGGTTAATACTTGAGAGTATGTCATGTAGGTCTGCCTCTTTACACTCTATTGTGTTCAGAATTACCTTTGCCTCAACCATTGTGTACATTTATCACTAATCCAGTTGTTAAATATTCATTTAAGATTTGGATACAATTCAGAAGACATTTCGGTCTAAATGATTTGTCAATGTATGCTCCTGTTGTAAAAAATCATATGTTTGTGCCTTCCACTGCAGATGATTCTTTTGCAGTTTGGGCTGTGCACGGACTGAGGACTCTGAAAGACATGTTTGTTGAAGGAACATTTGCTCTTTCCAACAAGCGAAAACAATCTTCAAAATGAATAACTCTCACTTCTTCACATATCTTCAGCTTCGCAGCTTTGAATCAGCATCACTGAACAGTTTCCCCTCACGACACCAGATTCACTTCTTAAAACTGTTCTGGATCTGAATATTCATTCCAAGGGAACTATTGGTAAAATTTATGCTCTTGTTAATTCCCGCAAGAAAGACTCACTGGCTCGAACTAAAGGAAAATGGGAGAGGGAACTTGCAATTGTAATTTCTGAAGATGCATGGCAAACTGTAATAAATAATATTTATTCATCTTCAATATGTCTAAGACATAGAGTAATCCCATTTGAAATTGTCCATAGATTGCATTGGTTGAAAGTGAAATTGGCTAAATTTAAATCAAATTTTGAGCCTAATTGTGATCGCTGTGAAGTTGAAGCTGGAACATTAACTGATATGTTTTGGTCCTGTTCAAAGCTAACAAAGGGAATGTATATTTAAATTTCTCTCTGACGCATTGAAGCAGTTGCCATAACAGCAATATTCGGCATTATACCACAATTGAATGCTAAAAAATATAAAGATGGATTGCCTTTACCACACTCATTGCCCGCAGACTCATACAAAGAAAAATATCCTCCATCTTTTAAGTTATGGTTTATTGATCTTTTCCATCATTTAATATTAGAGAAAATAAGATACTCTGTAAGAGGATGTGTTAACGTGTTTTTTTTTTTTAATCTGGCAACCTATTTTGGATCAGATTAAAAAGGTAGATCCCTCACTTATACACGAATAACAATTCATGTACATCTGTACCTTTTTTTTTTTTTTTTTGGTGCAACAGGGTGGGATTGTTCTGGGGAGGGGGTTTATAAACAACAAAATATGACTGTGTATATTTTTATTTTTTTATTTTTTGTCTAACTTGATTTTCAATAAAATCACTTTGAACAAGAATCAGACCTGGAGTTGTGCTTTGTTTCATACGTCATCCTGGTTTATTAGTCTGTCCACATCTCCAAAGTTCAAAATGCTTTGTTCACCTTCTGATGTCATATCTTTAACCTTTAGTTCAGTAGAAATAGGGAATTCCAGGTCTGAAACTATCCAAAATGATTCTGGTGAAGGTGTATGGAGTTTAAATACACTGTGGAGCATTTCCTGTATCACCAGTGTTTTCAGTTTCAGAGAACTCTTACCGTAAATCTGCAGGGTTTGTGTGTTACAAACGTGTGTGAATGAAACAAAACACAACACCAGGTCTGTTTGTGATGAGGAAACAACTTTATAACATAGACCATGCTTAATATGGTCTATGTTATAAAGCTTAATATGTAGAAGTTTTCAGTCCCAGATTTTTACCATCTTAAAACTGAAAAACAGACAGTTACGACAGTTAGCAGAGATCCAAACTCATTTTGTCACCGTCTTAACACCTTTCTGAAGAACATCTCTGGATTTGGACAGAGTGGCAGAGGGACAGCTGATGGAGACTGCTGATGGAGACAGCTGATGGAAACTGTTATTTTAACAGGTATGATTCGCCCCCCCACCCCCTCTGCCCCTCTTCCGACTCCCCCCCTTCACACCTCCCTGGGCCAGTGGACATGTCCCCCTTTAATGGACTGACTTCGCCCACCCCCCGCCCTCCCACACTCATGCCTCCAGCTCATTTCACGTGGACATAACACCACCACCAGCCACCCACCCCCACCCCCTGCAGTCCACCTCACTCCCCCCTCTCCATCACACCGGACGAGGTGAGGAGGGAGCTAAGGCAGCTGAAGCAGAGGAAGTCTGCAGGACCTGATGGTATCTGTTTCAGGCTGCTGAGGACCTGCACGGACCAGCTCTGTGAGGTTCTCTGCTACATCTTCAACCTGAGCCTCAGCCTGGAAAAGGTCCCCGTCCTGTGGAAGACCTCCTCTGTGGTCCCGGTTCCCAAAACAACAAATGCCAGGGAACCGGCCCACTGCAGACCAGTCGCCTTGACCTCCCACTTCATGAAGACCATGGAGAGGGTGGTCCTCAGCCACCTTCGCTCTGTGGTGAGCCCCACCCGCTGCAGTTTGTCTACAAGCCAAACGTAAGAGTAGAGGATGCCGTCATCTACCTGCTGCAGCGGGCGCTCCATCCACCTAGAGACCGCCGGGAGTGCTGTGAGAGTCATGTTCTTTGACTTCTCCAGCGCCTTCAACACTATCAGGCCGACGCTGCTGCGGGGGAAGCTGGAGGATGCGGGAGTTGATGAACATCTCACTGCCTGGACCATCGACTACCTCACTGACTGTCCACAGTATGTGTGGCTGCACGGCTGTGAATCAGAGGTGGTAGTCTGCAGCATTGGGGCCCCCCAGGGAACTGTTCTCTCACCCTTCCTCTTCACCATCTACATCTCGGACTTCACATATAACATGGACAGCTGCCATCTCCAGAAGTTCTCTGATGACTCAGCCATTGTGGGCTGTGTGTCTGAGGGGAACGAGCTGGAGTACTGCTCGGTCATCAGTGACTTTGTGGACCGGTGTGGGGGAAACCACCTGAGCCTTAACACCAGTAAGACAAAGGAGATGGTGACCGACTCAGGAGAAGACCACTACCTCACTCACCGGTGAACATCCAGGGGCAGGACATAGAGACTGTGGACAGTTTCAAGTACCTGGGTGTTCACCTCAACAATAAACTGGACTGGTCCCACAACACCGACGCCCTGTACAAAAAGGGCCATAGTCACCTCCACCTCCTGAGGAGACTGAGGTCCTTTGGAGTGCGCAGGCCTCTGCTCAAGACTTTTTATGACTCTGTGGTGGCCTCTGCTCTCCTCGCTGTCGTCTGCTGGGCCCCGAGCAGCACAGAGCGGGACAGGAAGAGACTCAATAAGCTGGTCAAGAGGGCCAGCTCTGTCCTGGGCTGTCCTCTGGACTCTGTAGAGGAGGTGGCTGAGAGGCCAAATTTATGTCCATAATGGACGACACCTCTCACCCTCTGCACCAGACTGTAGAGGAGCTGAGCAGCTCCTTCAGCAGCCGGCTGAGGCACCCCCAGTGCAAGAAGGAGCGCTACCGCAGATCCTTCATCCCCACCGCCATCACACTGTATAACTCTGCTATATAGTCCAAACATGCAATTTTTTTCTACATTTTCTTATTTACTTATTTTATTATTATTACTTATCTTGTCTGCATGCACTTTTTTTTCAAATTTTCTTTTGCACTAAACTGTCTGAAGCTAATGTGACAAGTTCATTTCTCCTGTGTGAGAACAATAAAGTCTTATCTTATCTTATACTTATAAATCTAATATTAATAACATTTTTCTAGTCCAATAGAAGGAATTATTAGAATTGTTATTTAAGTGAATTACTATACACCAATACTGATTCTAAATAAATTTGATGATACAGTATTGTTATCGTGGGCTGCTGTATCAATATATTTTTTTGTATTTTTTGGTTATTATATATAGCAGTTTAGCAGTTGTGACTACATGAGAATTTTGTTGCTTATTTAGTGGAAGGAAACTTATTTAGATGTAAACTTAGACAAACTTTATTGATCCAAAAGGGGAATTATTTGGACACAGTAGCTCATTCATCACAATATAATATAATAACAAAAAAATAAAAAATACATTCTAAATAAGTAGGAAAAACAAGAGTAAGAGACATGTGTCAAATAAGATATATATAATTATGTACAATTATGTACATATATAATTATGTACAAGTATGATATATGATGATTGAAAGGACATAAGGTTATCCATTACATAAGATTGAGTTGTTGTACAGTTTATGCAATCCACTTGACATATTTACTGTTTTTTGCTTTTTTTCCTTCAATATTGTGATTTAGAAGTCATGCCTCACAAATGATCACTAAATAGGTTATCAAAATATCAAAAATCATATACTAATCAATATTAAAACTTGGATCAAAACTAAATTACCTGTACATGAATTGTAAAGATTTTGATAAAGATTTGTAATGAATTCTTTTTAAAAAAAATCAAAAAACATTTTTTTTCCTGCTGTTTAAAGATCCCATGACATGGTACTTCTTGATGCTTTTATATGGCTCCTTAATGGTTCCCTAATACTGTAAATGAATCCTTCTTCAAAATCAACACTCAGTGCATGAGAAAGAGAGATAAGATGAGAAAGAGTCATAAATGTCACTCTGGAACAGTCCATTATGGGCGTTGTTGCTTGAATGCAAATGAGGAGGACAGAGATGGCCTATAGTAGAGGGTGGGGGCGTGGCCAAACTCTCCGCTCTTTCCTTTTCAGCTGTGCCCTGTGCGCTCTGACCCACTTCCGTGTTTTTGCACGGGGGGAGAGATGAGAAGCCTTCCATTGAAAAATAAACACATTTCCACAGAAAATAAAATTAAACCACTGCTGTTTCAGATATCCACAGGCTCAGATAAAGGACTTCTGAGCCTAGAAACACTCGCAAGTTCCTCCAAGCAAATAAAAAAACGCATTTCGCATTGCGTAGCTCCTCCGCAGTCCAAACTCTCTGGGCGTGATTTACAGAGACGCTGAGTAGAGACAGACGGGGGTGGAACTGCATTTGCATTTCTTTTTTCGAGCTGACGTCAATAAGTTTCCTTGTTCAAAATCGCCCGTTTGAGCTCTGATTTTTTCTAATGCAGAAAAGGATCGCAAATGCTCAGTTTAGACATTTCGCAACTTTACAGGGTAGTGGAGCTCACATTAACGTTCAAAAACCTCAGAAAGTGAAAATTTCATGCCATGGGACCTTTAAAGTAGAGATAACTGCTCTCAAATGTGAAGTAAAAGTTTTAAAAAAAATCCACCAATTTACAATTTACTTAAGTACTTTTCACCACTGTTATCATTGTGGTATCAGAATCAGTACTGAGCATCAAGTCTATTCCTCAGTACTGAAATTGATTTTGAAATGTTAGTATCGCTAAATACCATAAATGTTATAGTACTACTAATACTACGCCTTGAGCTGTCATCATCAAAGGGGCTTTCCACAGAAACACATAAAGTACAACGGTGAAAACCTGATCCTGGTCTCATATTCACAGCAGCCTCCAGCCCCGGCTCACTGCTGGTGGTTTCCCCGGCAACACCAATATGATAATGTTGCCATTGACATGACAGAAGGAATCATCACGCTAACAAACAACAGACAACAGGCCACAAGAGAGAGAAAGAAAGAGAGAGATGGAGAGAGGGAGGGGTGGAATGAACGCACCCTCTCACCATCCTCCATCCCCCTCCTCTTTGGATGTGTGCTCAATTGCAGGCAGGAGGTCCCAGGGGAGCAGGCCACAGTGAGGGCCTAATAAGAGTGAGGAGAGAGAGGGCAGATTGGCATGGTCGAAGTGAGTGTGTTTCAATTTGTAATGGAAACAGTGCGACAGACACAAAAGAAAAAAAATCCAGTTCTTGTGCCATGGATCCTACCTGGAAGACTGAGGGAAGACACACTACACAGACTGAATTTAAAGGTCTTAAAGGAAAAGTAACGTTTTTTTACAATTTGAGCCTTATTTCGGTAATAAAACAAGTTGTTTTACTCACCCATAGCACTTTGGTGTCATATGGAATACTTCCAGAGATGTTTTAGATTTGCGGTTAGCCTAGCGCGACTTCTAGCCATAGCTCGGGGCATATAATATATTCCCCGAGCATGTAATATGCCCCGTGCGGGCTCCAAATAGCACAAACTTTAGCACTTTTCAAATCATAGAAGCCCGATATCTTAGTCTACGATTTCATTTGAAGCAAAAGTGGCCTGTAATCTGAGATTTATCCATAGTTTACAGCTTTGCGTTTCATGTTTGGGTCCCGGGAGCTGAGAGCACAGTCCGCACATGCGCACTGGCCTCCTCATCTACTCGAAACTATGGCTAAATCTCGGATTACAGGCCACTTTTGACCACACGAAATCGTAGACTAAGACATCGGGCTTCTATGATTTGAAAAGTGCTAAAGTTTGTGTTATTTGGAGACCGCAAAGTAATGCCCCGAGCACTCAAGTTAACGGATACGCTACAACATAACTTCTACGAAACTGCTCAAAATGACACCAAACTGCTATGGGTGAGTAAAACTACTTGTTTTATTGCTGAAAGAAGATTGTAAAAAAAAAACACGTTACTTTTCCTTTAAATTACACAAAATGGACTCTTGTGAGCTTTAAGTCATGTTAGAATGTTGTTACCTCCTCAAAAACATACTTGGAGTTGTGTTTTGTTTCATTCACATGTTTGAGTAACCTTGTGACGTCATAAGGCTGTAGTTTACAAGTTCACAGCTCCTTTTACCTTTTAGACTTGTAATTCCCTGGCTGAAATCATCCAAATGATTCTAGTGAAGGTGTATAGAGTTTAAAATCACAGCGGAGCATTTCTTATATTACCACATTACACAACTCAGCCTAAATCAGCAGGGTTTGTGTGGTAAACTTATGAGAATGAAACAAAACACAACTCCAGGTCTGTTTTTGATGAGGACAAAACATCATAACATAAATCACAAAATAGCGTAATATGGGTGCTTTAAATGCAGCCTGTTAGTTGAGCCAGAGAAATGAAATTATACTCACAAAAATGCAGAAATATAAGGTTATATCCTACTCTTATTTGGACGTTTGCAGCTAATGTAGGCTTGCTTTTTTAATTTTCCATTTTCAGTCAACTTTTTACTTTTATTTATTATTTTTTTGAAATTGCCATAGATATATCTATTCAAATCTTGCAATTTTATCGATATTTTGATCACTCTAAAGTGGTAGCCTGTAAGCCGACAAGCTGCAGGGGAAGTGACGTGTCTTGCCCAGAGACACAGCAACTTGGTTAGAGTAGGATTCAAACCAGAAATGATAAAGAATGTGATCAAACAAGATGTAAGTTAAGGCATTTTGAAATGATTAAGCACCATTCAGGAGGACATTGGTGCGGTAGGTTGTTGAGATGCAAATCCATCCAGATGTTCTCAAGCTGAACTAGTGGGCCTTCTTCTTATTGATTTATTTATTCATAGTTTTTATTTAGTCAAAGTTTAGCCTCATTAAAGGATAGTGCCATATTTTAAAGGGCCCATCTATGGCTACGTTTATACAGCGATGATCAAAACAAGACGCAAAAGTGGCGTCTCGTCTTCAATTTTTTATCCGCGTTTAGACGAGCGTTCCCAACAGGAAATGTTTGTTTATACGAAGACGCAAAAGTGGGTGAATTCGATTGAATATGCATGCCAGGCCACTAATATAATGTCAGAGCTACCTTTATCAGGACACCGACAGGGGCTCTCATTACGGTTGTTTCGCCCTCGATGTAGGGTCTTCTTAAAGGAAAATTAAAGTTTTTTTTACAATCTGAGCCTTCTTTCGGCAATAAAACAAGTAGTTTTACTCACCCATAGCAGTTTGGTGTCAATTGGAGCAGTATCGTAGAACTTATGTTGTAGCCGTTCTGTTCTACTAATGATCCCGTATCCGTTAGCGTGAGTGCTCGGGACATTATTTTGCGCTCTCCAAATAACACAAACTTTAGCACTTTTCAAATCACAGAAGATCGCTGTGTCAGGGTAGACTTTTAGTGGATTCCAAAACGGCCTGAAACCCGATATCCAGCTATAGTTTCATTTGATGATGTCATCAGAGAGGACAGTGCGTATGCGTGAACTCAGCTGTTTTGTAAACACCGCTAGTCCGAAAGAAGCTAACACCGCTCTGAACTTTACTTTTCTGTTGCGATATCGGGTTTCAGGCCGTTTTGGAATCCACTAAAAGTCTACCCTGACACAGCGATCTTCTGTGATTTGAAAAGTGCTAAAGTTTGTGTTATTTGGACACCGCAAATCAGTGCCCCGAGCACTCACGCTAACGGATACGGGATCATTAGTAGAACAGAACGGCTCAACATAAGTTCTGCGATACTGCTCCAATTGACACCAAACTGCTATGGGTGAGTAAAACTACTTGTTTTATTGCCGAAAAAAGGCTCAGATTGTAAAAAAATGTTACTTTTCCTTTAAGCTCTTCGCTTAATGCAACAAGAGCTTGTTTAGTCATCATCAACTAATCCATTCTCAAAATTGTCCCACCACTGACTGGTTCTGCCCGGTCTTGTCCAAACTCGCCTCTGTCACCTGCGACATATTGTTATTGTTTTTACCGGCTTGGCGCATCCAGTGTGACGTGAACATGTTTTGCGCTTTTTGCCGTTTAGACGGAGACACGACCCGGGCCGTCTTCAGAACTCCACACTCTGGAAGGAGTCTTCAGATTTTTGCGGTTTCAGAGCCCGACGGCGCAGTTGGCGTGTAAATGAAAGACACTTCGGATAGAATATTTTGTCATTTTCAATTGCAATTGTCCTCGTCTAAACGGCCCCTGAGTTCCGATCTCTGTTCTAATGTTGTTTCAACATCAGAACAGACTTGGAGTTGTGTTTTGTTTCATTCCCACACATTTAGCACACAAACTCTGCATACTTAGGCTTCTTCTCTCAAACAAAAAACACTCTGTTCCACCTTGTGATGTCACGTGGTAATACAGGAAGTGCTCTCTTGTGTTTTTTTAGTGATGTAACGATATTCAAATCTCTCTGTATGATACTTTCACGATATGCATCTCACGGTTTGATATTTATTGCAATATTTTGATTTGGTTCTGTCCTAATCCAAAATATTAAGATAAAAAAAAGCTTATAACAGTTATTCCTTCATAACTGTTATATGCTTGAAATGGAGCAAAGAATCATGGTCTAAGTAGTTCCCTCTTTTTTTTTTCCTTTTTTTTTTTTAAGCTATATTGCTGTACCATAACTAATAATTTAAGCAGAATCATTTGGATGATTTCAAACCTGTAATTGCCAGTCAAGGTTATTATAGTTAATGTAAAGTTTTGGTGTGTATTTTTATTTCTTTTTGCACTTGAGGCTGCAGCTTGTGGACTGCTTTGGTTGTTGTGGGGATAAACCTGAATAAATGTTTTAAAATTGTATTTGTTTGTTGTAAGTTTGGTAACACAATACTTTCTTTTTGAATCCTGCACTTGACAAATAACCCAAAGTTTAACCCAAAAACTAAAACTAATACTAAAACTAATAAAAACTAAACTAAAACTGAGCAGGTACACAAATGAAAACTAACTAAAACTATCAGAGCCACTCTAAAAACTAATTAAAACTAACTGAATTAAAGGAAAAAAAGTAAAAGTAAAAGTAAAAAACTAAACCTAAACTATAATGAAAAATCTAAAACTATTATATAACCTTGTTGCCATTCTCTATTGAAGTATCTTAAAAGTTAAAGACAGAGATAGCTATTCATTTGAAAACTTCCAGTAGTTGCATCACAAGGTGGAACAGAGCATTTTGAGCTTTGGAGATTAAACAGACTAATGATAAAGTGTTACTCAAATGTGTGAATGAAACAAAACACAACTCCAGGTGTGTTTTTGAGGAAGAAACAACTTAAAGCTCACAGGAGTTTTTTTTTTAGTTTGTAGCCTATATCAAGACTTAAAGGAAAATTTACGTTTTTTTTTACAATCTGAGCCTTCTTTCGGCAATAAAACAAGTAGTTTTACTCACCCATAGCAGTTTGGTGTCAATTGGAGCAGTTTTGAAGAAGTTATGTTGTAGCCGTTCTGTTCTACTAATGATCCCGTATCCGTTAGCGTGAGTGTTCGGGGCACTGATTTGCGGTGTTCAAGTAACACAAACTTTAGCACTTTTCAAATCACAGAAGATCGCTGTGTCAGGGTAGACTTTTAGTAGATTCCAAAACGGCCTGAAACCCGATATCGCAACAGAAAAATAAAGTTCAGAGCGGTGTTAGCTTCTTTCGGACTAGCGGTGTTTACAAAACTACTTGTTTTATTGCCGAAAGAAGGCTCAGATTGTAAAAAAAAATGTTACTTTTCCTTTAAGTGAAATGCCCATTCAAGTTGAGGGGTATTAGAAGTTCACTGTTTGTGTCTGTTGCTTTCCATTTATTTTAACCCTGCGTAAAAGTGCGTAACTTTAATTACACTTTAATTACACTTTAGTCACTTCAATTACATCATATTTGCACTACTGTTCTGATGCTGCTCATCTGAACCTTTTTGTTATTTGGATTGCTTATTATTTTTTACTATATTATAGCTATATTTTTGTTATTATTATTATTTAGTGTCTATATTCTAGTTATTACTATTATTATTTAGTGTTTTATGTTTGCACCTTATCACCAAGACAAGTTCGTAGTTTTGTGAATTCTGTTTACTTGACAATGGCAATAAAAGTCTTTCTGATTCTGATTCTGATTCAGATTCTGTAAAGGCATCCCCAGTCCCCGGTGAGCCCCGTGAATCCAGTCCGAGTCTTGCGCTCCGTCTCCGGCCACAGTCCAATCCACGTGGAGCGCGTGTCCTGGTTTTGCAGCGCGCTCCTCCCGCCGCTGGATTCTGGATTCTCTCAGTTCCCACACGAAGAACCTCCACAGAGCAGCTCATCCACCGGCGGACAACGCGGAGGAGGAATTATAACCCGATGGGATCGTACTGACGCGGGGACTAAACGAGCGGAGCGGGCTGGTGTGGAGCACGGTGCGCCCTGGGAACATGCCCCTCGGAGCGGGCTTTTGTGCGCGCTCTGGACGGTGCCTCGGAGTGTGCTGATGGCAGGAGTCCAGTGAATCGCTGGCCTCTGTGCGCTCGGTTCTTGGAGATCTTGGGGGGGAGTGCGCTGCCGCCGCCGCTTTCGGGCTCTACACTGGCTTTTTCCTTACGGCTTATTTACCCAGATTTCATTCCCCGCACGGACTCGTTGTCTTTCTGGAGTTGTCGCCGCCATGGATAGAGAGGGAACGGGGTTAGGAGTGGCTAGTTAAGTCGGTAAGTGCCCACATATTTGATTTTTGTTGTTTATCCCCGACCACTCGTTAGCCATTTAACGTTAGCCTTGCGTGCAAAGCGAGCAGGCTAGCGTTACAGCATAGAGCCAGCCCAGCATGCAGCAGCAGCGGCTAGCCAAGCCTGAGTGCTCCGGCTCATTGTTTGTGTGTGGCACCAGCGTTAGCCCTCTCTGCTGCAATTAACCCACAGCTAGTGCAAGGCTTTTCAACTACTAATTGTGTAAAGTTGCAGAAAAGAGGGAGGATGCTGTTAAACTTGCAGGATGTCTGTGCAATAGACATAATACTCCCTAGGTAATACTCCCTACAACTGTATATAGCTGTGGCTGATCTTATTTGATATTGTATTACTTATTTTTATATTTTATTCTGATTTGTACATATACATTTATTATCCTTTTTGCATTTTTTTTATAATTATGTCTCATTTGACACTTGCTCTTTTTTTTGCTATTCCATCTATTTTTTTGTTACCCTCTCTTATATATTATATTGACTAGTGAGCTACTGTATCCAAATAATTTCCCTTGTGGATCAATAAAGTTTGTCAAGTCAAGACATGCAATGGGGCTTTGGGAATATGATTTTAAGCAGCATTACAATGAGCCTATTCAACAGCTATTTTCTAATCTAGTTTAGATGTAGACTTAGACAAACTTTATTGATCCACAAGGGAGATTATTTGGGTACAGTAGCTCACTCATCAAATATAATGTATAACAGAGAACAGAGAGTAACAAAAAATAGATGGAATAGCAAAAAAAAAAAGATGGCAAGAGACCAGTGTTAAATCATGAGACATAATTATAAAAATAAGAAAATAATAGGTACAACTCAGAATAAAATAGAAAAATAAGTAATAAAATATCAAATAAAATATCAAATCACAGCTATATACAGTTTTAGGGAGTATTAACAGCTATTTTCTGATCGAGTTTGTAAGATGTTTAATTCAGTCAACTGTTATCAACTTATGATAACAGTTTAATGGTTTTATGTTGCACAAACTCATTCTCGTTGAGTTTTAAGCCATGTTACAATGTTGTTTCCTTGTAAAAAACATACTTTATTTCACCCATAATGCTTTTCTCCCTTGTGATGTCATGAAGTGGTAGTTTTCAAGTTAACCTCTACATTTTTGAAATTTTGAGTTCAATAGAGATGGGCAGTTCCAGAGCTGAACTCATCCAAATGATTCTAGTGAAGGCATATGGAGTTTAAAAATGAAGTGGAGCGTGTTCATGACATCACAAGGTGGAAAAGTCACTCAACCTAAATCTGCAGGGTTTGTGCGTTAAACGTGTGTGAATGAAACAAAACACGACTCCAGGTCTGTTTTTAATGAGGAAACATTATAACATGGATCTTTAAAATGCTGTAATGTGCGGCTTTTAATTGCCTACACTGATAATAAACTTCTTTGGCCTTTTTGTTTACTTGACAAGTGGACATTATAGTTTTATCATTTCAAATACAACAATCAACTTTTCTGTATTGTCTATATAGTAATTTTACAGCCATGACAACCAGCCTAGTGTTTTATCTGAACTCTATGCTCTTGTGATGTCACTTCCTATGTGCACTGTGCGGTCAATTACTGTCCCATTAATATTTGATGTAAAGATGAAGTATGGCGCCAGAGGTTTAATTGGCTGTCAACCGTGTCACTCATTTTTGCGTACTATTTTGGAATTTGCGTGTTCTCGTTGTCCACCTTGTCACAGATTAAGAAAATGTGAAGTGGAATGTCTTTTAATCTCTGCAAATGTGTTAAAATATCTCAAATGTCAACTCTGTCACCTTGTACTTTGTGTCAAGAGTTTGTCGACGTGTCCTTGTCATCTGTGTTATGCATTTAATGTCATAACAGCAAACATGCAAAGGTGCCTCTATCACACATTTTTTTAATCTAGTGTTAAAATGTTGTTTCCTCATCAAAAACACACTTAGAGTTGTGTTTTATTTCATACACGCAAACCCTGCATATTTCAGCTCTTCTCACAAGCAAAAAACCCTGATGTCATGTCAGACCCCCCAGGATTTCGCGGGCATTTTCTGTGATTGTTGCGGGCTAAAATGCCTGAATTTGCGGGAGCTTTTCCAAGAAGTTGCGATGAAAGTTGCGGTGCTTTTAAGGTTTTTGTTGCGATTTTGTTGCGGGAGGAAGTGAAAGTTGCGATAAATAGTTGCGATTTTCGCTTTTTGTAATTAAAATTGAGTAATATTTTGAATACTGAGTTATTACTGACAAAGAATAATACAAAGACACATAGATCACAGATATGGTCCTAAAACAACCTTACCAATATCGAAAATAAATTACTACTAGGAGGGGAACTGTTTCGCGTGGTCTTTTGCTGTTATTTTTGTGGGCAAATGGCGCCGCAGACATGTTTCTTTACCATTAGAAGCCGTGTCTCAATTCCCAGAGCGCGCGGCTCGGAGCGTGGCCCGAAGGGCATGTGCGTCACACATTTCGACAGTACACCGGCGCGACGACTGCTGTCCCACTTCTTTTTTGTCCCATGCGCAGTTAACACGCGGTCCGAAGACCGCAGTCGTTAAGCGGTCCGCGGACTGCAGTCGGGGCTGAGCAAGTGTGCACCGCCTTGACTGCAGTCTGAGCCCCCTTCGGGCCACGCTCCGAGCTGTGCGCTCTGGGAACTGGGACACGGCCGCAGTTTCGTTTTGTCACACGGAAGTAAGGCAGAAGGAAGTTGGTCGGCGTTCAATACGTCGCCGATGATTGGTCAAAATTAGTAAAAATTGCGGAAAAGTTGCGGTGATTGGTCAAAATTGCAACACCGCCCTGAATTCACGGGGATTGGCTGAAGTTGCGTTGAAGTTGCAAATCGCAACATCGCGAATTCCTGGAGGGTCTGTCATGTAGTAACACAGAAGTGCTCCACTGTTTTTTGAAACTCCATACACCTTCACCAGAATCATTTGGATTCAGTTTCAGCTGCAGAATTGCCAGTCTCTACTGAGCAAAATTGAACTTGAAAACATTCACTTAATGACATCACAAGTTGGAACGGAGTATTTTGAGCATTGGAGATGTAGACAGATTAATAATAAAGGATTACTCAAACATGTGTGAATATGTTCTCCAGGTCTGTTTTTGAGCAGGTAACAACATTCAGTGTTGATTAAATGCTTACATGAGTCGATTTTGCGCCATATAGGACCTTTTTAAGAACAGTGTATATAACTATATCATAAAAGATGCCAAAAAAAGTGCTGAGGAGTGGCCACTTTGGTGCAGTCACTGGCACACGTGCTTACATGCTAGTTGCAGTTAGTTATACCCAGTAAATTAAAAAACAGGATCATGTAGAGCGAGTTAATACAAACATTTTTAAGACCAAAATGACAAGGCTCACTGCAGCAATTTTTCAATGTGAAGTCAATCGGTGTCAAGTCGATGGAGCTGGAAACGCGCCCTTGCTCACTTCCTATTTGGCGCACGGCGGCTAACGGGTTAGCCATGCCCATTTGTATACAGTCTTTGTTTTGCTATAATACTACTCACTGCTGTTCTGGGTTTAGCCAATATTCACAGAGAACAGTTGACCTTTGTACCAGTGCATTTGTTGATTCATGACAATATAGTAAGAAATGGTAAAGTTGTATTTTAAAGGTGCACCCTGGAACTTTTCTGTCAAGATCTATGAAGAGGTGATCCAGCTAATAACAAGATTGATAAGTAGAGATGGGAAAAGATCTCGTGCCACAAGATTGTGCACATATGAGGAAAATGATCTTGTAAGATTTCTTCAGACAAAAAAAAAGAGTTAAGAGCTGATGAGTTATACAATTTGAGAAGCTGTATTAACAAAAAGCAGTACTACAATGACCGTTAAAGAATTACATAAAGTAAGAATTGTAAAATATTTGATTATAAATCATGTCAAAATCTCGTGGACCCAACCTTGTGGTGAGTCTCCTCTTGAAAATTGTGTCTCCACCCACCGGTATTGATAAATTTAATGCCACACTGTGCAACATTCCAGAGCAAGTGATAACATCCTTGAACCTTTACTTTCTATTTGTTGATTAGTAATGCAACTGATTCTGTCTGTGTAACAATCCAAGCCCTGTTTCCACTCAAAGCATGTGTCAGGGTCTCGTACAGTCAGTTAGCTAATTATTAAATGTGTTGACAGTGATTTGAATGAGTGATTAGTCATGCGTGAAGAGTCCCTCAGTCGTCCAGGTAGAATCCATGATAAAGGAGAAATTCAATTTGTCAGGTGGACAAAGTTTGTTTGGTCGAAAACGTTTCGCCGTCAGAGCTGACGAAGCCTCTCGGATGAGCGGCGAAACGTTTTCGACCAAACAAACTTGGTCCAGTTGACAAATTGAATTTCTCTTTTATCAGTGATTAGTCATGATTAAAACTACAGGAGCAGGTCTGTCAGCCCTTGAAACAGCATTACAGTTGTCCAACATGATTGCAAAGATTACAAAAACACACTTAACGGCCACTTCTTGGTAATGGCAGTTGCCGATTTCACAGGGTCATGCAAATAATTGCTCAATTATTTCAGTGATATATTTGAATCAATTTGCTATGTCTGTGCCATGTTTGCGATGGGATTGTAGCAAAAAGGTGGACTTCAGAATTAAGGATGCACCGACCGAATCACGCACCACGCTGCGCAACAGGGGAACTCCCTTCCTGGTGCGTAACAGGGATTCCCCTGGCAGCGTGCTGTGTGATTCGGCTTTGTTTTTCCGCACTGAAAAATAGTTCCCACCCAAAATGACCAAGGCAAGCTCTCCGTGTTGATTTGCACATTTATTTGCACTCGATATGAATGCGCACTACACAGAAAGTAATTGGGAAACGCATCGAGCAAATTAATTCCTTTTGGCCGAAATCTTTCTCTGGCGCCGTTAGACTCCAGTCTAAGGCGGAGGAGCAGCAGATACCGCGGCGGTCAGTGCTGACAGACTCGGACAATGGCTGAGTGACCAGGAAAACGCTTTCCACCACTTATTTTAGTCTCTGGACTGTGGGGAGATGCCCAAATTTGACCTGGGGGTGGCATATCCCTTTAAGAACTCAGCCTAATTATGCAGGGTTTGTGTGTTCAATATGTGTGAATAAAACAAAATGTGTATGTTTGTGACAAGGAAACTACATTATAGCATAGATCAGAAAATAGCGTAGTATGGACCTTTTAAATGCATAGTCAAAATAACTGTGTGTCTTTTGGCCCATATAGTTTATCACTGATGTTATTGGTTGACATTGCATCACACTGTTGCACTGCACTAGCTCGCAAGGCTACACAGCACCATTCAGAATCATGGCGGTGCTTAACTGATTTGACCTGTCAGCTCTCAGGCTATGGAAAAGTCTATGAAGTGCTCTTTGTGCTGTGTTTCCTACGGCCCATTTCTCCTGTACACTTTGCTTCCTGTGATTAACCAACCAATTTGTTCCAATTATTGCATGGGAAGGTTAAGAGGCTTACCTGAAAACATGACATTTTCAGAGAAAGAATCAAGGTTTATGCATTTCTATATTGAATGAGTCTATTTCTCGGCAGAGTAATGATTTTACAAGTAATTGCTGTTGACCATTTTGTTGCAGGGAGAGCCTTTTGCATTAAAAGTGCAGTACCTGGTGTTTACAGTTTTAAAAACATGAAAAATGGAACTAGTTCATTTGAAAAGTTTTGGAGCCATCCCAAATAATTCCCCACTTTCCTTATGCATTTTAAGAATCCAAATAAATCAATCATCACATTGAACATGAGTTTATAAGCGCTTTTCAGAACTTTAAAAAGCCAGTATTTCTAACACCAGCTAGCATGCTAACAGTGCACTTCCTGATCCTGGATACAGACACTTGCCGAGGCTGACGTGAAGCTGGGAAGAAGCAGTGAGAAGAATGTGACTTAAATGTGTTTGTTTGGAGGTTGGGAGAGACAGATTAGCGGAAGACAAGGGGATGTTGTTTGCTTAGTTAAGCCTGGTCACCCCACAGCTCACAACGCCTCATCACAAAGGAAGGATTAGGCTCTTCTGTCCCTGAGGTGTAGGCCCATTTAAAAGGCTTCCAAGTACCTGATCAGAATGGACTGGGATTGCACTGCTTCGGTGTGCTAAGAACCAAGACCTGAAATGGAATATTTGTGTGTTCTGTTGGCAATTTTACACTTAATTTCACTGAATAAAAAAAAAAAAAGTTGTCAAAAAGTTGACAAAAATATGTTGTGCACCTGCTATTCTAACAAACCACAACAGTACAGTATAAGTGCAAACATCATGAGGCTGCCCATTGCAGGTACAACATACGGATGCATGATCAAGCCTTTTCAGTTCCGATACCAATTTCAATACTAGCTTTAAGTATCTGCCAACACCCAATATAAACCTATACCATTGCCAATGTGTCATGTAGCTGTTATGTCTCGCTCAAGTACCCACAGAACAAATGAATCTATTATGAGACTTTCTGGGCCAACAGCAACTAGTAAATACTGTTATTACATCAATTTATATGTCCAACTATATTAGCCAAACCGATGTTTTGAAGGCTGATATCGGATGCAGCAAATTTTTCAGTGTCTGTGGGCTCAAACCAGGACCATTTTTCTGTACCTCAAAATCTATAGTCTGTCATTTACTACGTATATCATAAACGTATTAGAGCAAATGGTGTAGATGAATTGTCAGCAGTGGATAGTAGTGCTGTCATGATAATAACATTTCAATACCAAGAGAAATGCTTACAGACTTTGATGATGATGACGATGGTAAAAAAAAAATTTAAAAAAATTAGGCAATAGAATGATTGTATTTTCAATACAAAATAATAGTTTCTACTAGAAAAAAACGTGTGATATTATACAGATATGGTACTGAAGCTTTTTTATGGTGTGTGTGTGTGTGTGTATATATATATATATATATATATATATATATATATTTCAGAACCCATTTCAAAAAATGTAGATTTCAATGAAATTGTGATATTTTAAAAGTCCTAATTGACTCATGAGCTTTATTCCATGTTGGAATTATATAAACTCATCAAAAACAAACCTCGAGTTATGCTTTGTTTGAGTAAGCCTTTATTATTAGTCTCTCTGCTTCTCCAAAGCTCATTCTGCTGTGCCTCACCTTGTATCGGTTACATGAAAACTACTTCATGACCCCTTCAAAACCACTTCATGACATCACCTTTTACCTATCACCCTTTGTTTAATAGAGATTGGTAATTCCAGGGATGAAATGATCCAAATGATTCTAGTGAAGATGTATGGAGTTTAAAAACACAGTGGAGCACTTCCTGTGTTGTCACCTGACATCACAAAATGTTTTCTGTTTGAGAGAAAAACTCAGCCTAAATATGCAGTGTTTGTGTGTTAAACATTTGCAAATGAAATAAATCACAACTCCAGTTATATTTGTGACGATTAAACATTATTACATAGCTCAGAAAATAGAGTAATACAGGCACTTCTAGCTAGTTTCTATAAACACTACAATCTGTGCTGTGTTTCCGTGCTATACTTGGCCCTCCTCCCACGACCGGCAGTCTCCCAGTGAATCAACCACTTCATATTTCCACTCAGAACATCCCACCTCGTCAACATGCGACAGTTGTCAGAAAAGCATGCTTTAATGGCCCGGGGAATATTCTGCGAGCGGCTGGACTTTTATAGCATCGATCGCACTAGCTCCCGACCAGCCAGATTGTCAATTACTGCAGAAGAGAGCCCGGCGTTCCAAAGATTGTTGCACAGTTGCCGCTTTGCCAAGGACCGGTGATCCATCTTCTCTGGGATGTGAGCCTGGTTTGCACCCTCTCCCCCACATCGGCTATAAAGATATTGTCAGCTTTTGTGGTGCATAGCAATCTGGTGTTCTGCTGAATTGCCGCCTCGCTTGGCTTTTGTTGTTGCGATAGCTTCTCCTTCCTTTCACGCGCTTTTTAACGAATCAATTGAAACGCATCATTAGATCTCACTCCGTCAAGTAGCTTTTATGAAATTCTGTGTCATTGCAGCATTCATTTAGCTGCTTGTAAAAATGGAGAAGCAAGTTTTGGTTTGCAGTGGGCTTCTAGTGTAAATGAGGTGCTTGTAAATGGCATTGAAATTGGAATACTTACTAGAATTGTGTTGAGAAATTGATGCAGTTAAGGTTTCTGAGAATCACTAAACGCAGAAAAGGCAATTCCACTGTGCCTTGAAAAAAAAATTAGAAAAAGTATTGCAAAATTACAAGATAAAGGTGCATTGTGTAACTTTTCTGGTGGAGGGTCTGTCAAATGCTTTTCTCCATGGAGATGTAGCTTTGTCTGGAATGTTCCTTCATGGAGACCAAACCAGACCAAGTTACTGGTCCTATCTGTGGAGAGACGACCTAGCTCACAGTCACAATGTTTTATTTTTATTTGTTTAGGTATTTTTGAGCTAGAAAACCACCTGTAATTAAATGTAGAGCTGTTTAAAGGAAAAGTAACGTTATTTTACAATCTGACCCTTCTTTCGGTAATAAAACAAGTCGTTTGACTCACCCATAGAACGTTGGTGTCATTTGGAGCTGTTTGGTAAAAGTTATGCTGTAGCGTATCCGTTAGCGTGAGTACTCGGGGCATTACTTTGCGGTCTCCAAATAACACAAACTTTAGCACTTTTCAAATCATAGAAGCCCGATGTCTTTAGTCTACGATTTCGTGTGGTCAAAAGTGGCCTGTAATCCGAGATTTAGCCATAGTTTCGAGTTGATGAGGACGCCAGAGCGCATGCGCGGACTGTGCTCTCAGCTCCCGGGACCCAAACATGAAACGCAAAGCTGAAAACTATGGATAAATCTCAGATTACAGGCCACTTTTGCTTCAAACGAAATCGTAGATTAAGACATCGGGCTTCTATGATTTGAAAAGTGCTAAAGTTTGTGTTATTTGGAGACCGCAAAGTAATGCCCCGAGTACTCACGCTAACGGATACGCTACAACATAACTTTTACCAAACAGCTCCAAATGACACCAACGTGCTATGGGTGAGTCAAACGACTTGTTTTATTACCGAAAGAAGGCTCAGATTGTAAAATAATGTTACTTTTCCTTTAATGTCATGCTATGGAACACTCCAGAACATTGACACATCCATAGAAACAAGCAGGTGACAAACTCTCAACCAAAAATTACGTAGTGCACTTTTAAGTTAATTAGTCAAACCAGTGTGAGATAGCACTTTCCTATTCTCTTTTTTCAGATCTGTGTGTTGGCTGGCTTGTTGGTTGGTTGGTTGGTTGCTCGGTGACATTTCATAACACCTGATTTTGCAAGACTTGTGTAACTGCAGTGTACTTAACCTTTCCCTGTCAGTGGCTTAAAGATTACCTCCTTTGAGACAAAACAAGTTATGTTTTCAGCATAGATTTCAAGTCCAGCATGTAATAATGAATACTTTTACACCCTGTGCTTGTTGCTTCATAGCGACGTGGTGCGCATACACACACACACACAAACGCATTCGCACTTATATGCAACTTCTACCTTTTCATTAATCTCAACATTCTTGTAATCAGAAGTGGGTAGAGTAGCCAAAGTGACGTAACATAAGAGTAACGTCACATATTGCTCAAGTAGAAGGTCAAAGTAGTAGTGGTCAAAGAAATTACTCAAGATCAAAAAGAACTTTATAAAATGTACTACTCAAGTAAGCAAGTAAGAAGAACCTAAAGATTAACAGTCGAAGCATCCCAATATGGAACTCTGCTCTAAATTTGCCTCCGTTACTGCGAGCCTTGATGAGCTTCATTTGACTGGAGGTGAATGCTATGGGTGACGTCACACTCTTAGTTTACTTCTTTATATTGTCTATGAGTACTACCCACCTCTGCTTGTACTAAATGTGTGTATTCAGCTCCAATAAATATTCCTGTAATAAAAGCATGGGGCAATCACATAATTATTCAGTCTAATTAATCCATCTTGTGAGAGAGCATTCTAATAGAGGCTTTTCTTTCCATTGTAATGTTTTTATTAGACAGCAATGACACACTTTGTATTCTTCTCAGCTTCTTCAATTTCTTATTGATTTGTAGCATAGCAATAATAGCACTGTAATCCTTCATCACCATTGTGTGTATAATCCACAACTGTTGGACCTGATTATTTGGCCAATATTGGTGACAGAGATAATTCATCCAAAGTAATTGTCAAACTGCACCAAAATCTGTCCTATATTCTACAAAATGGATTCATGTGAGCTCTAAACCATGTTAGAATGTTACCTCCTCAAAAAAATACTTAAAATTGTTTTTTTATTTACTTATGTATGATTAGTCCTGCATTATTTGTCTGTCTCATCTCAAAAGCTGAAAATGCTCTGTTTCACCTTGTGATGTCATAAAGCAGTTTTCAAATTAATAGCTACCTTTTTTTACCTTTAGTTCAGTTGAGATTGACTATTCCAGGGCTGAAATCACCCAAGTGAAGGTGTATGGAGTATAAAATCACATTCAAGCAGTTAACTTGCTGTTCATTTTAGGATTCAATGACACATTCACAATCCAGATTTAGCAGTGGGTTTAGTTTCTGTTATGTCCCGGTTTATGCGGCGTGTGTGATCACATCCTTGACCAAGATATCTGACCACATTTCTGAAGGATCGCAAAAATATTATTGATGGTATAATTACCCCGGAAATGGAGATGCCCATAACTCCTAACCCTTTCTCATAGAGCTGGGCAATATGGCCTAAAAATAAAATCTTTTTTTTTTTTTACAAAAAATCTGATTTCCGATTTTAATCGATTTTTCTCTGCCCTACTCAAAAACAAATAACAGATGACAGACAGGCTCAAAATAATGCAACATTCTTAAACAAATACATTACACCTTGCATCAATTAAGCTGTTATTGTTTTAAAAATATATATATCACTTGAAGACCCTTACCTACAGCACTGTGCAGTCTGTATACCACTGTGGTAATAGTTTGTGCTAGTGCTAGGCCTCTCATGATAACAAATTTTAAAGTACAAAATATTGCTACAGAGAGATATTGTGATAAATGATAATACTGAAACTCCTTTATGCTACTGATAGATGACAATGCAAGATAATCCCAGTAAAACCATTTTAAATACAGTGTCATTAAAAGATATGGGGCTGTGACAGAAAAATAATAAAATCAACCAATAATTATCCTTGAAAGAGAGAGAGAGAGTCAGCTTTATTGTCAATTCTGCCATATGTGCAACATACAGTGAATTGAAATAGCGTATCTCTCTGGCCAAGCTGAAAGAAAAAGTATCGGCACAGAGAGGGACCGCTCTGCTTCAGACCACATGCTCTTACTGGTTGGGTGCAGACCTCTTCCTTAAAAAGACACCAGCTGATCTTTGACATTTAGCAATCACTGCATCTCTATCGCAATTAAAATGTGATGAATAGCCCAGCCTTACTGTTCTGTGAAATCATTTGAAAAACTACAAATTTGCATACTTGCTTACTAATGCATAGAATGTGACAGTATTCCCTCTCTATCAGGAAGATACTCGATAAGAAGAAGCAACTTTATTGATCTCACACTGGAGAAATTCTTCTCTGCATTTAACCCATCCTGTTATTAGGAGCAGTGGGCAGCACATTACTGCGCCCGGGGATCATCTCCATGATCTTATTGCTCGGTTTGGTCAGGACCTAAGCTGGAGGATTTTACCTATGGAGCATGTTTTGGGTTGATGGGGGAAACCGGAGTGCCCGGAGGAAACCCACCCAGACACGGGGAGAACATGCAAACTCCACACAGAAAGGCCTGGGCGACCCGGGGATCGAACCCAGACCATGCATGCAAACTCCACACAGAACACACACAGAACGGCCTGGGCGACCCGGGGATCGGAACCTTCTTGCTGTGAAGCATGAGTGCTAGCCACTCAGCCACCATAATAAAACCGTAATAAAAGATAATAAAACTAGTATTGAAACTACATGGTCATCTGAGCAGGTATCAATACGAAAAAAGTCCCATTCACAGGGCGGAACTGAACCTTTCCTGAATGTCTTTAGAATGATCTTGAGCTGTATCAGAACAAGTATAAGAACCACTATGGAACCTACCTGGACCACTGAGATGTAAGTATGGATGCACCAGCTTTTTCAGTTCCAATATCGATAATAATACTTTGACTTAATCAGCATCTACCGATCTTGGTATTAACCAATACCAGTAAAGGCAATGAAAATGGCACTTATTTCCTGAAAACATAGTTGGCTTATTACACATGAGATTCAGTTGTGTAATGCAAATATTATTTATCCTTCAAAATACTACTGGACAGTTTCTTATGAATTAAAGTTCAAACTTTAGACCCGTAAATAGTCTTATTGCATGCAGTTAAAGGCCAAACCAGGATATCTGCTCAACCATTATCATGGAATCAGTACCCAACCTAGGGCTGGGCGGTATACCGGTGCATACCGAATACCAGTGTTTTTTAAAAATGATATGATATTTACTGCAATACCGAGTGTGTGCGTACAAAACGTCGAGAACACAGAGCGGCGGAATGTCACGCCGGAACATCATGCCGGGGAACTGTTTTGCAGTGGCACGAGAGTGGTGGAAGCGTAAGCTGTGTCCCAATTCGAGGGCTGCAGCCTCCGCTGCTTTTTTGGCGGCTCCGAAGGCTGCGAAAGCTGCAGCCCTCGAACTACCCTCCGTGGACCGCAAGGGAGATGGAACAGGTCCACAGAGCCGCTCGCAGCGCCCAGACACTCTGCTAACCCTAATGCTAACAACAGGCACCACGCAAATGACACACACGGATCAGTAACATGGCTAGAGTGTGTGTGTTGAGCGGTGAACAACATGGACGTTGTTGTTAGAAACAGAGGAACGTATACTGAAAAAGAGGAGCCGTGTCAGTTGTGTGGAAGTACTTCGGCTTTAAAAAATCTGACGCTGATCACACAAACATATTGTGTAATGTTTTCGGGCTAAAGTTGTAGCAACTCAGACGTCACTCAAAGACGTGTTTGCTAAGGGGACTGCCTACAACAAGAAAAGCAAACGGTGGAACGATATTACAAACGCTGTTACTATCCATATAGACATGGTACCACTTAGTCCTGTTGAGAAAGGTGCACTGGACCCAGATATGTTTTACCAAGTCCAATTTACTAATTAATTATTAATTAATTATTTAATTATTCTCTAAATTATAAGGAAATGGGGTTATCATGTATGATAACCTGACCCAGCTGATATTCAATACCAGTATCGATATTGATGCGTCCCTAGATATAAGGACACACGGTAATATAAAAGAAAGTACTATGATTTAATATTGACTTTATATATTCACTTTCAATCACATTGTCTAAAGAAAAGCTGTTTTTATTATCATTGTGGTATCAGAATTGAATAGTGAGTAATGAGCCTGTTCCTTAGTATTGAAATTGAGTTTGAAATTTCATTATCGTGACAACACTACTCTGTATCAGAAGAAGCACTTTTGAAGGCTTCTGAGATGTTGCACAGCTCATGTATCTCCACTCTTCACACTTCACAGTGATCATAGCCTGCAGGTCCAGCTCTTTGAAGGCCTGTGTTTGTGTGGGAAATCCCCCGTGCATTAGGACGGCAGTACGGGAAAGTGGGAGGCGCCCGTCCCTGTTCAGCTAATTACACCCAGAATAAATGTGAGAATCTGAGCGTGTCCCCAGGGGCTCCATGATGACAGGCCAGAGCGTGACAAACCGGGGGAAGCTGACAAAGGACTGGGGCTGCTTTAGCTTTGCTGCTGGTGGAGAGGAGATTGAGTTTGTTTACATTGGAGATGGACAGATTTATTGGGTATGATTCAATATTTGTTTAGCGCTGGTTTGTTGTTGAGGCATGTTCAGAGCACCACTTGACTGTAGTGCGGGTAACATGAAGCTGCTGCATTCACTTCCATGCTGTTTCTTTTGAATGTTTCTACTGTGTTTTCTGAAATAGATTTGAGATTTTCACTGAAAACTTCAAATCTATGAATGAATGAATGCATGAAATGTAGCAAACAAAACATGGAATAACAAAAAACCTTATATTTTAGATTCCTCGAAATAGTCTCTTTGCTTTGATTGATTGATGGATAAATAGATACATTGATAGATAAATTGATCCCAAAAGAAATCTGTTTTCTTTCACAGCAGCAATCAAACATAATAATACAGCAGTCCATCCTCTCGCATTCATCATGATCACTGCTCTTGCACACTTTTGGCATTCCGCTAATGAATACTGACAAGTCACAGATGTGAAATGAAAACCATTTCAGCAGACTTCATTCTGAACCTCTCTGAGAGCAGGTCAAGGGTATGCAGCGCTGTCGACAAAGCAAATGGTGGATACTGTGAGGAGTCTGTATTAGAGATGGACTTTTTCATGGCCACTACTGACTGTTTAGAATATGTTTAGAATCCAGAGCAAACGATCGCCGATAAGATGGTCTGATTTAGATTATTTTCCACAAACTATGTAATTTAAATTTACTACAAAATCACCCAGAGCCCTTTGTACAACAAACCTATGAGAGAGATGTGTAGTAGAGCTGCAACTATCGAGTATTTTTGGAATCGGTACCCTGTCGAGTAATCGAGTACTCTAACGAATCATACTTTTTTTTTTTTAAACAATTACATCAATTGTGCGCAATGCAACATGAAGGGTCTATTAAAAATGAGCAAACAACTGTTGTTTTTCCTCAGAAAAAAAAACTTTTTTATTTCACAACTTTCAAAGTTTAAACCATTACTGGCTTAGGAACTAAGCCACTAAAACAATAGAAGCCTTTTAAACATGTGTCTGTTTAATACGTAATAAACATTTGCTGAGCAGGGACAGGAGCTATCGCTGTTCGTCAAACGCTGTCTAAAATGCACTTGAGCTTTGCGTGTGTACCGTAGAGACAGATGAGGGACTTGCCATGCCTCGTCATTGCTGACTAATTTTATAGGCTTTACATACCTGATATTTTAACAGACTCAAATGGTCAATGATCAAGTGATCAATCGGAAATCTTAAATATCGCATACCTTGCAGAAGCTCTGCTTTGAGTGGTGAAGTGGGGGTGTTTCCGCTTTAAGTGCTGCGCTGTGATTGTATGCGAGGTGTGCTTTACAGTACACACACTGGACTGCGTTCTGTTTTTTTTGAAGGTGAAATGGTCCCACATTTGGGATGTTTCCATCCTTTTCCTCCCCTCTTCTTCAATCTCTGCCATAGTGAACCAAAGCAACGACAAAAGCAAACCGCTCGCAGCTGCTTTGAAATGTCCGTCAGTAACAACAGTCCGGGTGAAACGTAGTCATACTGTAGAGTACAGACATACCGTAGGTGACAGATTTTGCAATACATATATTATAAATGTATAAATAGTTTATATGTTAATGGAAACAGTGATGCAGTCTATCCGAACAGCGCAGTAGTCTGACAATGCCGCGATGATGCATGAATTTAAATATATCGCCACGTGATGATAATTAAATGGAGCCTCGAGGCAAATTATTTATTATTTATTAAATTATTTTTTGTACTCGAGTTACTCGAGTAATCGTTGCAGCCCTAATGTGTAGTCCCCTTCTGTGCAGTTTTCTCTTCATAATAAAGTGTTAATATAAAGCTTGGGTGTATTTTTGAGGCAGCAGATCGACCAAAACAAAATATTGGTCTGTGCTAGAGATTTAAGGCCGATAGCTGATACAATATAAAGTCTGCCCGATATATCAGCTGATGTATCGATATATAATTCCATACATTTTGCTTCATATATGTATGACGTAGGGCTGGGCGATATGGAGCAAAAAGTATATCTGGATATATTATATCTCGATATACGATATATATTTCGATATCTGTACAGGAAAAATAACCCCCCAAAACAAACAAAACAAATATGCCAAATTCCACAAGGTCTTTTTTTTATTTTTATTGAGGTGCAGGTCATGTAGGAACATTAAATAAAAATCCCTGTATAGAAAAATAATTTAACTGTAAAATAAAGGAAGAAATAATACATATTGCCCCATTTTTATTCAAAAATAAAGCAACTCAAGCTTATCTTTGCATTACCTCTGTTAACCATAGGATAACCATGAACTCCTTTAGCAGAGGAAGCTCGGGAGGTTCCTTATTTTAATAGATCCATCTTCCTTATTTTAATAGATCCATCTTCCTTATTTTAATAGATCCATCTTCCTTATTTTAATAGATCCATCTTCCTTATTTTAATAGATCCATGTTCCGAACCAGTGGTAAGGAGCCACTGTGCAGATCAAACTAAATGTTTCCAAATACTATTGTACAAGTTTTACACTGCAGCAGATTATTTATTAAAATCTTCTGCATAAATAAACTTTACATTACAAAACTTTACAACATACAAACCATAACTACTACTGTATAGAGCCACGTCAGCCCATCTGAGATTATGTGTTTAATGAGATTATAATGTGTTTAATTGCAGCAACTTTTGGCATTCACGGCAGTAGACATCTGTCTGCTGTTCCTCCAATGCCTAAGTATCTAAGCCAGTTGTTCTTTTTTTTTTGAGAGGAGTTCTGTATCCTCCAGGCTGGTTGTGGCGCCGCCGTGTTGAATGAGACACACGAGGGGGAGGTGGGGGCGTGCACGGTACAGAGAAGGCAAACAAGCGAAGAGGCGAAATCAGAGTTAAATATAAACATTATATTGAGATATTGAGATATCGAGTTTAAAAAATATCTCGATATATTTTAAATATCAAGATATCGCCCACCCGTAGTATGACGTATTGAATCTTTTCCTTATTATCAAAATTGTGTTTTAATTATGACACTACAACAATCAATACAATACAACCAACTTAGCCTGTTTGTTTACATGTTTGTTAAGCTAACTGCATGAAAATTTGTCGTCCGTCCTTTGTAACACTGAGATGCAACTTCTTTGTAATTCTTACATTGTTGATCATGTTTACCATAGTATTTTGCTGATTAAGCTGCAGCTAATTGTTGTTTTGTTTGCTATAATTCTAATTGTTAGCTTTCTCCTCTTTTATGCTGTTTTCTGTTTTATCCATTGCTAGCAAATTGTAGTAGGAATATTCTTTGAACAACTCCCATCTTGGGCATAGTAATATCCACTCATTTAAAGTTTCCCCTCTCTCCACTCTTAAAACATAACGTTCAGAATATTAAAATGGTGCACAGTGCAATGCAATGCAGTGCTTTGCAAAAAAGTCTGTGTTTTTGTTTCCTCGAGAGTCTCCGTGTTCCAGAAAATGCCAGTTCCACTCTGCTAAACATTGTGGAAGAGTCATTACAGCGGTGAAGTGACTGCCGCCCAAAGACATAACAGGTTGTTCCCAGTAGAAAAGTACCTCAGTAGCTCTTTACTAGTCTGTGAACACTTGGGCTGACAGCGGATGGCACACTTTGTTCCCAGTGTGCTGTGATAAATGAAATTGTTGTGGGGCTAAAAGAAAGCTCAGAATTTGAATAGCTGCAGTTGGCAAAGTCTGTATGGTAGGGCTGCACGATTTTGGGGACAAAAAACCTGCAGTTTTTCTGACCAGTATTGCATTTGTGGTATATGTTTAAGAAGGAGGAGTCTGTTCAGAATGCACATTGTGGTATATTTGTGGTATATATGCACTCTGTGGTATATTTGTGGTATATATTTAAGAAGGATATATACCACAATAACTCCAGGAGCATTAAAGGAATTTAAGGAATGTAAGATGGATTTTAAATTTAACAAGACAGAAATGCGACCCCAAATATGAGGTAAACATATTGAAATCAAATATACATTTTACTAATTACTCATAATTGTAATAGACATGATCGCCTAGTTGTTTATGCTATAATTTAATTTTTTGGTGCTCAAGATGAAAGTTGTCAGTTTCAATGCTGAACTCCAGTTGGTTTAACCCTAAAATGCCTCTCTGATCTGAACAAGGGATGCAAATTATCGATTAATTCATTAATCTATAGTTGATTGACCTTATCGATCAATTAACGATTAACTGATAAGCGGCGTTTTTCACCTGAATTTTAGTGTTTCAATAGGGTCTTTAAGAATATAAGCTATAGTATACATTATTATATTGTATATTCCTCAATTAATTATTCCTTAGTAAAAAGCAGACAAATGTAATGATGCTGAATAACAAAATACTGTAATCCCTCGCTCTATCACGGTTCGCGTTTTTTTAATTAATTTTGGAACATTTTTTTTATAGTGTAACATTGTGTTCTGCGTCCTGATTGGCTAAGAGACTAGACCAGGACTAAACGTGGACTAAACCAGGTCTAGACCAGAACTAAACCAGGTCCAGACCAGGTCTAAACCTGGACTGGGCCTGGACTAAACCAGGACTGGACCAGGTCTAGACCTGGACTAAACCAGGATTAAACCAGCACGTGCCGCTGCTGGTTTCATGTTGCTGGTTTGTGGCTAGGGCTGAGACTACACATTCCGGGCGCCGCGGTTCGATCTCGTGCTCAGCAGCCCCAGTGTACGCCCGCGCGTACACCGTGCAGTGCCATTGGCGCCTGCGGCCGGCTGTGAGTCAAGCTTGGCGCAGCGCGGTGCGCGGTTGCCTTGTTTCGTGACCACGCGGGTGCGCGTGTCCGCGATTAGCGATTAATTACAATTAATGCATTTTGTTCGATCAACGCCTTGATCGACAATTAATCGTAAGTCGATTAAGTTACAATTAATTGTAAGTCGATTAATTGTTGACATCCCTAATCTGAACAGTCACTACCTAAAGCCCAGCACCTGCAGCCAAGCATGAGTCAGTGCTAGTGCAGCCTCTGCAGCTCAGGGAGGGATTTCTGGAAGTTCAGAGCTTCACATGAGGCCTGTCCATATACTGAGAATTAGTTTAAAGGTGCACTCTGTAACTTTTCTGGTAGGGGGGCTTCCACAAGCTTGTTTCCATGAAGATATTTTTGCTTTGCCTCACTATATGGCATTAAGGTCACCTTTGTTGCATTTATTCATTTACAGGTGTTTTACTGCTCAAAAATACTACAAAAAACATGTGTTTCTACAGTGAGTAAGCTCACCTCTCCGCAGATCTGACCTGTAACTTAGCCTGGGGGAATGCTGGTTTGTCTCCATGGAAATTTGATCATTCGTCAACTCAAACTGAGATTGCAATTTGATTTCAACATTTTGTGCAGCCCTATTGTAAAGTGCCAAGACTAAACATGTCTTTGTCTTTACTGTAGTGTGCAATAATAAAATTTCAACATTTATTTCGATAATAAGGATGGACGTAATGCGGTACTTTTACTTTCTTATACTTGTTCTGATACAGCTCAAGATCATTCTAATTTTGATACTTTTGACAATTGAATTGACATTGAGTCTTATCCTAAAAGCTGCTGACCCTGTAGTTTAGACCTTGTTAGAAACATGTTAATAGTTGTTGGAGCCAGAATTTTTGATATTTTTCTACTTTATTTTGACTTACATATACACTTATATAATCATGCCTTATTTGACACATGTTGCTTTACTATCTTTTTTGCTACTTATTTAGAATTTATTATTACCATGTATTTTTTTTCTCTTTATTATATTGTGATTAGTGAGCTACTGTGTCAAAAATATGTCCCTTGTGGAGCAATAAAGCTGGTCTAAATCTAAGTCTAAGGGAATACTGTTTTAAAGACCCCATGACATGGTACTTCTTGATGCTTTTATATGGCTCCTTAATGGTTCCCTAATACTGTAAATGAATCCTTCTTCAAAATCAACACTCAGTGCATGAGAAACAGAGATAAGCTGAGAAAGAGTAATTTTTGTCACTCTGAACACTCCATAATGGGCGTTGTTGCTTGAATGCAAATGAGGAGAAAAAAGCTGGCCAATAGTAGAGGGTGGGGGCGTGGCCAAACGCTCCGCTCTCTGCTCTGAGCGCTCTCTGATCCATTTCCTTGTTTTTGCACGGGGGGAGAGATTTGAAGCGTTCCATTGAAAAATAAACACATTTCCACATAAAATAAAATTAAACCACTGCTGTTCAAAGGTCCAGAGGCTCAGATAAAGGACTTCCGAGCCTAGAAACACTCGGACGTGCCTCCAGGCAAATAAAAAAAACGCATTTTGCATTGCCTAGCGCATTCGCAGTCCAAACTCTCTGGGCGTGATTTACAGAGACGTTGAGTACAGACAGACGAGGGTGGAACTGCATTTGCATTTCTTTTTTCGATCTGACGTCAATAAGGTGCCTTGTTCAAACTCGCCCGTTTGAGCTCTGATTTTTTGTAACGCAGAAAAGGATCGCAAATGCTCAGTTTAGACATTTCGCAACTTTTAACCATGGGGGGGGGGGGGCTAAACAGGGTAGGGAAGCTCACATTAACGTTCAAAAACCTCAGAAAGTGAAAATGTCATGCCATGGGACCTTTAAGAATTCAACACAAATTTAATCTTAGAATTTTTTCGTAAAGAAATGCTATTAAAGGTGCATTGTGTAACTTGTCTGGTGTCTGTCAAATGCTTTTCTTCATGCAGATGTTATTGCTTTCTATTTTCATGGAGACCAAACCAGACCAGGTTACAGGTCAGATCTGTGGAGAGGTAACCCCGCTCACAGTCAGAATGCCTGTTTTTCTAAGTATTTTTTGAGTTAAACCACCTGTAATTAAATCCATGTAAGGTCGAGCTGTTTAATGTCATACTGTGGAACATTCCAGGCAGAGTAATGACATATCCATAGAAACAAGCTGAGACCCGCAACCACAGAGTTGCACAGCGCATCTTTTTAAATTTCCTTTTCAAAATCGCTCTCCTCTATTTTGGTTGATGTTTTGTGAGAGCAGTTGTTGTTTTAGTGCTATGGTTTGAGAATGTGGTGATGTAGGAGGATGCAGCTATAGCCTTTCATTCCTTTGGATTTATGGGTGGCCAGACAAGCTGAGGGTGCCAGAAGAGATCTGCTTTTTCAGCACTTTGCATCACTGTAGTATGTGTTGACACGCGACATGCAAGATTCTTATCCACCATGTTTTACTGCTAGCAACGTGTGTGTGCTCTGTTATTACATCGACCAATTATAAAACTGACCTCGAAGATGAATCAGTCAGTAGCGATCCAGTCAAAATCGCAATTTGAATGCACACAATAGGCTCTGTGCCAGTGTTGGAAAAAGTACTTGATTTTTGTTACCTAAAGGTGCATTGCGCAGCTTTTCTGGTGGAGGGTACATCACGCGCTTGGAGATCTTACTGCTTTACTTGGAATGTTCCATGGTATGTCATCAAAGACGTCTATCTAGCATTTGTTCATTACTGATGTTTCTATTGCTCAAAAATATAACAATTCTCTCTGGGAATAGGGTTTACCTCTCCACAGATCTGACCTGTTTTCTGATCTAGTTTTCTCTCGATAAAGCAATAACATCTCCATGAAAACAAGCAGGCGACAGACCCTCCCCCAGAAAAGTTGCGCCTTTAAATGTATTTATTTATTTATTTATTTAATTAGGACAATGCATATTAATCAACATATGAACAGAAGCTGCCAGAATTAGCTATAGTGCTAAATTGCATTTGTAGTCCTAAGGCAGGCACAGAACACATACATTTACAATCACAAATATAAAAGACATGCAATATTTACAATAAACGTTAACACGGTTAGTAACAAGTCAAACATTAGTACAGGACTAGTTTGTTTTTAACCACTGTTTTAGTAAAAGTACAGCACCTTTAAGTAAAAGTACAGGTATAAAGGCAAAAAAAAACTCAAGTAAACGTATCATCTGGAAACATCTTAAGCAAAAATATTCAAGTGCCTGTTTAAAAATGTAATGTAAATGTAAACTGTATAAGTATTTCACAGATTTTGAGATCTAATAAGACTGCTAATGCCGTGATTTCAATTTGTGCTGAATTTTGTTTAACCGAAACAATTTTTTGTTTAAATCTACTCAAATAAACCACAGATACCAATTTTTTTTTACTTAAACACAGTACTTTACTTTGTTATATTCCATCACTGCTCTGTGCACAGAAGCTCCAGCTCACTGTCTCTCAAAACCAACAGTCACTTTTATTAAAATTGTAAAATATAAAATAAACAAAGCACAAAATTTAATTAAATGACTACTAATAATGACTACCCAATTATTTTTATATGTAGAATGTTCAGTTGTTAACGTTGTTAACAACGCCTTAAAATTAACATTAGTGTTGGCATCTTTCTAAACACAAAAGTGTCCTCTGAAGTATTAATTTTATTTGTGTACTTTTTAACATCAGAAACATCCACCCACGGGTCCCTGTTCAGTGCTTGATCTTTAAAAATGTATTCATTTAGCACAACTTGGCAAAAAACCTAGAGATAAAACTGGACGAGATGATGTAGTACTGTTGTGCAAATCACAAAGGCTGCATTTTAAAGACCATAGCATAAAAGTACCATAATTTCCTCCAAAAACATGAAAATAAAAGCTGTGCATTAAAATGCTAACCCTGTAGTTTGGATCTGTACAGACATATTCTGAAATGTGATTCGTGTTTTAGTTTCAGTTCATATTTCTGTGGGTAGTGTTGTCATGATACTAATATTTCAAACTCTATTTTGATACTATGGAATACACTTGATATGCAATACTGATTCTGATACCATGGTTATAATAAATACTAATAAATAATCAAATGTGATTTTCTAAAAACATTCAGGATAGGTTAATTTCTGCCCTGTGAATGTGACTTTTTTAGCATCGATACTTGCTCAAATGAGTATCTAGTGTTGATGCTATCTGTAATATCGATTAGTACCTGTCTGATTAAAAAAAAAAAAAACTTTTCACACCGCCCCCTATACAGTAAAACTATCTTTCGGATGGAAAATCTGACAGCCCACTTGTTGGTTTTGCTTTAAAGGAAAAGTAACGTTTTTTACCATTTGAGCCTTATTTCGGTAATAAAACAAGTTGTTTTACTCACCCATAGCACTTTGGTGTCATATGGAGCACTTCCAGAGATGTTTTAGATTTGCGTTAGCCTAGCGCGACTTCTAGCCATAGCTCGGGGCATATAATATATTCCCCGAGCATGTAATATGCCCCGTGCGGTCTCCAAATAACACAAACTTTAGCACTTTTCAAATCATAGAAGCTCGATGTCTTAGTCTACGTCTTAGTTACGCAAAAGTGGCCTGTAATCCGAGATTTATCCATAGTTTACAGCTTTGCGTTCCATGTTTGGGTCCCGGGAGCTGAGAGCACAGTCCGCACATGCGCACTGGCGTCCTCATCTACTCGAAACTATGGCTAAATCTCAGATTACAGGCCACTTTTGACCAAACGAAATCGTAGACTAAGACATTGAGCTTCTATGATTTGAAAAGTGCTAAGGTTTGTGTTATATGGAGACCGCAAACATTTGCCCCGAGAGCTCACATTACGGAGATCGCAAATCTAAAACATCTCTGGAAGTGCTCCATATGACACCAAAGTGCTATGGGTGAGTAAAACAACTTGTTTTATTACCGAAATAAGGCTCAGACTGTAAAAAACGTTTCTTTTCCTTTAATTTGGCAGGGCCATCTGTGCACACAAACCACAGTGAGTCGGTAAAAGAAGTGAAGCACTTGTCACCACACCCAGTCTGCTCTCTCATTTGCACTGCACTGCTAATGGCATCTGAATCACATTTGAGCGTTTTATAAACCTCACCTCTCCAATAAAACGCCAACTAATGCGGCATTACCAAATTTCACCATGCATCATTCCAAGGCCATAAAACATAATAATATGCTATAAAAACTGAAGAATGTACAATACAAACAGACATTCATCTAAAGTGCCATCTTGAATTCCAACCATTTGGGAGCCCTTTATAGTTTTATTGCAAACACATTAAGGTGCTGTAGAGAAATTAATTTATTTTTCTTTGCTTAGGCATATTAGGAAATTGTAGAACTTCTAAAACTGTTTGTGTGTTTGTCATTGCTTTGCCTGGAGGTTTCCACAGTATGACATTAAACAGCTCTACCTTAATCAATTACATGTTGCTTTATTGCTCAAAAATACCTAGAAAAAAAAAAAGCATTGTGACTGTGAGCCGTGTCATCTCTCCACAGATCTGACCTGTAACTTGGTCTGGTTTGGGCTCAGATGGAAAGGTTTAATACCATACTGTCAAACATTCCAGACAAAGGAATAACATGTGGAGAAAAGCAGGTGGCGGAACTTTACCAGAAGTGAAACAATGCACCTTTAAGTCTGAATATCCATTGTACGCACAACCTAAATTTAACCACAGAGTACATTTTAGAGTCTCTTTTGAATCCTCTGGTATTGAATATTGGTGCTGATCCAGGAAAAATTGCAGTATCGGTTCCATGATCTCGGTTCTGTTGATATCCTGGTTGGACTCTCATACTTGCTGTTCTAGGCCCAGGACATTTCATGATGTTTGAACTTTAATTTATACAAAGCTGGAGAACTGGGCGGTATGACCAAAAATTTATATCACAGTATTTTTTAAAGTTATATCTGTGTCACGGTATTTGACGGTATTTTGTTTTCATGTCTTTGGCTAAGTGGAGAGTAACAGTGTTGGTAATATCGTTCCACTGTTTGCTTTTCTTGTCATAGGCAGTCCCCTTAGACAACGCGTCTTTGAGTGACGTCTGAGTCGCGTTTTGTGTTGCAGTGGCAACTTGAACGTTACCTGCAGACGTGGAAGAGGATGCAGATTTTAGTTTCATGCATTCTTTATATTCCAGTATTATTATATATTGTGACGGAGGTGGTGAAGCAGATTGCTTGTGTTGCCTCCTGCGGCTACAACTTTAGCCCGAAAACATTTACAGAATACGGTTGTTTGATCAGCGCCAGATTTTTTAAAGCTGAAGTACTTCCAACTGACACGGCTCCACTTTTCATTATAAGTTCCTCTGTGTCTAACATTTTCTCTTACTTTAACTGTATTTTGAAAGAAGAAACGCCATTTTTGATTCCTAATACAGGTATCTGTTAATATCGGATCTCACCAAATACTTAAAGGTCCCATGGGCATGAAATTTTCACTTTCTGAGGTTTTTGAATGTTAATGTGAGCTCCCCTACCCTGTTTAGAGCCCCCCCATGGTTAAAAGTTGCGAAATGTGTAAACTGAGCAATTGCGGTCCTTTTCCGCGTTTGAAAAAAAGACAGCCCAAATGGGCGATTCTGAACAAGGGAACTTTCTGACCTCACACTCGGGGGGGGGGGGGGGGGGGGAATGCAAATGCAGTTCCACCCAGCCGTCTGGATGTCTACCCACCGTCTCTGGAAATCACGCCCAGAGAGTTTGGACCGCGAACGAGCTACGCAATGCGAGATGCTGTTTTTTATTTGCCTGGAGGCACGTGAGAGTGTTTCCAGTCCTTTATCCGAGCCTCCGAACCTCTGAAACAGCAGTGGTTTAATTTTATTTTCTGTGGAAATGTGTTTATTTTTCAATGGAAATCGTCTCATATCTTCCTTCGCGCTTAAACGCGGAAGTGGGGCCAGCGCACCAGCGCACCGCTAAACAAGGAAAGAGCGGAGAGTTTGGCCACACCCCCACCCGCTGCACTGGCTTGTCTCTGTCCTCCTCATTTGCATTCAAGCAACAACGTCCATAATAAAGTGTTTGAGAGAGATATTTTTGACTCTGACTGTGTTCATGGGGCTATCTCATGCACTGAGTCTTGATTTTGAAGAAGGATTCATTTACAGTATTAGGGAACCATTAAGGCGCCATATAAAAGCATCAAGAAGTAACTTGTCATGGGATCTTTAATGCCATAGTATCGATATCGGTATGGGAACTGGAAAAACCTGGATTGGTGCATCCCTACGACATCCCATAAACCCTTTGTGTCTGTTGTACTGACGTGACTCCAGCTAACCTGTCATGAATGATTTAGGTTGCCTTGGCGCAGTATTGATTGCCCACAGCTGCCATGGGAGAGTGACAAAGCCCGCTCGAGTGTGTCCTGTTGACTTAATGCGAGGGAGCCAGCTGCTGCAGGAGCCGCTTTGACCAGGTTAATGATTATCTATGGCTCTCTCTGCAGTGAGACAGGCCCAGGGCTACACCTCCTCTGCTCCCAATCCAGCACACTGAACCATTCCACAAACTCCCACAGGCGTTGTTTAGTCTCCCATTGGCTGTGGTTGTGACCTGTGCTAATGTTGCTATATGTGATCCTTTAGCTGTGTAAATACTGTAGGGTGGGCGGACCAATCAGAGCAGCTTTGTGGTTTGATTGAAAGCCAGAGGTCAAGCGTAGGCCTGTCATAATTATTACACTATCTGAATATCCGAATTGTTGTCAGTTTTTATCGTTTGTACTTTTTCTTTGCACTACTGGGATATTTTTGTTTATTTTTTTGGCTATATGTTAAGTTTTAAAGATTCACTGTGTTACTTTTCTGGTGGAGATATTACTATTTTGCCTTGCTTATTCCACAGTATGGAAATAAACTTGGAAATCACAATGGAGACAGGTTAATGGTCAGATCTATGGTGAAGCAAGTCTGCGCATGGTAAGAACTCAAGGTATTTTTGAACTGTAAAACACTTGTAATTGAACAAATGCAACAGAGATTATGTTTAATACACTACTGTGGAACATTCCAGGCAAAGAAATAACATCTCCATGGAGACAAGTAAGTAGCGGACCCACTGCCTTAGCAAGCCATCTTTCTGTAGAATCCCTCAGACGTCCAGGTAGAATCCATGGCAAAAGGAGAAATTCAATTTGTCAACTGGACAAAAGTTTATGACAAAAATAACCTTTTGTCCAGTTGACAAATTGAATTCCACCTTTTGCCATAGTGCACCTTTGTAACTAAGTGTATTAAAGTGTTTCATTGTGATGTTTATTTATTGCAGCTCTCGATTTTCTAACAGTATTGGTTTGGACACTTCACTAGGCCTGTTTTGTGGTTTAAAATCTTCACTTGGATTTTTGTATCAGTGGCATCGTTTATCGTCTATATTTACTTCATCAATAAATTGCAAAATGTATTAGTGTGACAGGCCTAGTGAAGTGCCCAAACCAACCAATTGGTGCATTTCCTCCTATTTCAGTGAACAGTGAATAGCAGACGATTTTGTTTGTGGGTTTAAAAATATGCAGAGGGAAGCACTTTATGCATTTGTGGAGGGAAAGATGTCTGTGCTTTTCTCTCCACTGGATGTAACAAAAGATTTTTCAGCTTTGTTTTGCTGTTGTGATGCTTTGTAATGAGGACATGTGGTGAAATGGAACACAGTCCCTTCCCCTGGTGCTTCTAGTCGGCTCTTTTCAAATGCACAGTGTACTACGTATGGTCATCACTCACGCTAACTAGGGGAGGACTTCAGCAGAGTACTGGTCAGACGACTTTTGTCTCAGTTACACGAAGGTCAAAAAGTCAAATTGCACAAGATTCCAAAATAGTGAACTTTATTCCTCCCGAAATGTGATATCTTGTTCAGCAGAGGAGATGGACTATTCTGCCGTGGCATGCTGTTTCTAACATCAACAAACTCTGCTAGCAGTAAAGGAGAAATTCAATTCTGTCAACTGGACACAAATTTTTGATGGAAGACTTTTTATAGCTCATCCAAGCTGCTTTTTCAGTTCTGGTCAGATGCTGGTGGACACTGCCTTCTAACTGCACTGAAACTACTCTGAAACTAACGCACGTACTTGTTTAGTTTGTGTGTCCATCTGAACTTTCTCATTGAAAGCTTGAGCTGTAAAATGTCTTCCATCAAAAAATGTGTGTCCAGTTGCAATGAATTTAGTTTCCTCCTTTGCTATGGATCCTACCTGGACAACTGAGGGATGACACAAACTTCAACTAGTGATGTTGTCACAATAGTACCATTTTGATAGGAATAGACTTGATACTCAGTACTGATTCCAATGCCACAATGTTAATAAAAACACTCTTCAGAGAATACAATGTGATTTTCAACATGTAATCATGATAAAAGGAGAAATTCAATTTGTCAACTGGACAAAGTTTGTTTGGTCGAAAACGTTTCGCCGCTCATCCGAGAGGCTTCGTCAGTTCTGGTTCTAGTGCTGGTTAGACCCTGTTTATATCTAGGTGCAGGGAGGAGCTCACTACACTGAAATGGCTCCGAAACTATCTCAACTAATGTTTCTTTTGTTTTTCGAATTTCTCTGGCGTCTATTATTAGCATATCTATTCAACCCTAGGAGGAGCTCACTACACTGAAATAGCTCTGAAACTATCTCAACTAATCTGTCTCTTTTGTTTTTCAAATTTCTCTGGCGTCTAGTTTAGCATCCCTATTCAAACCTAACGACCCTCTCCACCCCTCTGCCCTGGCTTATCTGCCCTAATGTTTCTTTGTCTGTTTTTGACTTCGTTTGAGAATCGAATTATAAATGGGAGACAAGTTATGTCTAACTCCCCCATTTATGTTTAACGACGGATTCTCTTTTTTGACAAAAATTGGCAATTTTTGTATGATATGCTAATACTAGACGCCAGAGAAATTCGAAAAACAAAAGAAACAGATTAGTTGAGATAGTTTCGGAGCTATTTCAGTGTAGTGAGCTCCTCCCTGCAGCTATACAGTGCCGTGAAAAAGTATTTGCCCCCTTCCTGATTTCTGTGTTTTTTGCATATTTATCACTCAAAACATTGTCAGATCATCAAACCAATTTTAATATCACACAGAAACAACCCAAGGAAAGACAAAATTCAGTTTTTGAATGATGATTCCATTTATTAGTGCACAAAAAAAATCTAAACCTATCTGGCCCTATGTGAAAAAGTAATTGCCCCCTTAATCTAATAGCCAGTTGAGCCTCCTTTGACAGCAATAACTGTAACCAAACGTTTGCGATAATTGGTGATGAGTCTTTCACACCGCTGGGGAGGGATTTTGGCCCACTCTTCTATGCAGAATTGTTTCAATTCTGCCATATTGGAGGGTTTTCTTGTATGAACTGCCCGTTTAAGGTCACACCACAGCATCTCAATCGGATTTAAATCCGGACTTTGACTTGGCCACTCCAAAACCTTAATTTTGTTTTCTTTGAGCCATTCAGAGGTGGACTTGCTGGTGTGTTTTGGATCATTGTCCTGTTGCATGATCCAAGAGCGCTTGAGTTTGAGGGCACGAACTGATGGCCGGACATTCTCCTTCAGGATCTTCTGGTAAACAGCAGAATTCATTTTTCCGTCAATCACAGCAAGTTGTCCTGGTCCTGAGGCAGCAAAGCAGGCCCAGACCATCACACTGCCACCACCATGCTTTACTGTGGGCACCATGTTCTTTTTATCAAATGCTGTGCCATTTTTACGCCAGATGAAACGGGCTGCAGACCTTCCAAAAAGTTCAATTTTAGACTCATCGGTCCACAAAATGTTTCTCCAAAAGTCTTGAGGGTCATCAAGGTGCTTTTTGGCAAAGGTGAGACGAGCCTTTGTGTTCTTTTGTGAAAGCAGTGGTTTTCTCCTGGGAACTCTTCCATGGATGCCATTTTTGGCCAGTGTTTTTCTAATGGTGGAGTCATGAACACTGACCTTAACTGAGGCCAACGAGGCCTGTAGTTCTTTCGATGTGCGTCTAGGTTCTTTTGTGACTTCCTGAATGAGCCGTCGTCGCACTCTTGGAGTAATCTTAGTTGGTCGACCACTCCTGGGAAGGGTTGCAACTGTTCCCAGTTTCCTCCATTTTTGAATAATGGCTCTGACAGTGGTTCGCTGGAGCCCCAGAGCTTTGGGAATGGCTTTGTAACCTTTTCCTGAATTATAGACTTCTATCACTTTTTTTCTCATTTGTTCTTGAATTTCTTTGGATCGTGGCATGATGTGTTTGTTCTTGAGATGTTGTAGCCAACTTCACTTTGTTTGACAGGAACTATTTAAGTGATTTCTTGATTCAACACAGGTGGTGACAATCAGGTGTGGGTGTGGCATGTAGAACTGAACTAAGTTTTCTCAAAACTGTGGTTAGTCACAGTTAGTTTGTGATTTAACAAGGGGGGGCAATTACTTTTTCACATAGGGCCAGATAGGTTTAGATTTTTTTTGTGCACTAATAAATGGAATCATCATTCAAAAACTGAATTTTGTCTTTCCTTGGGTTGTTTCTGTGTGATATTAAAATTGGTTTGATGATCTGACAATGTTTTGAGTGATAAATATGCAAAAAACACAGAAATCAGGAAGGGGGCAAATACTTTTTCACGGCACTGTATATAAACAGGGTCTAGCCAGCACTAGAACCAGAATTGACGAAGCCTCTCTGATGAGCGGCGAAACGTTTTCGACCAAACAAACTTTGTCCAGTTGACAAATTGAATTTCTCCTTTTATCATGGATTCTACCTGGATGACTGAGGGACTCTTCACGCAGCATGTAATCATAGTACTTTTTTCTGTTCCCATATGGTCTTTTATCTGTGTAATCCCTCAGTGGTCCTGTAGTGGTCCATGGGCATATACTAGCCTATGTGCTCTTGTACTTCTGATACAGATGTTCTGATACAGCTCAAGATCATTCTAAAGACATTCAGGAAAGGCTCATTTCCATCTATTCTGTTTCTGTCTCATCTGCTCACAAAACATGAAATAAACATGTAAAGTATGGCATTGATGCTTGTTTTTCTTGAGATGTTTTTAATATACTGTATTTATTTATTTATAATGAAAATGTAAAGTGTAGCATTGATATGTATGTGGGTATGTGTAACTATTGTATGTATGTGGGTATTTATGTGGATTGGCTGCTAACTTGGCCAGGTCTCTCTTGAAAATGAGATTTTGAATCTCAATGGGACTTCCTGGTTAAATAAAGGTAATAATAATAATAATAAAAAAACACAAAATAAAAGTTGAAAGATTGGTAGCTTAAATGTACTTTTCTCTCTGGCAGAGGTTTGTCAGTTTAGAATTTGATGGCTCCCTTGACCTTGTTTAAGGTCGTTTTCACACCTGCCGTGTTTGGTTCGCTTAAAACGAACCAGAGTTCGTTTGCTCCTTTGATTTGGACCTTTTGGGCTGGTGTGAATAAAAACCAAAAGTCTCGATCCGGAGCAAACAAGCGGACCGAGACCACCTAAAAAGGTCGGTCTCGGTCCGGTTCCATACGAACTCTGGTGCGGTTCGTTTGAGGTGAGAATGCAGACCGGACTCGATCCGACACAAGTTGCTTTTTGTACTTAACAAGCTCCCGTCGTATGTCGAGCATTATGGGAAACCGAGGCTGACGAAACTAAATAAAACGAAACTTACGAGGTTTACTTACGTTTTGCGTGAAGAGAAAGAGTCAGAACTTGTTGCGCACATGAGCGCTGTCCTCCGTAGCCGTCTTGCCCTGTGTCTTCGTCATTTGGAAATTGATTGTAAAATAGTGTAAACCTCACGATGCTGCTCAAACATTTGTGCGAACTGTATAAACTGAGCAAACAATATCGCTAAGGCTAGATTGAAAACAGCACGTAACACCATTATTCTCCTCCTTCCGGGTTTGGACACCGACAGGGCTCATTCTGTCCAATGGCTGAGCGACCTCAGCACATGTGCTTTTGTTTATAGATGTTAGTTCGCTTGGGGAAAAACTGCAGTGTGAAAGCGAACCGCACCAAAATAAAAAAAATAAAAAAACATTTGGTCCGGACCAAAGCAAGTGAACTATCGGACTTTCCTGGTGTGAAAACGACCTAAGAGTTGTTGCAGAGAGATCATTTGAGTGAGCTGGAACGTTGTTGTGACACTAACACACATCTGGTACAAAAGCACTTCCCTCACAGATCTGGCTCGCCAAAGGGAAAAAAAGGGAGAGTGAAGGCTTTTATGGACTCTCAGTGCATCTGTAATATTGGTTACAGACAAAAGTTGTATTTTGAGTTTTAGTAATGGGTTATAGCGTTTAGCTAGCCTCAGTAACATAACTGTGAACACAAAGAACCACCTTAGAAAATAAGTGGCTTTAACCAAAATGGCTTTGACTTAACCAGGTCTCAAAATATACTATGACTAAATCCGGTCTAAAAGCAGAACTCAACCAGTCCAAAACGTTACTTTTGTCTTCTTTTGGACATTCAATTTTCTTTTTAAAGACAATACATTGGCAGATGTATTTGCCTTGTTGACATGTTTCGGGTATTGGCTACAAGCCATCTTCAGAACTGGGGTTTGGTTTAATACTACAAACCAGGAAACTAGCAACCAAGTCTGAAACTGCAAAGGCTGCATTCACACACATCAAAATTCAAATGAACCAGGGCTAAATCAGGATTAGAAGAGGTCTACATCACAAACTGTCTCCAAACTAGAACCAAACCACCACAAGTATGAGTTCAGTCTTAATCAGGAAAAGGGTATGGGTCTAAACAAGGTTGAAAATGGTGCTAAATCATGATATATGTTTATGGATTGGCAACACATTGGCAACAGATCATTTAAAGGTGCACATAGTAACTTTTTGGTTGGGGGTCCATCACCTGCTTGGTACTATGGATATAAAGAAAAAGCATTTGATGGACTTCCCACCAGTAAAGTTACACAGTGCGTCTTTAACTCCTAAAATTTTCTGTCTGGGTCTTGCATTGTTACCAATTTTGATGCAGATGGACTATAATCACTCAAAAGAACAGGAAGAACAGAAAAGGATTCAAAAACAACTCAAGTAAATGAGTGCTGGGAAGAGGCTGCAAACTGGTTTTGTAATGTTAAATCTGAGCTTCTCGAGTGGCTGGGTCTGTTAATGGAACTGCTGTCGTGTGCAGGATCACTGTCGTGTGTAGTGTTCAGCCAAAACCAATTTACACTCCATTCCACCATAAAGGTTCTATATTATGCGAAATTGAATCTTGTGAGCTTTGCTCTGTTCCACCTTGTGACGTCATAGTGGTAGTTTTTAAGTTAACAGCTCCTTTTACCTTTTGTTCAGTAGAGATTGGAAATTCCAGGGCTGAAATTATCCATATGATTCTAGTGAAGGTGTATGTGGAGCACTTCAACTTTTTTGCTGTTCAAAAATACATTGAAATGCTTGCATTCTTACTGCGAGTGGGGTCACCTCTCCATAGATATGTCCTGTAACTAAGCTTGTTTGGGTCACATGCTTGTTTTTATGGAAATGGACAAGTCTAATGCCATATTGCAGCACATTCTAGGCAAAGCAAGAACATCTCCACTAGAAAAGTTACACAGTGCACCTTTTAAATGTGTGTGAATGAAACTGAACACAACTCCAGGTGTGTTTGTGATGAGGAAACATTATAACATAGATCAGAAAATGCCCTCATATTAAAGGTCCCATGGCATGAAATTTTCACTTTCTGAGGTTTTTGAACGTTAATGTGAGCTCCCCTACCCTGTTTAGGGCCCCCCCATGGCTAAAAGTTGCGAAATGTGTAAACTGAGCATTTGCGATCCTTTTCAGCATTTGAAAAAAAGACAGCCCAAACAGGCGATTTTGGACAAGGGAATTTTCTGACGTCACACTCGGGGAAAGGTTTCCATCCCCCGTCTGGATGTCCACCCCCTGTCTCTGGCAATCACGCCCAGAGAATTTGGACTGCAAACGAGCTACGCGATACGAGCTGCGGTTGTTGTTTTTTTTGCCTGAAGAGATGTGAGAGTCTCTCCAGGCTCGGATGTCCTTTATCCGAGCCTCTTAGCCTCTGAAACAGCAGTGGTTTAATTTTATTTTCTGTGGAAATATGTCTAAGTTTGTTTTTGTTTTTTCACGCGACGTTTGTCCTATCTTTCTTCGCGTTTAAAACACGGAAGTAGGGACAGCGCACATCGCACCGCTAAAGCAGGAAACAGTGGTGTATTTGGCAGTAGCGTAACAAGGTAGTCACGGGCCCAGGTGCGACATTTCGTACCGGGCCCCCTAGTGGTCAATCTCGTACTCGAGGCTCTAATACATGCAATACAATCCTCTAAAAAAGACCAGAAGCACAGAGGTAGTTTATATACATTATATTGTAAATAAAAACATATGCCACTACATTGGATCCATTACATGGGTAAACATTAAAAATTATTGTATTAATACAGGGTAATCAAATATTACTGCATCAACATTAGATTTTATGGAATTATGGGAACATTCAAAGCGCTGAAACCTTAACCTTCTGCTGAAACAACGTAGCTTGCTTAAACTCGAACCGTGCAGAAACAACTTAATTTAACTATTTATCTGGGCAGAAACAAAGAAAAAAAAAGATTCATATGCATACGACCACCAGTGCGCATGAATTGGGCCACCAGAAGGCCATCTTACGAGCCTTGCAAAATCGTCAATAATGTCCCCAATATTTAATTCTCTGGCTCTTGTGTTTTCTATAGATAGGATAGCTAACCCATTGAGCCTCTCCATGCTGCTCCTTAGGTCTTAATAAGTTGGAGTTTGGAAAAAGATCGCTCAGCTCTTGCCACAGTCACAGGTAATGTCAAACAACATGAGAGAAGTACACACTTCTCTGAATGTGGATGTAACACTTTCACAACTTCTTCCACATCCCGTGCGTCAAAACCAAACCGCTTTCTTTCATTCATCGCCAGTACAAAGCGCACAGTTTGTCCCACAATAACCAGCATCATCACAACTTGGTAAAATAAAATAATAACTGCACGAGAGCGCACGGAACTTACCCAAGTAGAGCGGGACGAGCGTAGAGACTTGAATGAGACATAATCCCGGAATCCAACGAGAAGGGTGCGAATCCCACTTTATTACTCTCCTGCTGCTTCTTGCAGCCGCTCTTGTGTTTGAAGGCGCGCATGCTGCATGTTTTGGTCGGAACGATGATTGAAATATGCAGCTGCCATTCATTCGAAAAATCAGTATACCCAGAATTCATTGCTGTATCTCAGTAGAAACAAAGTAAAATAAGCTAAATAAAAAAATGTCTTAAGCATTTATTTGATTGGTGGATTATTAATAGTTTGAAAAAATAGTTACACGTGTGGTATTTGGCCACACCCCCACCCGCCTGCACTGGCCCATCTCTGTCCTCCTCATTTGCATTCAAGCAACACGCCCAGAATAAAGTGTTTCAGAACCACATTTCTGAATAGGACTGTCTCCAAGAGGCTCTCTCATGCACTGAGGCTTGATTTTGGAGAAGGATTCATATACAGTATTAGGGAACCACTAAGGCACCATATAAAAGCATCAAGAAGTACCATGTCATGGGATCTTTAAAGTTCCTATATTACCACCTCCAGGTATATTACCAACATACCTGGAGTTGGTTTTGTTTCATTCACACACGTTTAAGTAATCCTGGTTTACATCTGTCTACATCTCCAAACCTCAAAATGCTCAATTCCACCTTGTGATGTCATGAAGTTGTAGTTTTCAAGTTAACACACTACCTTTTACCGTAAGTCCTCTATAATTATTTGCATAATTTCAGCCCTGGAATTGCCCAGTTCTACTGAAGATGTATCGAGTATTTTTCATTTGAGAGAAGATCTGTCAAATACTGTGTGCATGTTAAACGTGTGTCTGAAACGGAACACGACTCCAGCTATGTTTGCGATGAGGAAACAACATTATAACATAGCTCAGAAAATAGTGTAATACTAGCTCTTTAAAACAGGCCAGTTCATGTTGTTTCTGAAAACTTTATTATGCATTCGGAGACACAGCTGGAAGTTTTCATTTACCCGTGAATATGTTTGGCGGAATATTGTTTTACATCAACACTTTCTCATTTGGCACAAGCTGAATTGGCTGATTTATGCTCTGAGTTGCATCCACTCTCCAACCCTGTGGTTTTGGCTCCGGCCCAATGCTGAGTCCATACTTAATCCTGCTTACATTAACACTCTGCACTAAATATTCACTGTACTGTCAAAGCTCTATCATATCTCACTGTGTTATGATATTCAAAGTAAACAGAGTGAGCGTAGTCCCTGGCAGTGGGCCAGTGGAGCCACTTGGAGCAGGATGCCAGTCATACTCGAGTGTTGAGTGGCAGATGGAGAGTTTGAAGGTAGTCAGTGACAACATGCGATCACGCCCAATGTTGATTTATTAAAGATGTCAATGTTGTTTTCCTATAAATGTCCACTAAGAATTAGTGAGAGACTTGATGTTATGTTTATTATTATGTTTATAAGCCTTTACAATTTGTCTTCTGTGTGTCTGACTGTTTTTGTAACTTTCATAATGGGAGAAGTGTTATAGTAGTGTCACATTTTCTGTAGCTTTATGCTAGTACAAAAGAGTAAATAATCAGTATCATTGTTCAAACATTGTGCAACACTTATGATTCTTGTGTTTTTGTCCATATATTCTATGTCAAATTTTCTGCAAACATTTTTTAAATTTAGGGACAGGTACTGTTATCAGATAATGACACTGATCCAGGACTGAACCAGAACCCAACCGCTACCCAAACAGCACACAACCGGGACTTAACCAGGACATCACGAGGACTTCACTAGGACTAAAGCAGGACCCAACCAGGACCCTACTAGGAGTAAACCAGGAGTCAGCCTGGACTCGCATTTAGCTGTATTTTGTATTCTAGGAACTTGATGATGATCATGTCATGTCTGTACAGGCTATACAGACATGACTAATTGTGAAGGAAATCACCTCTTTCCTAGACACACCTATAGACATTAAGAACCAGGCAGACAGTCAAAGTTATATTTTACTTGCAAGAGGAGAAGCGACCCAGCGTAAGTACTCCAAGCCTCCGCTCGCAGTTCTCCGCTGGGGCACTTCAGCTCCTGCCTTTTATTATCTTAAAGCAGGAATGGGAGTTTACAGGGGTGGGGCAAAAACACATCTTAAGAGTTCACACACAGGAGTTAAAAAGAAACAATATGATAAAACAAATCTCTTGGACTTGTACTTCTGCCTCTGTACTAATGATAAAGAAAGCTCTTAAAACACAGACATGAGTAATTTATAACATTATATTTGATAACATCATAGTAATTCTTCCAACACTAATCATCAACTGAACAATGATCTCAACACAACTGGCTCTGGCTCAGCTCATCAGGCTAATGCTGCTGCTGCCAGTCCAAACCATGCACTAAGCTGGTTCTTTCAGGAGGGATGAGCTGCTGCCAGGGTACAGTCTGAAGTCTAGTCTCCACAAACTATTTCTAGCTATCATCTTTGAAAATACATGGCCTCACAAGTGCCACAAGGATTAGTGTAAAACCAGGAACTAAAGTAGGTAAACCAGAGTAAACCAGAACTAATCCGGAGTCAACTAGAATGATGACAAACCAGGTCCCAACCAGGACCCGACCTGAACCCAAATTGAACCCAAACAAAGCCCAACAGGGACTCAACCAGGCTATGATTACACTCTTAAATAAGACTAGGACTAAGTTTCTGTGATTAAAGTGGGACTACATCAGGGCAACAAATGGACTTGGACATCATAGGACACACACTTTGAGACTCTGTAATACTTCTATTCTGGCCCTTGCGCAGAGTGGACTGGCCTTAGCATCTGTAGCCCTGGGCGCCGGCACATTTCCTGATAAGAGAGTTGGCTAACCCCGTAGACTCCCATCACCTGGATCGGCTGGGTGCATTTCTATTTTGGTAATTGTCTCAAGTTCTCAATCCAATTACATGGAGGTTAGTGCGGGCCCCAGCGCACCACAAACTGCTTTTAAACCATCACCAGAAAGGAGGGCTCAGGCCAGACTCTGCACTACAAATCAGCCTGGTTTCATTCAGCTCATGGCTAATTTTAAAGTGCATATGACAGGTTAGACTTCTCATTTTACTAAAACACAATTAACACCATTATATTGGGCGGCATGGCATGGCGGCATGGTCTGGCACATTAAATCTTTCCATCTTCATGGAGACCAAACCAGACCAAATTACAGGTCAGATCAGTGGAGGGCAACCCTGCTCACAGTCAGAATGCCTGTTTTTCTAGGCATTTTTGAACTATAAACCACATAAAATTAAACGATGTAAGAAAGAATTGTTTAATTTCATACTGTGGAACATTCCAGTCAGAGCAATTACATATCCATAGAAAATAGCAGGAGACAGACCTCCAACCGAAAAGTTACACAGTGCATGTTTAACACCAAGTAAAGTAGCACATTTACAGTGCTCCAGGGCTGGGTGAGAACACTGTCAAGGCTGGAGCATGGCTGGAAATACTACTGTTTGTTCATGTGGAGGGTGTGTAAATGTTGACAGACATGGGTCTATCAGGTTTTGTCTCCTGATCTGCTTCCTGATATGTTTGAGATTTTAGTCCTAGGTTAGGTTACATACATTTGACGCATGAGCTTTAAGCCATGTTATGATGATGTTTCCTCCTCAAAAACATACCTGCAGTTGTATTGAAACTACTTTGTACCACTGACACAATAAAAATAATGTAAAAATAATCCCAGTAAACCAATTAAAGAGACAGTATAATTAAAAAGCATTTGCTGAAAACAATAAATGCTGTTTCAGATGACATCCCAACATTCTATAGGCCAATAATATTTAGTGAGTTCTTGGGCCTAGTCACTGATGGAAATGAACAGGTTCCACATTTGTGAATTTACCTTTTGAGTATTTCATGGTACTTGCACCCCCATCTGAAACTATGGCATCACACTGTAGAATCTGAAAACCACCAATTGAGCCCCAAAATAGATTATTCCAGCTTTCATATATTGAAGTATCAGTTGATATAGTGACACGTTTGACAAAGACTGACTGCACTGAGAGAAGGGCTTGGGTTTAATGCATGTGGCAATAGGAAACTATTATGGATTCAGATCAGGTTGAGCAAAGCACACATTATCACAAACAAAGGATTAAGGTAATATCATGTGCTATATATTTGTGCTTAAAGAAGACCTATTACCATGGACTGTGTATATAAGAAAATAGAAAGTAGTGTTTTCACAAAGATTAGCATGGAAGTAACTCTTGACATCACCATTATTGACTTTAATGAATGCATTAACACACTTTTAACACATTTACAGTGCTTCAGAACACCATCAAGAATGTAGCATATTGGTATTTCTGATAAACAAAAGATTAAGCTGTATCATGTGCTCAAAGGGGGATGTATTGGCATGGACTAGACCCTGGGCATGAAGTGGTTCCATCCAGGTCTGGTACCATTTGACATCTACTGAAAAACCATGGCGAGAGGAGGACTCACTCTGTGACAAAGAACAGTATCGGTCACTGCTTGTCAATTGCAGGTCGTCTTTGGTCGCCTTGACTCAAGATTCCAGTCGGACCAGATCGTGCACTTGACTTTAGACCTGGTTTTGTTAGATTCTATACATTTCACAAGCTACAAAATCTTAAAGAAATGCCCCAGCCTTGCAGAAATTGTTTGAATATACAGTACATTGATGCTTGGTAGGCATGTAACAATAACTGAAATATTGTGATTTTCATATTGTCAAAAGTATCACAATATTATCATGGGCCACCACAATATATAAAGTCACATGACTCTTTGCTTAAATTCATTGTTATGGTTCAGCATGAGCTAAAAACTACATAGATCATGATCCTTTGCTGTTTCAGTGCAGAAAACATGAAGAAATACTATTTCATAGCATTTATATAGTGCCTTTCATGACACCCAAAGCACTTTACAGTTCATTGTTCATTCAGTCCACACTTGGTGGTGGTAAGCTACCCCAGCTGCCCTGGGGCAGAATGACGGACACTCCACTTTCATACTAGGCAATGTGGGTGAAGTGTCTTGCCTAAGGACACAACTGGCACCCCACTGTGGCACCTGGAATTTGCAGCGGTCTCCCATGCAAGTACTAACCAGGCCCTGCCTTGCTTATCTGATGAGATCAGGCTTTGACAAGCAGGTATGGCCACAATGGGACAATAACTTTTAAATCTCAATTATTATTATGACAGAACCAAACGCTTGTCAAGGAAATGTACGCAGTAACCGTACCATGAAGTGCATATCATGCATATCATATTGTATCGAGAGATCTGGATATCTTTACATCCCTAATGCTTGGATGATTGATCATAGTATTATTTAGCCATTGTACATATGCGTCCATGCATTTGTGATATTGCTTGCTTTTACTCACAAGAAATGTTGGCCAAGGCAGTGTTGTGTTCGATTGACTCTGCTCCATCTTAGCTTCTGGAAAATGGGGATTATCAAATGGTTTCAAATGGCTCACTGTATAACCTGCCAGTTGTTGTCTATAGAGAACCAAAATTCTCTACATTTACATGGGTTCTAACTTACAGAAAAACCTGTGCAAACCTGTTGAGACTTGTTCTGAATGTGTTCCAAAATGCATGGGATTCTTGTATCATTTTACAGATACTAATTCTCCTGCGTACATTTAAAATATTATCTGTGGATTGTGGAAGGTATTGAACATTAATTACTAATCAATACTAAAACTAGTATTGAAACTAGTATGTCGATACTAAAAAAGTCCCATTCTCAGGACAGAATTGAACCTTTCCTGTATAGCTTTAGAATTATCATAAGTATAAGAGCACATAGACTAGTATATGCCCATGGACCTCCAAGGGATTACACAGATATAAAACCACATGGTAATATAAAATAAAATACTAGTATTTAATGTTAAAAATTACATTCTATTGTCTAAATGAAGAGTATTTATTATCATTGTGGTATTGGAAGTATCAGGCCCTGTCCACACGGCAACGTTTTTTGGTGGAAAAGGAGAAGTTTGTATTCGTTTGGCCTTTCGTCCACACAGCGCCAGCGTTTTGGATGGGTGAAAACGGTGTTTTTTGAAAACGGGTTCCAGAGTGGAGAAATCTGAGAACGCCGGGGGTCGTGTGGGCGGGCAAAACGCGACTTTTGGGAAAACGATGACATCGCGATGTCGTCATCATCACGTGACCAGAAGGTAACCCTGCGCATGTTGCCGGTAACGACCAGATAACAACAACCATGGCGGACAATGGAGTTGAGTTTGTTATGCGGACATTTGTAAGTCTATTTGCACTGTTGCATCAAAACCTATTGATCTACTACACCAGCGGAGACGCATGCACAATTACGCGCATCAGATTCTTTTAAGCCTGCTGCCGTGTACAACAAGAAGGGCCACCAGAAGAAGATTTTGGGTGAGACCTGGGAGAACGAGTAGCTGGTGGGACAACTTCGTCAATGGCGTTGTCATGGATGATGAATGGAGAGCGAATTTCCAGATGTCCAGAGCTTCTCTTGTGGCCCTGAGTGAAGAACTGTGTCCTCATATCGAAGGCCAAATAACGAATATGAGAGCAGCAGTCGACACATTGAAGAAGGTCGCCATTACGCTCTATTACTCGAGCGACAAGGGAAGGCTACGTAAAACGGCGAAATCATTCGGACTGTCGCGACAGGCTGTCTCCGTCATCGACAGACCTGTAAGGCTGTTGCTCTTCAACTCGGCCCGAGATACATCAAGCTGCGTCGTGTGCATGGGATGCCACAATGTTTGGAAGCGATCAACGGGACCCATGTTGAAATAAAGCAGCCGTCCTCCAACGCCACGGACTACATCAACAGAAAGGGCAAACATTCCCTAAACATACAAGCGGTGTGTGACAACAGGTACCGGTTTATGGACGTAATTGTGAAGTGGCCTGGCAGTACACACAACACACGAGTGTTTGTCAATTCAAAGGTAAACGCGTATTTTAAAACTGGAAAGATCCCATCAATGAAAAGGCAGATAGTGGACAATGAGGAGCCCATACCAATTTGAGTGTGTTCTGTGCTGTAAATAAAGAAAAAGAGCAACCATTTCTTGTCTTTTTTTTATTGAATGAAAATTTACCTTTTACAAACAGGCAGATGCAGTATCACACACAAAAATATATAAAGGCATTTCTGTTTTCTTTACACAAATTCACACAACTATATAGCTGCCCTTTGGTGATGGTCCCCGGTTGTATATTCTCACCGAAAAGCCAACATAATATCCGAGTATGCTTGGGCAGGATTCCCAGTTGACGTTATGATGATACTGTTGTGTTTTGTAATCCAGCGTAACCCGCAGAAGTAACTCCACTTCGTCGTCGCTCCAAACGAGACTTGGCTGTTGTGCGTGCGATGGCCAGTACTATCTTGTTGTGTTTGCTTGTTTATGGAAGGGACTTTATGCGCATGTGCTCTTTGTAGTATTGCGTGTCTGGGGGCTCTGGCTATTTCCCGTTTACAGCGCCACATATCGGTTTGGCATATGTATTACATCGTTTTCATTCAGCGCTCCGTTTTCGCCTGGATGCGAATATTTACTGATCTGACACGTAGCCTCAGAGTAATGAGACTGTTCCTTAGTACTGAAATTGAATATGAAATTAAGTACTGTGACAACCCTACAACGCCACTCGTACATACTGCAGGAATATCTTCACCCCTGAGTTTACCGGCTCAAGTGAATTACTCTTGGACCTCATATTTTCCTTGTAATAGCCACCCTTCTGCTTAGCTGTCATGTTTTGGTGTGGACTGTGCACCTCTTGTTTGCCCACGGCTTGTAAACTCCTCTGCACCATAACCGCATTGACTGCACTGCTGAGAATACACAGAGGCAGAGGTGAGCCAGCCCAATACTCCATAAACCCTGTGTAAAAGGAACGAGCAGGGAGATAAAGTCTAGTATTATTCATGTGCAATTACGGCTCACACACTCAACATAATTATACCATTATTTCTCTGAGCTTTTACAGATTGAGTGACTTTTCCACTCAAACAGCCGAGTGTTATCAGGCACACTTGGGTTTCTAATCACTATGGAATAATGCATGTGGCGATGGGAAGCGATTATGGATTCAAATCAGGTTAAGCCGCAAAATCACACATTATCAGAAACAAAAGATTAAGCTAATATAATGTTCAGTGTCATTGAGCATAAAGGGGACATGTGGACTGTGTATATAACTGGACTAACCTGCTAGCTGCTCTGTTCCAAATAGGAAGTGAGCAGGGATGTGAAGTGGTTCCCTCCAGGTCTGGTTCCAGTTGACATCTATTGAAAAACCGTCGCCCCTCTCTCTGTAACTGCTGCTGTCAGGCTCTTGATTCTGACCTTAAATGTGCATTATAAAAGGAGAAATTCAATTTGTCAACTGGACAAAGTTTATTTGGTCGAAAACGTTTCGCCGCTCATCCGAGAGGCTTCGTCAGTTCTGGTTAGAGTGCTGATAGACACTGCTTGTATCTCGCTGCAGGGAGGAGCTAACTATAATGAAATTATTCTGAAACTATCTCGCCTATTTGTTTCTGTCTTTTGTTTCTCTGGCGTCTAGTTTAGCATATTCTTCACGCATCTTAAATGTGCATTGTGTAAGGTTTCTGGTGGATGTTACTCTGTTATTCTGTCTGTCTGTTTCACAGTATGGCATTAAACCTTTCTATCGTCATGGAGACCAAACCAGACCCAGTTACAGGTCAGGTCTGTGGAGAGGCAACTCTGCTCACAGTCAGAATGTTGTTTTTCTAGGTATTTTTGAGCTATAAATTCATCTGTAATTGAATAATATAGGGATGAACTGTTTAATGTCATACTGTGGAACATTTCAGGCAGAGCATTACATATCAATGGAAACAAGCAGGTGGCGGACCCCTAAACAAAAAGTAACAAAGTGCATCTTAGCCGTATTAGATCACATTTGCGGTTTACTATGAACAAATATAGAAAAACGATGTATGATCCATGAAAAGCAGAGTAGTAGACTTTATTAATCTGCAGTAAAAAGAACAAGAGACGCCAGCGTATGGCGAGTCTAAAAATTGTGCACAGAGATGATGAAGTGAGAGTGTAAAAACAGCAGGCCCTGCAGGGACGGTTCACATGTATATCACACTAATTAGCAGCTTGGAACTGGAGTCTATGGAATGTCAAGCAAATGAAGTACCACACGCCTACAGAGAACATACTGTGGATTCTGCGAAGTGGAGATACAGGGGGTCCTCGGGTTACGACGGTCTCGGGTTACGACGTTTCGTGGTTACGAACGCGCCCCCATTAAAAAAAATATGTATATATTACGCGTCATTCCGTCTTACACGGTTTAGCGTGGTAAGAGATGTAAACAAACGCACGCGGCGCGCGGCGCACGGCGGAAGAATACGCTCTGTTGTGGTTGTAGGGAGAAGAAGACAGCCTCGTGTGCGTGTCCAATGTGGGCGGAAGTACCTGATGTGGGCTCTGATCTGCTCCTATGAAAGCGGCAGTGATAACCAAGCAGCGTAGTGGTCTAATTATTGAGATGGAAAGGTTATTGGTGCTTTGGTTGGAAGATCAAAGGCAAAATCCGGTTTACGACGAAATTCGGGTTACGACGCGTCTTAAGAACGGATCAACGTCGTAACCCGAGGACTCCCTGTATTGTGTTGTCATCTGCACAGGGCTGTAATGGAAAACAGTCTATATATTGTGAAATCTTATATATACACACACACACACACACATATATATATAATTTAATGCATAGTCACTACGGTTGCTTGCATTCTGAGATAACTGGATAGATAACCTGATTTACTACGGTGGAAAACCTGTTAAGATTTGCTTTACTGATCAAAACTGCAATGTTGATTTTTATTTATAAATACAGAAGCATGTTTAACTTAGAAAATATGACTAAAATACTTTGTAAACCCATATGAGCTATACTATTGGGCCCTGTATGTCCCACTAATTACAAACATTATTGGAATCAGTCCAGAGGGTGTGCAACAACATTGCATTGTCAATATATTGTGACTAAATTTGGTGATACAGTATTGTGGGCTGTATCAATATATGATGTATCTTTTGCTACTATTTTGTGATCGCCCTGCAATTTTGTTGCTTATTTAGTGGAATGAAACTTGTAGTACACTTGTCATATTCACGGTTTTGATGAGATTCAAATAAATGTATTTCATATTCACTTTGCACAAGAAGTGGTTTAACAAAAAATACTGTTGTTAAAATGTATTTGGTTCTTAAAAAACAGCAATACGCATGATGATATTGTATCCTGAGCCATGTACTGTATTGAGTATTGTATTGAATCATGAGGGACACAGTGATTCCCAGCCCTATAATACATCTGTAGAACTCTGTGTGTACTGGGATCACAATAGAATCAGGCTAGAAGAGGCATTCAACTGCACAGGCTAAGAAACAGCCAGGTCAATAGACATGTGTTTGCAGTCTACATGTTGTTTTGTTCCTCTTTGTTAGAAGGGAAAGTGAAATGTGCTGGAGCTTTACTGTGTTGATAATGCAGAGAATGAAATAACCTGTGAGCCACTCAGTTCAGCATGTCTGCAAATTAAATGCTCAGGTAATGAGGTGTCTTTCATTTAGTTTCAGTGTGTTCCTCAGGCACAACATGCATCAGTGTAGTTAAACACATGAGCGGTGATAAAAGATTTGACTGGGAACAAATACTGTGAAGGGCTGTAGACTTAAGACTTAAGAGATTATAAACGCAACCTATCTTTGACGAATATCCAATTAGAAAGCAGATTGAGCCTCACATGACTCTGTTTTGGTTTTCCACCTGAATCCTCACTACCTAAACCCCAGCACCTGCAGCCAGTCATGAATCTTGTTCTGAGCTTTCACATGAGGCATGGCCCGTCCACATACTGAGAATAAAGGTTTAAGGTCCCATGGCATGAAATTTTCACTTTCTGAGGTTTTTGAACGTTAATGTGAGCTCCCCTACCCTGTACCCTGGATCAGAGAGCGCACAGCTGAGAGCGGAGAGCGGAGAGTTTGGCCACGCCCCCACCCTCTACTATAGGCCATCTCTTTTTTCCTCATTTGCATTCAAGCAATAACGCCCATAATGGCCTGTTCAGAGAGAGAAAAATTACTCTTTCTCATCTTATCTCTGTTTCTCATGCACTGAGTGTTGATTTTGAAGAAGGATTCATTTACAGTATTAGGGAACCATTAAGGAGCCATATAAAAGCATCAAGAAGTACCATGTCATGGGATCTTTAAGGCATATGTGACCGACCGCAGCAAAACAGGGCGCAAGTTGAGTTATTCAGATTCTGAAAGTGTAGATTCTAAGCTTTCCAATGATGCATTACACATGGAAATCTGACAACATTTGAAGAAATTGTGGCCATTTGAAAGCATGCACATGGGATTTTGCTCATAAAGTTTCCTCACTCTAGCCCTTCTTGCCTCATTTGCATAACATTAAGCTAAGCCCTCCCCCCGCAGATCATCGCTGACATTACTGTGGTGAGGTGTTAATGTTCAGGCAGGTCAGAAATAGAAGGTATTTTAAGGTATTTCAAGATTTAATGCCTTACACATAGAAAACTGAGAACATTTGAAGAATTTATGGCCATTTGAAAGCAGCACATTCTGAAATCGACGAGCTGAGAAAAAAACGCATTTGCATGACATTAAGTTAAGCTCTCCCCCATCACTGACATTACTGTGGTGTGGTGTTTCAGGGCAGGTAAGAATTAGAAGGTAACTTTGTTAAAATGGAAATGCTTTTATAACAAAAATCCATATAAGAATTCAATAATTCAATAAGACACCGGATAATAAGTTATAAATCACCTGTATTGTCAATTTAATACAATACAAAATAGTATAGGGCACTACACACATACACACACACACACACACACACACACTTTAGTCCTGGTTTAGTCCTGGTTTAGTATTGGTTTAGTCCTGGTTTATTCCTGCTTTAGTCCTGCTTTAGTCCTGTTTTAGTCCCGGTTTAGTCCAGGTTAGTGCTAGCAGAAATAGGCTAGGCTGCAGTGAGCACCCTCACGCGGTCCGGCACAGCGTGGTCCCGTACAGTCCCACACACGGCAGCAGCGGCCGTCATGAAATATGATCGCCATATGAATGCTGAATTAGTATTTAAACATGTCTTAGTCTATAAAGTAAATGTGTTCCTGCAAACATCATCGGGTACATTTACTTGCCTCGTTGTTTGCATATTCACGGTCTTTCGTCAGTAAAGTATCCGATCGCATTCTGTATAAGCAAACATGCCGCATGACCCGAGGAAAGACTCCTTCCTTTTTATGTAGCATTTACAGTCAAAGTTATGGATTTTTAAAGTTACGGATCCTGTTGAAATGCAGCTATATACTCACGAGCTGCTCACAGCTGATAAGCAGAAAAAGAAAACAAAAGCACGCGAAAGTCACATGATTGGTCAGCAGCGGCAGGATGGTAATTTAGACACGCCGATTCTTTCCGAAAAACAAGCCAATTTCACAGACAAAATGTATGCTTTTTAAGCAGCCAATGCTGTTATCTGAAACATGGAGTGGGTTCTTCATGAACTCAACTAGCACATTCTGCAAAAAAACAAAAATCACAGATTTTGAACAAAATTACAAAAAACTCAATTATCTGGGTTTCATGACATGCAGCCTATTTCCTTGTGTTCAGTCACATATGTAAACCAGATTAATTTGTGATTATAAAAATAAAATAAAACAGTAAGAGCACAGACTACACCATACCTTTACAGGACTTGAATTCATTTTGATCACGCTATTTTGTGGCAAATTCTGACCAATACATGAATGCCCAGCGTGAAAGTCCACTGCATCTGCACACCATTATTTGATTACACTTACACAGTGTCGTAGTAGCTGTGCTGATTTAGCCACAAAGCACCAAACCACTCAGTGCATTGGAGACTACTAGAGTATATTTTTAGCACATTTCAGCTGTGAGCGACTTGACAACTCCTTTATAATGTGAGCGCTATGCTCTCTGCCAGTGGCCTGTTTGGAGATAAAACACATTTGTTGTTTATTCTGCCTCGTAACGCCAAACAGAAAAACTTTTAGCTCGGTTGCACTTTCTCCACTCTGATGGATGGGTCTGGTGAAAGGCGGTTCAGGTGGGAATAGAGCAGCCAGGATGCCCGTCTCTCAGCTTGGACACTTCTCCAGAAAGTTCTGAGGGCTCAGTCCTGATTGGGTATTTGGTTTCGAGCTCAGATTTCCAAATATGGTCCTTGGTTGCAGATTTGCCGATATAATGGCTAGCTTTGATTGGATTTGTTTGGTTGCTACCGTACTCTATGGGAGACATTAGTCCACTCCTGTATACTGGAGATGTTATTACTTTGTGTGGAATGCTTTGCAGTATGGCATTAAACCTTTCTATCTGCATGGAGACCAAGTTACAAGTCAGATCTGTGGAGAGGCAACCCCGCTCACAGTCAGAATGAATGTTTTTCCATATATTATTGAGCTATAAAACCACCTGTAATTGAATACAGGTAGAGCCGTTTAATGTCACACTGTGGAACATTCCAGGCAGAGCAATGGCATATCCATAGAAATAAGCAGGTGATGAACTAGGGATGCACCGATGTGAAAATTTTAGCCGATACCAATATTACTGTTGCTGTTATCGGCTGATGCCAATATTAGCCGATACCGATATTTATTAATTTGAATTCTGAGATAACATTTTATACAGACTGAAAATCATGCAAAATGAATTTTTGAATGTCTTTTTATTTTCAAAATGTGTTTTGACTCCCTACTATGTTTCAATTTTTTTTCTCTACTTGTGCATATACATTTATAATACATATATATAATCATGCCTTATTTGACCAGTCTCTTTCTTCTTGCTACTTTGCTACTTATTTTGAATCTATTTCCTATTACCTTTTATAATTTCACTATATATAATGTAATATAATATAATAAATATAATATAATATAATTGTAACATCTAACATCAAAATAATTTCCTTGTGGATCAATAAAGTTTGTCTAAGTAAATTTTTCAGTAAGCCTAAATTCAAAAGGCAGTTAACACTTTTTTATATATCGCTAGTGTTATGCAACCTTCTTCTGGAAGTTGTTGTGGGCGCCGCCTTGCCTGGTTTACACCTGACCATATCACAAGTGAGATAAGGTCTGGAAGCCACCTTCGAAATATCTCGTACCGGAGGTGTGGTTTACGATCGCCAACGGCCATTTATTGGGGATTACGAATGTTTATCATTTGGAGTATACGTAGCCCATAGCCAATCATGTCAGTTGTCAGTTCAAACTACAAGTTTCCATTTGTCACGTAGTACGCGCCACCGTCTTGCCACCCCTCCCCGCTCTCTGACTGGCTCCCAGAATCGGGAGAGCTCGCTTGCCATAGCTCCCAGGCTGTCTTTCAAATCGGAACGAACGAAAGCAGCCTGGGATTTCCCAGGTTAGGCGCCGCCATGGTCATTCAGGATGTATAATTTTGCATGTAGCTGCCGATCTTGACAGTAAATAATAGACTTTAACAAAGTTGAAATAGACTTGGACGAAGATGAAATAATGATTAACAGGACATAGGGTTGTCTGTTACATCAGGGTGAGTTGTACAGTTTTAGGAAGTATTATCTGTGACATAAGGGTGAGTTGTTGTACATTGTTGGGAGTATTATCTTACATAATGGAAGGAAACCTGATTAAGCAATACATTTGATATTGTCACTGTTTTGATGATTAAAATAGATGCGTTTTGTAGAAACTTTACACATTTACACAAGAAGGGGTATAATAAAGAACTATTGTTGTCGATTATCACATGTATCACCATATCGTGATATTATTGTATCACAAGTCATGTATTGCGTGTCAAATTAATGCATTAGCGGCGAGAGGTGTATGCGTACAGTCAAATGGGCTGCAAAATATGGACAATGTTTGCACAGATGGCCTCTCCATAAGAACACATTTCAGAGTTATCCCCGCTCAGGCTGTTGAACACTTGTACCTCCTAACCACCCCAGGAGGGAGGGGGGGAGGGGCGGTGAGTTGCCCCCTAAATGAATCATCGGCGGCTCTCTGCATTAAGTGAGCCAACTGCCATTTTGGACTGTTACTGTGATGAGCTCCGAGAAGGAGTGCATGGAGGGGCTAGTGCTTCTGAGGCAAAAGGCGTTCCATTAGCTGCTGTACGAATACTGGGGCTAGCCAGTTTTGTATGTTGTAATTTTTCTGAAAAATTATTGCATTTTTTATTCGATTTTCAGTATTTTCATTTTGGCGATTAAATATTTATTGTGGCCATCTTGAGTGCCTCATATTGGTTAATTTGCTAGGCTATTAGTACTTCCTGACTATCTTGGCGAGTCAACGGTTCTTCTTGATCCTAAGTATTTCATTGCATTATTGTTGATCTTTTTTATTTTACATTGTATAATACGTGCAGTACGAAATCGACGTGCTATATATATATATACTATGCTATATTATGTGCAATACAAAATTCATTTGAGCAGTAGGGGTGTGCAAAATAATCGTCATGACAATGCATCGCGATACTAACTTTCACAATATACTGCATCAATTCTTGATGCCAAAAATCAATTATTATTAATTAATAATTTATTAATTAATTATTAATAAATAAATACATTATTACTTTATTTTTTTTAAATAAATCCTATGCACTTTTTTCTTTGTAAAAGGGTATTGTTTGGTATGATGGTAGCTACCTCCAAAATGGCAAATGTTTGAACATCATTTTTTGTTTTAGAAAAAATCCTATGCACTTTTTTTGTTATTGGTTTGGTTTATTTGTTTTTGTTATTCAATAAATTCAATTATGAATTGAGTTGCTCAGAGTTATGTATCAATTGAAGACACTACCCAGATACACAGCCACTGATATTTAAGTTAGCCTCTTTTTTTTTGGTACATTTTCACTGAAGTATGTCGAATATATTGCAATGCATCGCAATAATTCAAGTGTCGTGATGCATCGTGATAGTATCGCATTGTGGCATATGAATCGTAATTCGAATTGAATCGTGACTTCTTTGCCAATACACACCCCTATTGAGCAGTATTACCTCCTGTGAAATACTCCTTAAATACCTGTACCTTGGTATTTTATTACGTATGTTATTACTTTTTTTTATTATATTGGTTACTTTGCTATGCTATTAGTACTTCCTGACTATAAGTAAATTTTGTAGTAAACTTTGACTTAACATATTATCCTGTGTATTATTAAATTATTGAATGATTCTGACCTGCCTGTACATTAACACCATACCACAGTGATAGTCATGATGGGGGCGGGCTTAGCTTAATGTCATGCAAATTAGGCAAGGAGGGCTGAAGAGAGCAAACTTTACGAGCTTTTTTCAGAGCTTTCGAAAATCTGCTGTGCCTGCTTCTTCAAATATGGTCAGATTTTCATGTGTAAGACGTCATTGGAAAGCTTAGAATCTACACTTTCAGAATCTGTGAATAACTCAAAACAACTCCGGGATCATATGTGTCCTATTTGGCTGCGGTGGGTCATTTATTTTAAAACTGCCAAATATTTTCTCTTGTAAATGACTATATTTTGTTTTTCTTCCATAAAGTGTATTGTAAAAACAGCACTTTGTGACATAATCAGATCACTGTATGCCACTGCTTCTAATTGAAAAACATTTTATCAATTGCAGACATATAAGAAAGCGTGGGTGCGTCTGTATATAACTCTTGCTGGTTGATTGTGCGTTGGTGGTCCACATGTTTCACTTTCCCATTTACAAAAAGCTCTTCTAAAGTTGCTTGTTGCCTGAGGCTTTATGCAAGCTGGGAACCATTTGGATAGATTTAAATGCCACCTTTCTCTTTTCCTAGTCATGACTTAAACCTGCTGTCATATAATTGTAATAGAATGAAAAAATTGACTCTTGTAAGCTATAAGTCGTGTCATTTAAGAATGTTGTAACCACCTCAGAAACAGACCTGGAGTTGTTTTGTTTCATTCACACACGTTTGAGTAATCCTGCATTATTAATTTGTCTACATCTCTAAAGCTCAAAATGCTTTGTTCCACCTTGTGATCTCATGAAGAGGCAGTGTTCAAGAACAGTTTTACCTTTTACCTTTTGTGCAGTTACCAAGAGTGCTAGTGCAAAAAACTCAAAGGATTGATTCACAGATCATTCTTCCCTTCTCAGTGTGGACTTGGCATGTGAGTTAGACGGTAGCCTTCCCATTAGAGATCGACCATTATGTTTTGTTTTTTTTATACTGATACCAACTGTTTAGCATCCAGAGAATCCGATAGCCACTAAGCTCTGCTGATATTTTTGGGGCGTTATGTAGGGATGACTTTGATTATTTTCCCCAAATTATGTCATTTAATTTGACTACAAACTGACCCACTGCCCTGTTTTACCATAAGCCTATACAAGCCTAGAACAGTCACGTATTGTGCAGTAGGGGTGTGCAAAATAATCGTCATGACAATGCATCGCGATATTAACTTTCACAATATACTGCATCGATTCTTGATGCCAAAAATCTATTATTATTAATTAATTAATAATCAATAATTAATTAATTAGTTTTTAAAAAAATAAATCCTATGCACTTTTTTCTTTGTGAAAGGGTATTGTTTGTTATGATGGTAACTACCTCCAAAATGGCAAATATTTGAACATCATTTTTTGTTTTAGAAAAAATCCTATGCACTTTTTTTTGTTATTGGTTTAATTTATTTGTGTTCAATAAATTCAGTTATGAATTGAGTTGCTCAGAGTTCTGTATCAATTGAAGACACTACCCAGATACACGGCCACTGATATTTAAGTTATCCTCTTTTTTTTTTGGTACATTTTCACTGAAGTATGTCGAATATATTGCAATGCATCGCAATAATTCAAGTATCGTGATGCATCGTGATAGTATCGCATCGTGGCATATGAATCGTGATTCGAATTGAATCGTGACTTCTTTGCCAATACCCACCCCTATTGTGCAGTCACCTCTTCAAATTAGGAGTGTGCATTGCCGTGACTCTGGTGGTACGATACATATCACAATTTACCTCTCACCATATATCCCAATACTAAAACAAAGGGCCATATATTGTGATTTATCAATTATGTACAATATTATGTTTTGAGTGCATAATATGAGAACAAAATTGGATGAAATAATCATGAACGCTAAATGGAACTTTTTATTTTTTTTATTATTATTATTTTTTTTTTATGGAATCAGACACATCTTTAATCGATAGGAGAATCACACAATGAAGTATCATGCTATATCACAGATTTTTTTCTTACACCCCTAGTTTAAAGTTTAAATTCGGTTGGCTGACATATCGGTTTACTTTGACTTCCCACTGTTTAAAAAAATGGGTCAAATGGCCACAAATGCACCAAATACAACAGTTTACCAATGCTTTAGTGGAAATGAAAGAAGCGGTGCCCTATTAAAACATCATCCACAAAAACTGCTTGACTCTGTGTTGTAAATTGTATTGCATTGTAAATTGACTCCAGGAGAATCATTTAATCGCCGTGCCAACAGTAATGGAGCAGAACGCCAGCTCATATCCCGTCCTATCTTCTCGGATGCTGTCATATTATTGGAGAAGCGTCAGGATTGGGCCTGATAAGCTCATCAAGGAGGAGTTGTATTTACACTGGTCTAATAGAGCGCACATGAGAACACTGTGTGATCATTCTACTTAAGTGCTTGGCAAGACTGCTGTGCACGCAAATGAGCCAGGCTTTATCAAGAGCTTTAGAGAGAGGCCTCTGCTGACGAGCCACATTCATTTCATTTGTCACCAGCGCAGTACAGTGGTCCCTCGTTTATCGTGGGGGTTACGTTCTACAAATAACCTGCAATAAGTGAAATTCGTGAAGTAGGACAACTTTATACTTTACAATTATTCTACATGTTTTAAGGCTGTAAACACCTCACCACACACTTCATACGCTTTTCTCAGACTGGAATTAATGTTTTCTCACATTTCTCTCTCATTTGTAAACACTCAAACTTTCATAGATTTTCAACAAAAAAATGTATTTATAGTGACGCGTGTATTTCAGTTTTTCTGATCGGGCCTCTTCTTTCTGGCGCCCCTCTGCCTTGGAGCAAGCGTCTTTTTCCGAGTGTGCTCTTTTTTTCTTTTGGGTGAGAAGATGAACAGACATGCCACCTTTGATTATATTTGAGAGGGTTTTGTTGAGGAGAAAACTTGTAAACATGCAGCACTTCAGTCTGGGAGTCCGGCTGGATGCGCGAGGGGCGCGGAGACATGAGTCACTGGATCCGTAGGAAGCGGCTCTTTTTGGGTCTGCTGAAGCCAGAGCTAGTCTGTCCCTGGTCTTCTCGGAACCGTGTCCACGATTAACGACCGAATACCCAGCGGGTGGGCCGCGGCAATGCGGTTGCGAGGCCGCTCTCGAGCCGCATGCGGCTCTTTGCCTGGTTTCATGCGGCCCTTACGTTCATATTGAAGTTTGTGTTTATGATGTGCGTGTGTTCGCTTCACGACGTGGACTGCGTCGTTAGCCGTGGACGCGGTCCCAAGAAGAAACACGGTCTGGACACTGCCGGCCTCGGTCTCATACTCGCAGCCCCAGGTGAGACGCACAGCCTCGCGCCGGTCATGCTGCTCTATCACGGATTTGACCACAATGAGCAGGTGCACGTGTACGCGCGCACAGTTCTCCGGGAGGTTAATGCACATCGCGTCCCAAGTAGGGCTGCACGATATTAGAAAAACCCACGATATGCGATATTGCTGTTGAGTGTTGCGATAACGATATTTCTCACGATATCTAAATAGCCTATAACTTGTTTTTCTTCCATCTCCAGACACTGAAAAAATTTCCTTTCCAACATGTTTTTATTGAAAGAATTCAATTAAATGAGCATTTGAATAAAAATGCCTTCCATAAAACATCCAAAAACAAGTTAAATTATTTTAAATCTTAAATAAATGTTAACATAACAATTAAAATGATAGTAACTGAAGTTCTTGGCCAAAAAATGGTAACAAAAAATGGTCTACAATGTAGTTTAGCTCAACTACAAGCTTTGAAGAACAGCCACAGTATGGCAATATGAAATGTAATGTATTGTGCATTCATGTTGTGCATGAGTGTTTGTGTGTGCATAGTTTTGTGAGCATGCTTTCTTATGGCAAGTTCTTTGCAAGGAAAACAAGCATGTTTACTTTGTTAGGCTTTAAACATGTGCGTTGGCATGTTACAACATTTCCTGATGTACTAAAAAGTCTCTCTGAGGGTGAACTAGCTGCAGGTATGCAGAGATACTTCCTGGCTAGTTTACTCAGCTTTGGGTAGCTGACCTGGTGGAGTCTCCACCAAGCCAGTGGGTCTGCTTCACTGTCTATGGTGGGAGACAGCAGGTAGCTGTTGAGTTCAGCTTCAACGGCTTGTGCCAGGTGCACAGAAGATGAAGAAGGGACTGGAGCAACCTTGAAGAAACTGCCCAGTGATTTTCTTGCTCTCTTCTCTGTGGCACTCGGTGGATCCATGATTTGGGCCTCAGACTCTGTGGAGTCCCTCTCCTACAGAGAGAATACAATGGGGACACATGCATTTTCATTTTGCACAAACATTCAGTTACATGTCTTGTTCCATTCAAGATCATGCAATATTTATATTATTAAACATATTCTATCACCCTTGTATCAAACATTATAACATTATTTACCTTTTGTGCTATTGCTTCCATTTCTGACATCACCCTGGTCTTGATGTCTGACACATTTTCGCCACTGATGTAATTGGCCTTGAATCTGGGATCCATGAAGCACGACATGTCCAGGAGTTCCTGGGTTGCTGGGTCGTCATACTTAGTGTTCATGTAGTCCAGAATTTTCATCTTAATCGACCTTGTTAAATCACTGTCCTCCTCTTTCTCTGCAAGGACTGATGTCTTCATCAGATGAAGGACTGGTTTCACATATGACACACTTACGTAACTTTCACCTGACAGCGCATCTGTAAATTCTTGCAGAGGCTGTAGTGCCTGGTTGACAGACTCAAGTATATCCAGATCCTGCCAGGTGGGAATCAAATGCCTTGATTTTCTGTCTGCTGACAGGACATCGGATAAGGCCCGCTGCTGCTCTAGGACTCTCTCTATCATTTTTTGTCTGGACCCCCACCTTGTTGGACATTCAGTGATGAGCGAGTGCTCAGGGAGGTTGTGCTCCTGCTGTGCCTTTCTCAGTGCTACCTTCTCTTTCCAGCTATGGGAGAAGTGTCCAACCAACTTTTTGCAGAGGCCAGCAGCTCTAGTAATGCGGTCATCATGTTTAACAGCATTTTCTAGGGAGTGGGGAGAACACAAGACAAGTATTTATAATTCAAACTTACAGGAGAAAAGACTAACTCAACCAAATCCTAGTAACTAGGATAGCCTACAATAATTACAGACTAGGCCAGGAGTAGCCTACTAGCAGCATTCAAATCACTGCTACCATAGCCTAATTGCATGAATTTAAAATGCTTAATTGACTGAACAAATAATTAGATGCATTAAAACACAAAATAAGACTGAAATAGAGAATGATTACAGTGACTAGCTGATCAATTTATTTCCTTGGTCATCTCAACACTTACCGATTGCAAGATGCAGCCTGTGGCCAAAACATTGAAGTCTGACCCAGTTATTGAGTTCGGTGGCTTTCACGAAGTTGGAGCCGTTATCCGTAGTGATACACACTTGCCGGTCTTCATGCAGATCCCAGTTGACCAACACTTCACGTAATCCAAGAGCTATGTTTTCACCAGTGTGCGAGTCCGGAAAATACACAGTCTCTAGACAACGCGATTTTAGCTCGAAGTTGTCAGTGATGAAATGCACGGTGAAACTCAGGTAGGGCTCCGTGGTGCGGCTAGACCAAAGATCGGTAGTACTTGCAAAGTGCACAACTTCACTCAGTTCAGATTGAACTCTCCCGCGACAGGTGTCATACATCTGTGGGATGGCGACTTGGGAAAAATAAGTCCGTGATGGCATCTGGTATCTGCGGTCCAGTATATTGATCAGACTCACAAAACCCGTTCTGCTAACTGTATTTATAGACATCATATCCTTAGCAATGTAACGTGAAATGGCCTCCGTTACTTCTTTGTGGCGCTTTGAAGATTTCTCATAAGGAGTTACACTTGCAAAACTCCGGTGAATGGATGACTGTTGTTGGACTGCTTTGGAGCTCCCACTTGACGTGGGCCTAACGTCTGTAGTCTTGCTTTTGCTAGCGCTACCTTGGAGCTCCTTGTACAAATCTAAGTGGTTGTGTTGAAGGTGACTGCGGAGATTAGTTGTGTTTCCTTTGCTGGTTGCTACAACTTTTTGGCATGACTTACACAGTACCTGGGCTTGTAATGTGTCTTCCCTCTTGTAACCGAAATACTTCCAAATAACAGACGAACTGTTTTTTTTTAGGCACGAGTTCTTCGCCTACATTGTCCTCCTGACACGACTCTGTTGACTCAGCCATCACTCACGTCTCTATGCTCTTCTCTCACGTGCTTTGCATGCGTTAAATTAGGGGTGGGATCTGCTAAGCAGTTCAGGCTACGCTCGCATTTACTTGGGGGCGGGATCTAGGCAGTACGTCTGCATCTGATTGGGCAAATACGACATGAAGAGTTATTTGGAAGAAAATAAATAAAAACATTTATCGCAGTTCAGGCAGTCTTTTGCGATATGGATATCGCGCATGTTGATATCTCGATGACGATAAATGTACGATATATCGTGCAGCCCTAGTCCCAAGATGTGGCAGTGGCGTTGGATGAACGCGGTGCGCCCTGCTCCGTGGGTCCCTCTGTGCTCACACTGTGTTTGAATGAGAAGCAGTCCGAGCCGCACCAGGCTCTGGGGTCTCCACTCCCCTCGCGCATCCAGCTGGACTCCCGGAGCCTTTGACTAGTGTCAAAACTAGATACTCATTTAAGCAGGTATCGATATGAATGAATGATGAATGATATTAATGAACCTTTCCTGAATGTCTTTAATGATCTTGAGCTGTATCAGAACAAGTATAAGAGCCCATAGACTAGTATACACCCATGGACCACTGTGGAACCTACAGGACCACTTAGGGATTACACAGATATAAGGCCGCATGGAAATGGAAAAGAAAGTACTAAGATTTAGTGTTGAAAATCACATTCTTTTGTCTAAATAAAGAGTGTTTTTAAATACTATGGTATCGGAATCAGTACTGAGTATCAAGTCAGTTCTGTAGTATTGAAATCGAGTTCTAAATGTTTGGACTGTGACTGAATACTAGTTCATTCTAAATCAGTAAGTGCAGTGTGAGTTGTTTTATTTATTCTATTTAGAGAGTAACTGGTTCAGAGGGAATGTCCACACATGTGGTCTTACCTGCTTGACATGTTACAATGTGAAAAGTTGTAGCGTGTGAGGTTTTGTATAGTGTCGTGTGGGAGCATGGGTGAGCATGGGCTGAGCATTGTCCTTACTAACTGTAGGGAGTGTTCAAGTAGGGCGCGCTCAACATTATAACATGGTTAAAAAGCTCCCAAATTTTTTAGATAATTACCTCTTTAATGGAGATGAGCTGCTGTCCCCAATGGCTAAACAATTGCAAGAGCTAACACTGACTTTAGGAGTTCTATTGTACCAAATGCAGACACAAAGACATGAAGAAGAGTGCAATTTTATATAAAGACCCAACAGTGCTAACTGGAGCTGTGCACCTCATGCTACTGCTATGTTAGTAACTTAGCGTGTCCTACTGTATTTTAATGAAGACTTATTGTTCTCTTGTCTGCTATATAATTATACTGTGGATCATTATGTTATAATTTGGGCATTTTAATTTGCAATGTTAATTTTTTGAAAATGCCTGTCCAGGTGCTATGTATGTATAATCACTCTTAACCCCAGCTTAACCCCGGCTCTGTCCCAGTCACTACAGTGCACAGCTCCTCCACCCCATCCCCCCTGCTTCTCTATGTCCAGACCGTGGAATTAACCACTTACTCTGAGAGGTCTTAACTCATTGCCCTGTCCCTTTGTTTACACATGGAGCATCTCAGTGTTAATGTAAACAAGCTCATAGACATTCACGTGACATTTTCAGATTCTAGAATGTTGTTTTTTTTATATTGATATAGCATTCCAAATAGGAAGTGAGCATGGGGGCGCTTCCAACTCCATCGACCCTGGCTCCACATGACTTGGAAAATTGGAAAATACTCTCTGTAACTGCTGCTGTGAGCCTTGTGGTCTTAAAATGCTTGTATTAACCTGTTCTGTTTGATCCTGACGTATTTATTTCACTATTAAATTCCTATTCGTAAATGGCCCTGGCTCCAAATTCACTCCTATAACTGCTCCTTGGTGAGCATCTTTTGACTGGGGTCAAAAGAACACTGTGGGTGAGTCCACTTCTTTATAGAGTCTGTCGAATTATTGTAGCAGCAGTCCATCAGTAATATGCTGTGGTTCACAGTGTTACACAAAATGGAAACTAAAATGAAGTGCAGCGGACTCTGTTTTCAGGCCCCTGTTTAGTTTAATTCCATACCTGACTGCTCACTCACTTCCTCAGAATGGTCTTGTGATGTTACTGGTCAGCTGATTATCGGAACACCAAATGAACCACACTGGACCACACACAAACTGCAGGGTCCTTTTATTGTTTATCATAGTTTTTTGTTTTTTTTGGGGGGTCATAGTTATAGTTTTTATAGATAAATTATACATTTTGCACATATCTCTTGATAATATGACTCTTAACCTTTATTCGCTTTCAATTCCAAACTTGTTCTTGAAGATGTTATTGCTTTGTCTGGAATGTTCCACAGTATGGTATTAAACCTTTCTGTCTTAATGGAGACCAAACCAGACCAAGTTATAGGTCAGATCTGTGGAGATCTGGTGTTTTTGTTAGATCTGCAGATAAGTGGGTTGTAAAGGCATTTCCGGTGTAGATGGGCAGTTTTTGGCTCCCCAAAGTGTTGCCAGCGTGTGGGCCTGATGCGGAAGCCCTGACGCGGAAGCCGGGTCTCTGGAGCAGAGATACTCGCTGAGTCTCATTTGTTGTTTGTGTTGGAATGGTGCGCTGAAAGATTAGACGAGCTCTGACCTTTGAGCACGGCCTCTGAGCAAACAAGACAAACTGCTGTTGTCCTGACTCATTCATGCTCTCCGCTCCTCTTCTCCCACATTACACTGGAACTTGTATACTTACTGTTGCTTTTAAAGGTCCCACGTTACGCTATTTTTGGATCTATGTTGTCGCTGTATCAAAATCATACCCATATTTGTGTTTTGTTTCATACACATGTTTAACACACACATCCAGCATACTGAGGTTGTGAAACTACTCTGTGATGTCATGTGGTAAACAGGAAGTGCTTGATTGTCTTTTAAACTTTTAATAGAATCATTTGGATTATTTCAACCCTGGAATTACCATTTTCTACTGAACTAAAGGTTAACTACCGCTTTATGACATCACAAGGTGGAACAGAACATTTTGATCTTTGGAGATGTAGACAGACTAATAATATATTTTTAAAAATGGTATGAGTGCACTCTGCATACAGTTCCTTGCAATACAAACATTGAGCATTTTATGTGACAGTAGAGATTAGGGATGTCAACAATTAATCGATTAACGGTTAATTGTCGATTAAGACGTTGGTCGATCAAAATGCATTAATTGTAATTAACCGCTAACCGCGGACACGCGGACCCGCACGGTCATGAAACAAGGCAACCGCGCTGCACCAAGCTCGACTCACAGCCGACCGCAGGCGCCAACGGCACTGCTCAGCAGCCCCGGGTGTACGCGCGAGGCGAGATCGAACCCGGAATGCGTGCCGCCGCTGCTGCTGGTTTCGCCGCGCCCTGAGCCCTGAGCCCCGCGCGGCTGGCCTGCGGCTCGGAGCGCGGGCCACGTGGTGGTTTAATCCTGGTCTCGTCCAGGTCTAGACCCGGTTGAGTCCCGGTCCAGTCCAGGTCCAGACCTGGTCCAGTCCACGTTCAGTCCTGGTCTAGTCTCTTAGCCAATCAGGACAGAACACAATGTTACACTATTAAAAAAAAAAAATTGGATAGAGCGAGGGATTACTGTATTTTGTTATTCAGCATCAGTACATTTGTCTGCTTTTTACTAAGGAATAATTAATTGAGGAATATACAATATAATAATACTATGATATATTTATGACTCAGTGTTATGTTACTATAGCTTATATTCTTAAAGACCCTATTGAAACACTAAAATTCAGGTGAAAAACGCAGCTTAATCGTTAATCGATCGATAAGGTCAATCAACTATCAGTTAATGAATTAACCGATAATTTGCATCCCTAGTAGAGATGCATATATTTTGGAGAATACCTGCCAACAAAAAACATATCTACCAAACATCTCAGATCATGTATCTCTCTAACCTTTCTCCTCCATTGGACACTTACAGACTATTCTGTAATTTATTCCATTTTATTCATGATCAAAAGTCATACTTCAGATTACATAACTTTCTATAGGTTTGTATTGTTAGTTTTGTGGCCAGGCTGAATGGTTGGATATATATTGAGAGATAATGGATTTTTTTGTTAGTCTTGGTTTAGTCTTTAGGGTTGATTTGATAGGAGTTGCTGTTTTTATTTGAATTCCTTTGAGCTTTGTTTAAAAAATTATATGTTAAAACCCCACAAAATCTCATATTCATCATAGATGTGTAAGCCTGCATGAACTGCCCTGTTAAAGGCCTGGCTCTGAACAGTGCTGTGTAGTATGAGCGTGTTCCTAGTTGATCAGGCGTGACAGTATCAGAGCAGAGCCAGTCACAAGCACAGGGCCACCAGGGCTGTCACAGCACCGAGGCTCTTTCCCACCGTTACCATGGTGACTGTGGGAAGTGATTATGGAGTGAGGAGCCGGGAGCGCCGCAGTGGTGATCTCACAGCTTCATGCCACTGGATCAAAACACTTGTTTGTTTGTGGCCACTAAATATGTTTCACTTGTAGAGGCACAGTTTCATTGCCCTGTTCTAAATCTGTGTAGAGGTCAATGCATCATTGGATAGTGCAAGGGGACACCTTGAAATACTGCTTTTGAGATGTGCCAGATTCCATTGTGGGCGTGGTTGTCAATACATATTGATGGATACTAATCAAAACTAAAACTAGAATAAAAGCTAGACATTCATATGAATGTGTGTGTACATTATTGAACTTCTAGCATGACCACATGATGAAATCAAACTATTATTCTGTGCTCAAGGCAAGGCACGTGGATTTGTATACAAGTAATACAGAGCTGCTTTAACGTCTGTTCTCTAAGCCACAGAACCAGAGATCTGAGAACACATGCACTCTTACTTCCTGGTTCTTCTCAGGACCCAAGCAGCAGCATTCTGGATGTTCTTCAGCTGTCCTACAGCTCGTTTGGCGAGGTTAGGGTTTAGAGGATTACAGCTCGTTTGGAGAGGCGAGAGAGCAGGCATAATAACATCATTACTATGGAGAGACTAAAAGAGTCAAGACTTCTCTGTAAAAGATGACTACTTCAATGTGTTTTATTATGAATTTTTTTGTTGTGGTTTTGGGCTGAATACTAATTGTTTTTGTCCAAACTGATTTGTAATTATAAAACCTCACCCTAGTTAACTATGGGTTTAGCTTCCTATAGGTGAAGACACTTGACCATTGAGAAGAATAATTTGTGTTGATTGTTAATTGCAACAGTCCCACATACTATGTTATGATATCTCACCAACATAATAGGCTGACATATTCACGACAGCTATAATCTCATCACATATTTGCGTAGTATGAATATGTGGCTAACTTTCCTCTTTTGTGCTTTCAGGAACATAATGTGGTTCAATGGGCCGCGGACGTGCAGACCGTGAGCCTTCTCTAAGCCTGGCGTCCCTGCTGGACCTCCCCGAGGCGATCCTGGCCTGTTGGCACTAAAATGTCCCTCAGTGGTGGCACTGCAGGCGGGAAAGGTGTGGACTCGAATGCGGTGGACACTTACGACAGCGGGGATGAGTGGGACATCGGCGTGGGCAATCTGATCATTGACCTGGACGCCGATTTGGAAAAAGACAAACTGGAAATGTCCGGCACCAAGGACGGACTGACGGCACCCACCAACGCTGTGGCCTCTCTGCCCGAAAACATCCGCTTTGTCAGCCCAGTGTCCGGAGCTCAGGGTAAGGAGAGCAAAGCCAAGTACAAGCGCACTAAAAACTCAAAAGACAATAACAGTAAAGCATCCTCTGGAGAGATGGGGAAGAAAGACACTACAGGGCGGACTCAAATAGAGCCCACCGCCCCAGCTGTGAACACAACAGTCACAGGCAACTCCACAGCTAAGGGCGTGGAGAAGGGGGGCAAGGCCTCCAGGGGGGTTGTGGGGGGTAAGAAGGAGAAGGAGACCACGGGGAAAGGTAAGAAGGACAAAAACGATGGAGCTTTGTCTGAGAAGGAGCTCCAGTCTCAGGCCCAAGTGGTTCTGGGGAACAGTCGCACCACGGCCTTTGAGAACTCCCAGTCTACGGAGCTGGTGGACGCTAATCAAACGGGGAATATTGCACTTGAAAGCGTTGGGATAGTACCAGCACTGAAAACCGAGCCGGACGAGGTGGAGAACGGAGAATGCAAGGCGCTCAAAAAGGTCAAAAGTGAAAAGGTAAGATGCATTTGTTTTGGTAAACTTATGGCACTGCTGTTGTGCCATATGGTTGGGATGTCGTATGGATGAGATCTGGAGTTTTGTGCTCAGTTTTTTGGTTGTGTGCATATTGGCTTTTATATTAATTTAGTTGAGTCTAAAGTCACTTGGAATCAAAGGTGTTCTGAAAGTAGAGATGATAAAAATTTGATTGATTGTGCTTAAAAATGTTCATGTGCACCAACAAGTCAACACAGCACTGATTATCTGGGAGGCTTTCAAACAGCTTTGTAGTCTGTCAAGATTGGCCAGAAGAAGTGGCAAAAAATAGAAATGGTTGAATATTCTGGATGACTTTTATTGTGGGTGGTGGTATTTTTAGGTAGTGTAGAAAATGTAACTGCTGGCCATTGTCAGATCAGATATTTGCACAACCACAAGGCAACATTTTTGCAACTGTCCAGCTGGAGGAACTGACAAAATTGAGTTTGACAAGTTCAAATCCGTACACTGGAGTTGGAACTATCACTGTCTCACAAGAAGGGCTATACACAGAAATACTGAGATACTGTGGTCCGGAATGTTAGCTAATTGAATCCTTTAGTCCTGGTTTAGACTTGATTTGTGTTGGCTCAGGTCCTATACTGTAGTCCTGTTTTTCAGTTACAGTACCAGCTTCGAAACCAGTACATATTTTTGTACATTTCCTTTATACAAAAACAAAATAAGATAAAACAAATATGTAGCTGTTATCTCTCAACTAACCACAGAGCAGCTCTATGTAAATAAAAGTTCAAACACTGGCCAACTATGACCAGGAAATGGTCTTATTACATAAATTCATACGGCAAACCAGGATATCTGCTGAACCGATATTTGGAAACTGATATCCAATCCAACACATTTTTTAGTATCAGTGCCAATATTGGATGAGCGCATCCTTTGTCCTGTTGTAGTTCTGCTTTAGCCTTGATTTAGTCCAGGGCTAGTCCTCTTGACTATGGCTGAGCACTCGCACAGGGTGAGCAAGTGAGCTCTCCGATTCCTCGCACAAAGCTGTATTTGGAGACATCGCATGAGAAGTAATTTGCTAACAGTGTGCGCTTTCATCGATTTAATTAATCACGCTATGAATGAATACAAAGCGCTTGGATCTACTGCAGACTGCCAGTGTCCCCGAAGCAGTCTGACATGTGATGCATCCAAAGACACTCTCTCCCTCTCTTGCTCTTTCTGCCCTCCATTTCTCTTTTGCTTTTTCCTCGCTTGCTCTCTCTCTCTCCTCTCTTGCGTGCTCTCTCTTTTCTCTCTCCCTCCCTCCTTCCCCCCTCTCCCTAGCTCTCTCTCTCTCTCTCTCCACATGATGGATGGGGGCTTGGGGTGGGGGGCAGCCACAGGAAATGGCCCACACCACGACAGAGCCTGTTCCCATCTGTGTGCCGCAGATTGTTTATGATAGCAGGCATCTATCTGCTTTCCCATAGTGCACTGCTCCACACTGGGCTCCAGCTACAAGAGGCTACGCTGTGATGAGGCATCTTGTTTTGGCGTACTTTCAGATGACAACATTATTTTGCTCGTAAAGTCTAATTTATGAGAAGTGAGTTTGTTGTGAAAGTGCTCATATTGTGTAAATGGGTGGATACGTGCTGCCCAAATGATAGATTATGTCATCTCATTTTGTATAATCAGTTTCAGCGTAATTTTTTCTTTTGGAAATTCAGTAAGAAAAGCTCACAACAGGGAAATGTTTTTAGAAAATGGACCTTGTGTTTAGAGTATTAGACAATGTGTACATTTTAGAGATGACCGATGCTTCTCTTATGTACGTAGTGTGTGTTTCTGGCGGGGCAGGCCTGTTTCCATGGCTTTCATTGCTGAACACAAAAGAAAATAGAATTTTGTGAACTGGGCAAATGTTTAACAGTGAATAATATTTCCACACTCATCCAAAGGCTTCTTCAGTACTGCCAGGTTACTCGAAATCACTGCCTTATATCTAGAGATATTGATGTATTGATTATCAACCTTAAGTCGTCAGCAATATTTTGTTTTGCTAAACTGCTGCCTAAGGAATACACATAAAACTTAATTTGGACATTTCAGTGTGAAGAGATAACTGCAGACAAAATGGCTATATGGCTCTCCTATAAGTTTATGGGAAAAGAAGGGCTGTGAGTGAGTTTGTCGTAAATTTAAATTGCAGAATTTGGGGAAAATAATCAAAATCTACCCTCGAATTCGGCCCAAAAACATCAACTGAGTTTATCAGCCATTGGTTTCTCGGGATCCTAAACAATCGGTATTGATCTTGAAAAAAACATAGCGGTCGATCTCTACTTGTGAAACAAATATACCCTAGTAACCCTAGTAATATATTATACCCTAGTAACAGCAACAGCAACTGTTTGAGTGTAGTTTGAACAGTTCTGACAGTAACATGGCAGAACTGAAGAAGCCTGGATGAGTGTTGAGACGTATTCACTCTTAACAGTTGATAGGTTCCATCACAAACAATATTGAATACTAGCTGGACCACTGACGGATTACACAGACACAAATGGTCTAGGGCACCTGACACTGTGTGAATAGTGTAATATGACCTTTTTGTGTAGACAAACGTTGGTGAATGGCTGTGATGGCTTGCTAATATAGTGAGGTGTAGAAATGTGTACATGAAATGAAACAGTTTTAAAACTCAACACTGACGAGCTGTCAGGTTAGTCTAACAAATTGCAGTGAGGTGTGAACTCAGTATTTATGTGCACAGCTCCTCACCCACACTGAAGAAGAGGATATGTGACCTGCTGTTATTGTCCTGTCTTGAGCTCTTGAGACAGGCCCCTAGACGGGTGGTCACACAGGGAGAAGCTGCATGGAACCGGTTCTGTCCGTCATCATGTACCAGTGCTAATCTCACTAGCTGCTGAGGCCTGGTGGAGGGCGTGGGGGAGGGGAAGAGCTCCTGGGTGTGGGAGGGGCTCTGGTGCAGCCTGGGTGAGTACTTCCAGGACTGACAAGAGCTCAGACTGAAGGGCTCTGGTTTACAGCTACAGGAGGGGAGCTCCAAGAGGCCCTTTAGGAACTCTCACTATTGACTGACACTTTGTAAATAGCACAGTTTTACACCATGGGAGTCAGCTATTGCTAAAGCTGTCATGGATTCACTACAGTTTTAATATAAATACAAGAGATACTACTACTTACTGCTAGTATTCACCTTAAAGGGACAGTGTGTAAGATTTTTACCCGTTAATTACCGAAATTGAAGATACCCATTCAAAAATACAGTGTTTTCCAAGCCTTTTCACTTCCATCATGAAATCAAAGTATTCTGTTGGACTTGGATATACCTGCATAAAAGGGGGATCTTCCCCATATAGAGGCAGCCATTTTGATTACGAGAGCCGCAGAAGGACATTTGGGCCGCCTTCGGCAAGGGCTCGTGGTTTTCATACAACGAGATAGTACGCGTTTGGATAAACAACGACAAGCATGTTGCCGGATCACACGTCGTAATGGATCTAACACGTGTTTTGGACTAAATTGTTTTACTGCATTTTATTCGCTGGATCCTTTCGGACAGATTGAGACCAAGTTTATGGTGAAATATTGAGTTTGACCTGTCCAGAGCCTTCAAAGGTAAGCAAAGTAACAAACCTCGTTTTGTGCTTTTCCGTATAAAAGCCCCATGTGCTCAGGGAGTGATTGTTGTGCCGGGAAATGAATTGCATAGTCAAAAAGAGGAGACTGTAAGGTTTCATTTGATGTGTAGATTGTCATGGTACACGATCGGGAATGTGTGCTCTCATGTGGAAAGAAAAAAAAAAAACAGTGAACGTTTTATTTATACAGTAGTGGTGCACGGTTCGTGCGCGGGTACGCGAGCTGTCCGCGTTACGGCGCGCCCGGGTGACCCTCGAGGTCTGCCGTAGCTAGAACAGGAATTGTAATAGCCACCATCCACCTATGCGCCACGAATCCTACACACTGGACCTTTAAAGGTCCCATATGTGTCCCGCCACGTGAAAACACACTACAATTCGGTATTTGTGAAACTGAGAAAATGACGTTTATAGTTTTTTTTTCAAAATTTGTGATTTTCGTTTTTTTTCCAGAATGTGCTAGTTGAGATCATGAAGAAGCCACTCCATGTGCCAGGTAATGGCATTAGTTGCGTTTAAAACATATTTTTTATTTCAAACTGGCTTGTTTTTCGGAAAGAAAGGAGGCGTGTATAAATCACCATAATTTCCCATGCTCGCGCGTCCGCCAATCATGTTGCGAGTAGCGCCGATGTGTTTTTTCCTCTTCGCCTATCAGTTGTGAGGAGCTTGTGAATATGTACGTGGCATTTTAAGAGAATAAGGACATGAAAATAGACTTTTAACTTCTACTTGGACACATGACACCTTCGGGACACATCCGTTTCTCCAGAGCTCATGTACAGAAAACAGTCGGAGAATTTAGCCGAAAGTCCGTGGATACACGTGATACACACATACATGTGGAGATACGCAAATTATTGGACAACACGGCAACACAGGGTGAGTCATATTATTATCATATTATTTCTGCATCAAATGGAGATATTAGGTGAAAGCAGGGGCCTTGTGTCAACATTAGCATGTGTGTACGTGTGTGTACAGGACTAAATCAGGACTAAACCAGGACTAAACCAGAACTAAACCAGGGCTAAAACCAGGGCTAAAACCAGGTCTAAACCAGGTCTAAACCAGAACTAAACCAGGGCTAAAACCAGGACTAAACCAGGACTAAGGTGTGTGTGTCCAGAGTGTGTGTGTGTATAGTATATTACACACTATTTTGTATCGTATTAAATTGACAATACAGGTGATTTTTAACTTACATATTATCCTGTGTATTATTCCATTTCAATAAAGTACCTACTAATTCTGCCCTGCCCTGAAACACCACAGTAATGTCAGTGATGGGGAGGGCTTAGCTAAATGTCATGCAAATGAGTTCCTTTCTGTTCCACAAGCAGATCTTTGACACGTTTTTTCTCAGCTTGTCTATTTCACAATGTGCTGCTTTCAAATGGCCACAAATTCTTCAGATGTTCTCAGATTTCCATGTGTAAGACATCGTTAGAAAGCTTAGAATCTACACTTTCAAAATCTGTGAACAACTCAAAATGCCTCCGGGACGACTTGGGTCTGGTTTTGCTGCGGTCGGTCACATATTACACTATTTTCTGATCTATGTCCTAATGTTCCTCATCACAAACAGACCTGAAGTTGTGTTTTGTTTCATTCACACATGTTTAGCACACAAATCCTGCAAATTTAGGAGTTCTTCTCTCAAACACTCTGGTCCTCAACTTGAAACTATCGCATCATCACATCACAAGGTGGAACAGAGCATTTTGAGCTTTGGAGGTACAGAAAGTTTAATGCAGGATTACTCAAACATGTGTGAATGAAACAAAGCACAACTCCACGCATGTTTTTGAAGAGGTTACAATGTTATAACACAGCTTAAAGCTCACAAAGGTTAATTTGATGTAATATAGGACCTTTAAATGCCATTTCTATGCTGTACTGCTTTAAAACGTGAAACAATGTTCAATAAAACATTTCGATTGATCAGTGTGGGAAATGTTTTTGTCTTATATCACCCAGTCCTACATCCAGTGTATTGGGCCAACTGGTGGTTTTCAGATTCTAGATTGTGATGACAGTTTTTCCTATTGATTACATTGTATTTTCCACTGAAATAACTGACAAGCATTTTAACAATATTCATTTTAGCTGCCTCCATCTTTATGATGTATAATTGCTCTGTAGACTAATATCCAAATCTCTCGATATGATGATGTACTATATTCATTGCGATAATTTAAGGAGATTAACAAAATTGTAAATATGCTACTTTTCTCTCATAATCCAAATAATTAAGATTTAAAAGTGCTAAACAACGATTATTTCAGCATGTAGCTTGGACTGAAACAGAGCAAAGGATCATGGTCTGTCTAGTTCCCTCTGTTTCTTTTAGCTATTGCTGAAAAGAATTTCAGCAAAGAGACTTGAGATTTGATTTCTTGTGATGGCCCATGATTTTTGTATTATTATTATTATTATTATTATTATTATTATTGTTATTGTGAGTGTGGCAATGCGCCCCACTAGCCTCGGCCTCGGTGTTTCTTGAAGTTTCTTTCCGACGCGTCACGTAAAGTAAATAAAGAGTCTCGAATCCAAAGGTTTGTCTTTTCTATCTTTACTAAAATGAAGGTTATACAGAGCGGGTACAAATAAGGTGAATAAAGAGGGAAATGGAAAGATGAATTTCTGAGGCTTGTGGTTTTCCTATGTGTGTTGTGTTAGGCTCTGTATGTGTGGTGATGTCCTTCTTGACGTCTTTGCGTGTCGTATAGCGGTGAGCTCCTGCCTGTCACTGGGAGACCGGGCTCCCTTGTACTCCGTGGCTCCCGACAGGACTCACCCTACGTTGCGTTGTCGACGGTGCTACTGGTTCTTCTTTGCTGTCCGTACGTGCCTTGTAGCGTCGCGTTTTCCCGTCTGTCACTCGGGAGACCGAGCTTCTTCGCTTCTCGGCTCCCGATGGGAATCCGTCTTACTTGCTACCTGCGGCTGTTACGTGACGTTTCACGTGACCTCCTTGTTACGTGACGTCCCACGTGACGTTCTTACGTGACGTTCTTACGTGACGTTCTTACGTGACGGTCAAAAGACTGTGTAGCTTCTGTGGTCCAGGACATCCTAATACCCCGTCAACCCTTGACTCGAGGTAACCTCCTGGCCACCAGACCGCGGCTTCTATCCACACTACCAATGTAGCGTGGTCTCTTTCTTCGTGTGTGTGTGTTATGTGGTGTGTCTTGTCTTGTGCCTTCTTCGGTGTGTGCTGTGGGCGGTTATATACCAGACAAGATTAAGGATAAAAGATCAATGAATAAAGCATTAAAGTAGACCAAATATGGTCATGCTTCCTGGACATCAAAGTGAACCAATCAGAGAACACTTCCTGTACCTCAGGGCGGGACAGGAAGTCAATGAGAAACAGATGTGTAGAAAACTCATAAGAACATGCATAGAACTCATAAAATGGCAGCACATTTAGAAAACACGCAAAAATGGCTCTTACAGTTATTATTATTATTATTATTATTATTATTATAAGAGACTTTTGATGAGACAATATCACAATATTTTGGTTATTGTTCCATCCCTACCATAAAAAAATAATGTACATGCTTAAATGTAATACTGAATACTGGTTTTAACTTGTACACAATACGCTGTGAGCAGGCTGTCAGCAAGCTGTCAGCAGGCTGGCTCCTGTGCTCCATTATCAGAGGAGCATCCCAGACCCACACCAGCATTTCCTGTCAGGACACTTCTCTCATAGGCTACTATACATAGACCACAGGACAGCCATGTGGTCAAATAGTCTGTTTACTAGGGATGGGACAAGATCTCGTGCCACACACTCCCATTCCCACAATCCATCAGGAACTCGGACTCACTGCAGCACTTCAAAACACTACTAAAATCTCTGTTCAATCTTTCCGCCATGATTTCCCCCGTTTTCTACAACGTTGCTTCCTATTTGTTTGTCAAGCGTCTTTGAGTGTCCAAAAAAGCACTATACAAGTCCGATGTATTATTATTAAGATCTCACAAGACAAAGTTGCTGCAAGATCGTGCACACATACTAAAAAGGATTTTGTGAGATTTTGTCTTTGTGTTTTCACGTTTGGATTGAAAAAATAGAGTACTGGAGAGTTGCATTTTTTTGAGAATATGTAGTCCCAAAAAGCAGAGCTATAATGACCGCAGAAATAATGTAAATCAAAAATGGTGAGTCTAAAATTGGGAACTGAATTGAATGATGTAGTTATTTTAGCCTAAATAATTTCAAAATCTCATCTTGTCTCGTTGGTCCATTCTCGTGTCTCATCTCATCTGGTGGAAAATGTAGCTTTTTCAGCTCTGATACCGATATCAATACTTAAGCTTTAAATATTTGCTGATATCCGATATTAACTGATACCAGTGGAGGGACCGGTGATATTCCAAAAAACAGTTAACTTAATACAAGTCTGATTCCGTTGTTAGGGGTGTGACGAGACAGAATTTTCACGAGACAAGACGAGACACGAGATTTTAATTTACATATAATGGGATCGATTCACTTTTTTGGTCACATGGTTTTTAATTGGCTTCATTTTTTTATATGCTGCGTTGTGAATGTATTTTATGTGTTGACAATTGTGTTATTTATCCTGTAAATAACTACTGAACAGCTTTCACTTTAATGTAGAGATCCAAAACAATGAAGAAACACAAGCTGTAGAGAGGCTGTAGTTTGTCATCTAAAATGATGGAGGTGTAGTCATTTTTCATAATATGCGTCTCACGATATGGTGCTTCTTTTAAAAAGCCTTTACAAGATTTTGGTACCTACACACCATTCTACTTGCTAATTGTGAATTTAATTAGGACATCAATATGTAACAATACTGAGATTTGAAAGTGCTTAATAACAGTTCATGTTGATGGCTGTTCATGTAGTCTGCACCACAGACTGTATAAAGAAGGGGACTAAGGAAGTGTGACATCACCCATACTGTTTAGCTGCAGTCAAATGAAGCTTGCTATGCTCGCGGTTATAGGAACGAATTTGGAATAGTGAAATAAAAACACCAGGATCATGTAAAACGGGTTAATACAAACAATATTTCAGTTTCGTGAAAAGTCCCTCAGTCGTCCAGGTAGAATCCATGATAAAAGGAGAAGTTCAATTTGTCAACTGGACAAAGTATGTTTGGTCGAAAACGTTTCGCCGCTCATCCGAGAGGCTTCGTCAGCTCTGGTTCTAGTGCTGGTTAGACACTGCTCATATCTAGCTGCAGGGAGGAGCTCCTACACTGAAACAGCTCTGAAACTATCCCCACTAATCTGTCTCTTTGTTTTTCAAATTACTCTGGCGACTAGTTTCGCCTCCCTATTCACGCCTAACGACTCTCTCCACCCCTCTGCCCTGGATTGTCTGCCCTAATGTTTCTTTGTCTGTTTTTGACTTGGTTTAAGAATCTAATTATAAATGGGAGACAAGTAGGGATGTCAACAATTAATCGATTAACGGTTAATTGTCGATTAAGACGTTGGTCGATCAAAATGCATTAATTGTAATTAACCGCGGACACGCGGACCGCGCTGCGCCAAGCTCGACTCACAGCCGACCGCAGGCGCCAACGGCACTGCTCAGCAGCCCCGGGTGTACGCGCGAGGCGAGATCGAACCCGGAATGCGTGCCGTGCCGCTGCTGCTGGTTTCGCCGCGGCCTGAGCCCTGCGCGGCTGGCCTGCGACTCGGGGCGCGGGCCGCGGCGGTTTAATCCCGGTCGAGTCCCGGTCGAGTCCCGGTCCAGTCCCGGTCCAGTCCAGGTCCAGACCTGGTTCAGACCTGGTCCAGTCCACGTTCAGTCCTGGTCTAGTCTCTTAGCCAATCAGGACAGAACACAATGTTACACTATAAAAAATGTTACACTATAAAAAAAAAATTGGATAGAGCGAGGGATTACTGTATTTTGTTATTCAGCATCAGTACATTTGTCTGCTTTTTACTAAGGAATAATTAATTGAGGAATATACAATATAATAATACTATGATATATTTTTGACTCAGTGTTATGTTACTATAGCTTATATTCTTAAAAACCGTATTGAAACAGTAAAATTCAGGTGAAAAACGCCGCTTATCAGTTAATCGTTAATCAATCGATAAGGTCAATCAACTATCAGTTAATGAATTAACCGATAATTTGCATCCCTAGAGACAAGTTATGTCTAACTCCCCCATTTCTGTTTAACGACGGATTCTCTTTTTTGACAAAAATAGCCTCTTTAACTCCCCTCTCAAACCAGTTCTTTTCCCTGGCTAAGATCTGAACCTCACTGTCCTCAAAAGAATGGCCCGCGGCTTCTAGGTGAAGATGAACGGCAGATGACGGTCCACTCTGGCACGCCCGCCTGTGTTGGTACATCCTCTTGTGAAGTGGCTGTTTGGTTTCTCCAATGTAGCGCTCACTGCAGTCTTCACTACACTGAATGGAGTAGACCACATTGCTTTGTTTGTGGCTCGGTGTTTTGTCCTTTGGGTGGACGAGTTTTTGTCTTAAAGTGTTTGTGGGTTTGAAATAAACTGGAATTTCATATTGTCTGAAAATCCTCTGTAGTTTTTCCGAAACGCCGGCCAGGTACGGAATCGCAGTTATTGTAGGCCTGGCTGTTTCTTACCCCTTGCAGTTGAATGCCTCTCCTAGTCTGAGCCTATATCAATAATAGATATTTTTTGTTGAATCATAATAACCAACACTAGACTAGACCCAAGTTCCAATTTTCAATCCCAGGTCTCCAAATCAGGTTGACTGTTATGGATGTGGCTGAATTGGTGTGACTTTTTTGTCGACTAAAACACAAAAAAATATAAGTTGACCAAATGTGAATCAAAATTTAAAAATCACAAAAAAGCTATTAAAAAAAAAAATTCATTCATTTAATGCATCCCTATAAATGATGAATGCAAGAGGATGGACTGCTGTATAATAATAATATGTTGTTATTATTATTATTAGGTTACAGGTTACTGGGATATGGGAGATTCAAACCACAACACGACACTTTAATCACAGTTTCTGGATTCACATGCATTTAGATAAATTGGTTTCAATTGGACTAGGCCAGTTATCCGTATTTCCTGGCGTGCATGTAACCATGGTGACTAATAGTGTAAGCCCTGTGTCCTAACTGCATGTCCCCGAAGCTTTGGCTCTCGCTGAATAAATCATGGCTACTCCTCTCGGAACAAGCGCTAACCACCTTGGCTCTCTCTCTCCACACCTCTCATTACCCACACCCAGACGAGCGGGCGATCAAGGCTTTCCGCGGCTGCCTATGAGGGCCACCGGCCCCGATAAATAAAGCCGCTTTCATGGAGAATTGCATTTGGAGGCGACTTTGAGAGAAGAGAGGGGAAAGAGGAGAGGAAGAGAAAGAAGAAAGAGGAAGGACAGAGAGGAGAGAGAAAAGAGGAGAGGGAGAAGTGGAGAGAGAGAGGAGAGAGAATGAGAGATGAGCGGGGGAGGGAAAAGAGCGGAGAGAGAGGAAAGAGGGGAAAGAGGTATGGAGAGAGCGAGAAGGGACGACTGCAGCAGAGGGGCTCATCAGAGCGCCAGGTGCCTGCTACAGCTCGCACTATTGTGTTACATCTCATTTGCTTTAAGTAGTGCCAGGGCTTTTAAAGGCTCTGACAGAACAGTGAGAACACCTCTGAAGAGAGAAGGGAATTACACTGACAATCCGAGCACAGAGACAGCCGTGTGTGAGACCGCTCTGGATTTGGAACATGACAGACTGTCCATGAACCGTCGGGTGGATAGAAAGTGAAGCTAGCTGTAGAGTAGGGGTGTGCAAAATAATCGTCATGACAATGCATCGCGATACTAACTTTCACAATATACTGCATCGATTGTTGATGCCAAAAATCGATTTTTATTAATTAATAATTAATTAATAATTACTTAATTAATTATTAATAAATATATATATATATTTTTTTTTAATAAATCCTATGCACTTTTTTCTTTGTGAAAGGGTATTGTTTGTTATGATGGTAGCTACCTCCAAAATGGCAAATGTTTGAACATCATTTTTTGTTTTAGAAAAAATCCTATGCACTTTTTTTGTTATTGGTTTGGTTTATTTGTTTTTGTTATTCAATAAATTCAGTTATGAACTGAGTTGCTCAGAGTTCTGTATCAATTGAAGACACTACCCAGATACACAGACACTGATATTTAAGTTATCCTCTTTTTTTTTGGTACATTTTCACTGAAGTATGTAGAATATAATTCAAGTATCGTGATGCATCGTGATAGTATCGCATCGTGGCATATGAATCGTGATTCGAATTGAATCGTGACTTCTTTACCAATACCCACTCCTACTGTAGAGTGGTTAGAATTGTTCAAAATTCACTCACTGGACTCAACCAGTTTTAAGATTACTTTTAAAAGAGTAGAGATGCAGCCATTTGGAATGTAAAGTATATTATTACTGTTTTCTGATCTATGTTATAATGTTGTTTCCTCATCACAAACATACTGTACCTGGAGTCGTGTTTTGTTTCATTCTCATATGTTTAAGCTGAGCAGCTCCTTCAGTAGCCGACTGAGGCACCCTCAGTGCAAGAAGGAGCGCTACCGCAGATCCTTCATCCCCACCGCCATCAGACTGTATAACTCCACTATATAGTCCAAATGTGCATTTTTTCCCCCCTATATTCTCTTATTTACTTATTTTATTATTATTACTTATCTTGTCTACATGCACTTTCTTATTCAAACTTTCTTTTGCACTAAACTGCCTGGAGCTAATGTGGCAAGTGAATTTCTCCTATGTGAGATCAATAAAGTCTTATCTTATCTTAACACACAAACCCTGCATATTTAGGTTGAGTTCTTCTCTCAAACAGAAAACACATTGTTCCACATTGTGATCATCTCAATGTGGAACAGAGCATTTTGAGCTTCGGAGATGTAGACAAATAATAAAGAGTTACTCAAACATGTGTGAATGAAACAAAACACAGTTCCAGAGGGGCTTTATTCGACAGTCCGCGCTAGTTTTAGTGAGAGTTTTGTTCCATGACTCTCGCTAACCTTAGTTCCCGCTGAGTTACTGGGGTAACATGGTTTCAGCGGCTAGCCTGGTCCGGGGCAGGCTAAAGATGTGGCTTAAACAGGCTGTGTCGCAGAGAATATGTACCGGAAGTAAACAGAGTGTCAAAAAACAGTTCCGCACACCTCCCGCATGACTATCTGTGTTGTCCGAAAACAATATCAGCAATAAAAATAATTACCTTATGTTCTTGGTTAGTTTTGACAAATTTCCAGTAATGTAAAAATATTCTTTTGAGCTGCTGTCTTTACAAAATTCTCAAATAGAAAAATTCCAGACGCCGCACAGAGAAAGACTTTGGTCGAGTGGTTAAGTACTATGTCTGTCATGTGGGCGTGCTGGGTTCGATTCCTCTTACTGACGTATTCATGCGCAAGTCAATTTTGTGTTACATTTTCACGAATTTACATTTGCCACACATTACACAAATGTGAATTAATTTAACCAACAATTATTCATATCATCATAGAACTTATATCAGCTGGGCCTAACATCACTCTCACTTGACGACATTGACACTTTATATTTTATGTGACATCTCTATCAAAGAATACAGTTACAGGTAAACCTTTACTTTTAAAACAAAATGTAGCCAAATAACAGGCACACTCCATGATGCAACATTTCAATGATTCAACAAATTTGCTTCAGAGATGCTGTACAAGCCTTTTTAATGAAATCCTATTTATCAATTTCCATCAATAGGCATACAACAATAAAAGACATTAGGTATGACATTCTGGTGTGAGGTCACTGCTGGAGGACTGCTGAGGGTCAGGCAAGGCACTGCTGGAGGACTGCTGAGGAGGGGAGGAGCAATTTGCGGCTACTTCAGGCGAGGACTAACCACTTAGGCGCCGCTATGTTTAGCAACGTTTGTGGAATACCCCCCAGGTCTGTTTGAGGAGGTAACAACATTTTAACATGGCTCAATTGTCAATTTTTTGTAATAGAGGATCTGTAAGATTACAGAAACTGCTATAATGTTGCCTGTTTTAAGTCTTTTCCTTATTATGCAAATAGACTTTAACATTTTTGTATCACGGCAACACTAGTGCAATGTGACCTGATGTGAGCAGCAGGTTCCATGTCTCTTTGGTCCCTGCTTCCACAGACTCCTGGGGGGTTTCTCTCAGCTGGAGGAAAACATCTCACACTAATTGGTTTCCACGTGTGCCATTAGCCTGTCTCCACACAGCACTCAGGCGCTCCGAGCTCAGAGGCCAAACAAAGACCTCAGCATGTCTATCAATCAGCCGCAGCCTTATTCTACTTCAGAACACTTAGACCTTTTATGTTCTCGTAGTACCACATATTTTGCATGTTTTTAGCTCTAATCATGACCTATATCTGTCAGCATTCAGTACAGATCACAAACATGAGGAAATATATGGACGTTTACAAGCATTAGGGCTGCAGTCAGTTTAGTCCTTCCGTCGATTAATCAGTAGAGGGTGTCTCAGCTGACCAAAATTTGTATTAGTATATACATTATATTTATATGGGGCAACAGCAGAAAATAGAATGTATAGTGTGTAGAGATTTTTTTAATGGCCAGTTTAGAATCCAGAGAAACTGATACTCTGCAGATTATTTATTATTTATTTTTGGGCCGATATGTGGGGCTGAATTTGATCATTTTACCCAAATTCTACAAAATTAGATAAACCCACACACAACCTTGTTTTACTTAAAATTGGGTAAGAGAGGTGTTTTTCAGTACCATCTTTGACTGACATGTTCAAATTAATTTATTATTTGTGCATATTTGTGTCCAACCGCAGCAAAACCAATCCCAAGTCGTCCCGGAGGCATTTTGAGTTATTCACAGATTCTGAAAGTGTAGATTCTAAGCTTTCCAATGATGTCTTACACATGAAAATCTGACTACATTTGAAGAAGTTGTCGCTATTTGAAATCAGGCACAGCAGATTTTCGAAAGCCCTGAAAAAAGTTTGTGAACTTTCCTCTCTTCAGCCCTCCTTGCCTAATTTGCATGACATTAAGCTAAGCCCTCCCCCATCAGTGACTCACTGTGGTGTGGTGTTAATGTCCAGGCAGGTCAGAATCATTCAGTAAATTAATAATACACAGTCAGACAAGTCAAAGTTTACTACAAAATTTACTTATAGTTAGGAAGTACTAATAGCATAGCAAAGTAACCAATATAATTAAACATTTTTTTAAATAAAATATGTAATAAAATACCAAGGTACAGATAGGATTAAATAGGGTATTTAAGGAGTATTTCACATAATATAGCATAGTGTGTGTGTATATATATATATATATATATATATATATATGTATATATATATATATATGTATATATACATATATATATCACGTTGATTTCGTACTGCACGTATTATACAATGTATTATACAATGTAAAATAAAAAAGATCAACAATAATGCTATGAAATACTTAAGATCAAGAAGAACCATTGACTTGCCAAGATAGTCAGGAAGTACTAATAGCCTAGCAATGTAACTAATATATATATATTTTTTAAAGTAATTAAATATGTAATAAAATACCAAGGTACAGGTAGGATTAAATAAGGTATTTAAGGAGTATTTCACAGGAGGTAATACTGCTCATATGAATTTCGTATTGCACATAATATAGCATAGTATAATATGCTATGCTTTAAATAAATAAATAACAATAAATACATGCCACATATATATATCCCATAAAAACTTCCAAAAAAATAAGCCAATTTGAAATTTAAAATGTATGTTTTTAACGTCACTAATGCTGTTATCTGAAACATGGAGAGGCTTCTTCATGATCTCAACTAGCACATTCTGCAAAAAAAAGAAAATCAGACATTTTGAAAAAAAAATACAAAAATCGCATTTTCTAAGAATCTGTAATGCCGACATGAGGACGCAAAGTCTGTGGTGCGTCACATTTAGGCAGTTGGTTGGGCCAAACTAAATATCGGCCACTGCTGGAGATTTAGGGCCGGTAGCCAACATGCTAAAAACTGCAAATATCTCGAAAGCTGATTTTTTGGGAGTTAAAGCTTCCTTGTACTTGTACATTTCTGTTTAAATAGTTGCGTTTGTATGAACGTCTGTGCAGTTGGAGTCTCGTGGGTCAGATACATGGTCAGATTATAATAGTTCTCTCTTTTAGTTGACTGCGTGGTCAAAAGGGCATGTCTTTAATTGACCAAGAATTTCCTTAGTCGACAACTGCCCTTAGCATACAGTAAACAGACGTGCCATGCTTTGGGCAACTGGTTTTCCAGACACTAGCACTTAATAAGAAAAACTTTAAACATGTCCACACCTAGTTTTTTCTTATAGTACAGGCTCAGCTATCATAATCGTTGATGCTTTTTAAATTTATCATTTGTGGTTGACGTCAAACTGTGGTTGATGTCAACTAGATGTCAAACCAATAAACTTCACAAAAGACAATTTAACCTTTATTTTACCCAGAAATCCCTTGAGATAAAATAATTTTCAAGGGTGAGTTTGTATTTATACTTTGCTGTGCCATTTTCTCTCTAACCTTGACTGCTGTTAACAAGTACAATTGGATGGCCTACAATCTTAATATCTCATATGATAAAAGTTTAATCTATAGGAAAGAGCTCATAAGCCTTATCTGCTGCGAGGACAGTTGACCTTGGCCCTGAACTAATAATACAGCACATGTATATATGGTGTGGAAGACCCGCTGTTTTGTAAAATTATGAGCATTGTCTATCAGGTATTGGGGTCAGTCAGGGTTTAAAAGAATTTTATTTCAATCTATACTGTTTTATCCTCTGCATTTGACCCAGTCCCATAGTGCTGCGTTTAAACCTTTTGGGAGAGGTGGGCAGCCACAGAGCGAGTGATATGATATGCCAAAAAATGTACATCATATTTTTTAGACAGAATTGGGACAGAAATGAACCTTTCCTAAATGTCTTTAGAATGATCTTGAGCTTTATCAGAACAAGTATAAGAGCACATAGACTAGTATATGGCCATGGACGGCTATGGAATCCACAGATATAAAGCCACATGGGAATAGAAAAGAAAGTTAACATGATTTAATGTTGAAAATCACATTCTATTGTTCAAGGTGCACTGTGTAACTTTCGGTGGAGAACCACCACCAGCTTCTCTCCATGTACATGTTGCCTGGAATGTTCCACAGCATGGCATTACACTTTATCTCTACGGAGACAGTAAGTGACACCATAGGGCTAAGGTACATGTCAGATCTGTGTAGAAGCGAGCCCACTAACAGTAAGAATGCTTTTCAAGTCAATAAAAGTCCATGTTAAAGGTCCCATGACATGGTACTTCTTGATGCTTTTATATGGCTCCTTAATGGTTCCCTAATACTGTAAATGAATCCTTCTTCAAAATCAAGACATGAGAAAGAGAGATAAGATGAGAAAGAGTCAAAAATGTCACTCTGGAACAGTTCATTTTGGGCGTTGTTGCTTGAATGCAAATGAGGAGGACAGAGCTGGCCTATAGTAGCGGGTGGGGCCGTGGCCAAACTCTCCACTCTTTCCTTTTCAGCTGTGCGCTGTGCGCTCTGACCCACTTCCGTGTTTTTGCGCGGAAGGAGAGATGAGAAGCGTTCCATTGAAAAATAAACACATTTCCACAGAAAATAAAATTAAACCACTGCTGTTTCAGATATCTGCAGGCTCAGATAAAGGACTTCCGAGCCTAGAAACACTTGCAAGTTCCTCCAGGCAAATAAAAAAACGCATTTCGCATTGCGTAGCTCCTCCGCAGTCCAAACTCTCTGGGCGTGATTTACAGAGACGCTGAGTAGAGACAGACGGGGGTGGAACTGCATTTGCATTTCTTTTTTCGAGCTGACGTCAATAAGTTTCCTTGTTCAAAATCGCCCGTTTGAGCTCTGATTTTTTCTAACGCAGAAAAGGATCGCAAATGTTCAGTTTAGACATTTCACAACTTTTAACCATGGGGGGGGCCCTAAACAGGGTAGGGGAGCTCACATTAACGTTCAAAAACCTCAGAAAGTGAAAATTTCATGCCATGGGACCTTTAAGTAAATTCTGGATGGATACGTTTACTGCCATACGAGCACAAAGCAACAACATATCCATGGTGACAAGCAGATGGTTGACCCTCCACTAGAAAAGTTACACGATGCACCTTTTTAAAAGAAAGTGTTTTTTTTATTATCATTGTAGTATCTGAATAGATATTGAGTCTATTCCTTAGTATCGAAGTCAAGTTTTAAACTTTAGTATCATGACAACACTACTGTCGTTTCCACACTAAGAACATTTAGCTGCAAACTCCTTCAGTAGCTATTGTAAACTACTTCTCCCTCACTGACACTGCTGTCTCACTTCCCCCAAAGTGTTCTGGGATTTTCTGTCATTTCTCATACCCAGCGAGGAGTGCCGTGTCAGCCTCATGCCTCAATCAAATATTCACGCGTGACTCTTAGGGAGACGTATTGCTCAGAGGGGACAGTTCGAGTTACACACCGGGCCCGGTGGCAGTTTCATCCTTGTATACGGCTGTGTTTGCCTGTTTTTGTGCTTGTTTTCCAAGTGTCATTGTCAGATTAACCCGAGGGAAGATGGGTCATTCAGACGCCGAAACACTGGAGATTTGAAAAAGTTGCTTTCATTTCATAGAGATGGTGTCGCAAATGGGAGAAGCTACCTTATATTAGGGATGTAATGATATCCAAATATCTCGATACGATATTTTCATGATTTGCATCTCACAGTACATGAGAGTGTGTGAATGTTACTTTTTCCCTTTTAAAATACCTTGACAAGACTTTGATTCTGTCATAATCCAAAGATCGAAGATGGAAAAGTGCTTAATAAATTATTCCTTGATGTAGTCTGCACTGAAATAGCAGGAGGATTATGGGCTGTCTAGTTCCCTCTATTTTGTTACTACAACATAACAATGAATTTAATCAAAGAGATTTGATATATTGTGATGGCTCATGGTATTATTGTGACAATACAATATCACAATATTTTGGTTATTGTTACATCCCTACTTTACGTCGCATTCCCTGTTTTCAGTTATATTGATCTGTAGAATTTGGATTGGGAGTCATTGGCGTTCTTGGACTAAATCATTCTAGTTATTTTGTGAAGTGGGTATAAAGAGTAGAGTGAAGGTGGAGGAGGAACAGTGTGATTGGTCTAACAGGTATCCATACCACAAACTCCGCCCCTGCAGCCTGTAGTTTAGAATCTGAAACACCTCTCTGTAAGAATGGCAGTCCTGTGTGATGTCACATAGAACTTGAAGATGCCGTGGCCAGTGGGGATAGCGTGCACTTTTGACTATTTTTTAACACAAAGCTACCAAAAGTTGATTTAGTATTTAGTTTTGCTTTAAATATTGTGTGCATACAGTCTTAGCCAATTTAAGAAAACAGAAAAGAGGGAGCCACTGTCTGTGTTCATGTATGTTAGCGCCAAGCTGCAAGGGAACCAGGATCGAATTTTTAGCAAAGTTGATCAAAACCCTGTCTGTATTTTTAGAAGCTAAACAACAATTTGATCAACAACTTTGATCATCTTTGCACTTGCTCTTCATGAAAGCAAACTAAATTTCAACTCTATTTTGATACTAAGGAACAGAATCGATACTCAATACTGATTCTGATACCACAATGACATTAAAAACACTTGTAATTTATGATAAAAGGAGAAATTAAATTTGTCAACTGGACAAAGTTTATCCGAGTTGCTTCGTCAGTTCTAGTTAGAGTGCTGATGGCCACTGCTTATATCTAGCTGCAGGGAGAAGCTGCCTATACTGAAATAATTAAACATCATTGGACTGGTAAGAAAGCTGGAAAAGGACACAAGAAGTTTAGCAGAGAACTACTTGTAATTTAGACAATAGAATGTCATTTTCAACATTAAGTCATTGGGTATGGTACAAGATCTTTTGCCACAAGATCTCCTGAGGCCATTTAGATTGGCCAGAAAACGTCCACATGTTGGTGAGTTACATCTCTTACAGTTCCAGAAAGCAGCACTAGAATAGAAACAAAATAAAAATGAAAAGAATAACAATATTATGAGGCCAGAATTGGAAACTGAACCGTGAAATGTTAAAGATCCCATGACATGGTACTTCTTGAGGCTTTTATATGGTGCCTTAGTGGTTCCCTAATATTGTATCTGAAGCCTTCTTCTCCAAATCAAGCCTTGGTGCATGATATAGCCTCTTGGAGACAGCCCATGGAGAATGTGCCTTTTAACGAGCCACTCTGAGCTTGTTCCTTTAATGCAAATGAGGAGGACGGAGATGGGCCAGAGTAGGCGAGTAGGGGTGTGGCCAAATACGGTCACTGTGCATGTTGAGCAAAAGTTAATGTTTTACTTGTCTGTTGCTTCACTCATTGTGGAGCCCTGATGTCTCTCCAGGAAAAACAAACCTGCAGCTAGTAGCTTGTAGCTCGTTTGCGCAAGAGCTGGTCCAAATTCTCTGGGTGGGATTTCCAGAGAAAGGGGATAGACATCCAGACAGAGGGGGTGGAACCCTTTCCCCTTATGTCGTCATACGGGGAGAGTGTTCCACCCCGCCCATTTGAGCTTTTTTTTTTCAAACGTGGAAAAGGATCGCCATTGCTCGGTTTATACATGTCCAGCCATGAGGGGGTCCTCAAACAGGATAAGGGAGCTCATATTAACATTCAGAAACCTCAGAAAGTGAAAATTTCATGCTATGGGACCTTTAAAATCATCTTGTCTTGTACTCGTGGACCCAGTCTTGTATCTTGTCTCCTCTTGTGGAAATTTTATCTCGCCCCATCCCTATAAATCATATTACAATGTGCGTGAAAAGTCCCTCAGTCGTCCAGGTAGAATCCATGATCAAAGGAGAAGTTCAATTTGTCAACTGGACAAAGTTTGTTTGGTTGAAAACGTTTCGCCGCTCATCCGAGAGGCTTCGTCAGCTCTGGCACCCATGCTGGTTAGACCCTGTTTATATCTAGCTGCAAGGGAGGGGCTAACTACCCTGAACAAAGCTCTGCGGGGATAGGTTCAGAGCTTTGTTCAGGGTAGTTAGCCCCTCCCTTGCAGCTAGATATAAACAGGGTCTAACCAGCATGGGTGCCAGAGCTGACGAAGCCTCTCGGATGAGCGGCGAAACGTTTTCAACCAAACAAACTTTATCCAGTTGACAAATTGAACTTCTCCTTTGATCATATTACAATGTGGTCCCTCAGTGATCCAGGTAGGTTCCATAGTGGTCCATGGGTGTATACTAGTCTATGTGTTCTTATACTTGTTCTGATACAGCTCCAGATCATTCTAAAGACATTCAAGAAAGGCTCATTCCTGTCCTGTCAATGTGACTTTTTTAGTATCGATATTTGCTCAAATGAGTATCTAGTTTTGATATTAGTTTTAGTACTGATTAGCATCTGATTTTTGATACTATTGACAGCCCTACTCCTGACTAAACATCACTTATTGACTTAAGTGTAGCAGTGCAAGCTAGCTCCGTGCAGTGAAACTCGACCTCCAAAACTTCATTAAGAATTGATGCTGATATGCTCCTGTGGGAGTGACAGCCTGCTGCGCCGCTCCAGCACAAGCAGCAGTCTGTCAAACAAAGCCCCCGTCATGCTTTGTCTTCATGGCCTCAGTAAACTGTCTCCGCAGGGTTCTCACATCCTGGAAACTGGAGTCAAGACGTTCAACCACCAAAGCATCACAAGCACTTCTGAACACTGTTGAGTACTGTAATATTTAAAGGTGCATTGTGTAACTTTTCTGCTGGAGGGTCTGCTTGTTTCTAAGGATATGTCATTGTTCTGCCTGGAATGTTCCACAGTATGACATGAAACAGCTCTGCCTTGCATTTATTCAATTACAGATGGTTTTATAGGACAGAAAAACAGGCATTCTGACTGTGAGTGGGGTCGCCTCTCCACAGACCTGACCTGTAACTTGTTCTGGTTTGGTTTCCATGAAGAGGGAAAGGTTTGATACCATACTGTAACATACCAGACAAAGCAATAACATCTCCATGGAGAAAAAAACTAGACAGACCCTCCGCAAGAAAAGTTACACTATGCACCTCTAAATGTTTTCGAACTTATTTCAGATTTGATTTTCAGTACTGGTATATATATATTTTTTTTCCAAGTACCACTTGGATAACCCAGTTTTTTATTAGGTAGTATATACATATATATATAAATATATTGATAATACATGATACATTCCGCTTGCTTCGTTTACATGCAGGCCAGGAAAACAGGATAACTGATTTTAACAGATTTAAACAGATTTTTAATTTTTTTAAAATGAACCTGGGAACTGTGATTGAAGAGTCATGAATCAAATCTCAAATATCCCATTAACACATCTGGAGAAGCCGATACATGCTCTGATACCTGCTCCACGTAACAGCTCAGTCAGATTTACATTAGGCACAGACCAGGAGAGGCGTTCAACTGTACGAGGTAAGAAACAGCCAGCAAAATATTAGACGTATGTTTAGACATGCACTGACACATTTTAGCTCAGCAGTCATGACAAACTACAGCTTCCCCACAGTGGACTATCATGTTGTTTTGTTTTGGTCCGCTATGTTAAAGGTGCATTGTGTAACTTTTCTGGTGGGGGGTCCAGACCTGGTTACTCTTACAATTACTGGCAAAAGGAGAAATTCAGTTTGTCAACTGGATAAAAGTTTATTTGGTCGAATACATTTCAACCAAATAAAGTTTTGCCCAAATTGAATTTCTCCTTTTGCCGTGGACACTACCTGGATGACGGAGGGATTCTACACACATCTTACAATTACTCTTACATTAGTAGTCATTGTGTGTGCTGGTTGGTTGTGTGTCCTGCTTGTGTTTGCTGCTTGTGTCTACTGATAAGGTGTGCTGGTTGTGAGTGCTGGTTGTGCTGGTTGGTCAGTTGGTTATGTGTGCTGGTTGTGCTGGTTGGTCAGTTGGTTATGTGTGCAGGTTGTGCTGGTTGGTCAGTTGGTTGTGTGTGCTGGTTGTGTGTGCTTTAAGGGAGGTGTTGGGGGAGGGGAGCTCAGCCTCGTAGCACATTCTCGGGTCGTGAAAGAGCCTGGCAGCTGTCTCCCATTGTCAGTGTGTATTTCCAGCGTGCCTCAGTGTGCGTCTTTGTAGGTTTGTGTGTGCGTGAGGAGCAGGGGAGTCACTCAGGGGTTGAACCAGCGTTAAACATAAGCTTTCAGTACAGTGCCAGGCTCAGGCAGTCTAACCAAGGGCTGAGAATACACCAGGAGTCTTATAAACTCATAAAGGCTTGTACCGAGAGGTAGAGGACGGGGTTTAAAGTGACAGGTTAGGGTTTAAGATTTGACTTCCTGGTTGGAAATGGCAATATCACAATAGGGATTTGTAACGGTTACCTAGAAAAACTACCCTAATGTATGATGTAGACAGACTAATAATAAAGGATTACTGAAATATGTGTAAATGAAACAAAACTCTGGAATATTCTGACAATATTCTTGGCTAAAAGCTCAAAAGAATAATTTTTGCTCTATATAGGACCTTTTGAGGTCTATCCCCATGGATACAAGCTGGTAACGCCATCAGGGGAAACATACAGACCAGATCTGTGAAGACGCGCCAGTTCATTTAATTGTATTTCAATGTGTTTTTGAGCAATAAAAAGACTCAAAATGAAATAAATGCTCGGCAGATGTTAAATTTTGTGTAACATATTCTCCATGTAGACAAGCAGATGTCGTATCTTCCATCATAAAAGTTACACAGTGCACCTTTTAAATTTCACATGTACTTCTCCTTTTTGTAAAAATAATAAAACAAATTAGAATTAGTCTGTGTTTTCAGACTAATTCCTTCTTTCCTGCGTGTATTATCCTTGGACACAGTCGGTGTGGAGCTAAAGCCGTGTTAGTGCGTAGGGCCTTTTTGAGTCATTGCGTGCCAGTCCCTTAGTGTGTTTCTATACAGGCAGAATATAGCCACTGTTTGAGGTTTGAGGAGGCTGCCGCTGTTCCTATTCTAACACAAGGGAGCTAAACGGGCTAGTGTGTGAGCCGCTCCCCCTCCTCCCTTGCACCCCACGCTCCCCCCTAAGCCCTTGTAAGGAGATTGTTTTCAGTCACTTAGGTGTTAAATGAAACACGGATGTGGAAATGGTTCATGGTTGAACTCTGAAACCTCATTTACCATTGACTAAGATCTGCAAAGTCCAACTGTCCTCCTGCCTCTATTCCAAGTGGACTTAAGGCAACCAAGATGTTGTCTTTGTGGCGACCAGGTAGTTGTTGTTTGCCGATAACATTCCCCATAATCCTCCATCTCTGTTCAGGTACCCTAGAAAAACCAAAGAGCATGTGCACTGTAGCTTGCATTTGATAGGCTCTGAAGTGCTGTATATGGAGAGCATAAAATGAAACTTAAGCGCATGTCATTGTGAGGATAAGATGTGTGCAGGCTCGCAGTGCAGGCCTACGTCCCACCGTTGAGTGTGTCTTGTAGACCTGGGCGCATTGTCATGGAAACACTCCCCGAATAAGACTATAACGACCTCTGACCTTCAGGATGGTGGACGAGTGCTGGAACCACTGACCCACTGTCAAAATATTTACTTTCTAAAATTCTAAACCGCAAGTCAGAATGATCAGTAATAAATTGTGACCATGCAATCAGAAGCAACCACAGTATTGGTGAGCTCTTCTAATGTTGTAATCCAAGTCTAGACTGGGTGATGCTGCTCGTGCAGAGCTGTTTTAAGATAAGATAAGATAAGATAAGATAAGACTTTATTGATCTCACACAGGAGAAATTTACTTGTCACAGTGGCTCCAGGTAGGGACAGTTTGAACAAGAAGACAAGTGCATGCAGGCAAAAAAAGGCATAAAGATAGGTGATAATAATAATTTAAAAAAATAAGTAATAAATCGAATAATAATAATAGTAGTGATAATAGTAAAAAAACAGTGACCGGGAGAGTATTGAAAAAAAAATTGGAAAAACTATATTGCACGATAGGAGTATTGGAAAAAAAAAAAAAAAAAAAAAAAATGAGAGCCATGTGAGCCAGCCACAGGGCACAGGACACAGAGCGGCCACTGTGTCTGACGGCCGGACATGTCCGTTTCTCGTGTTGATGCTAGCGCTCCTAGTGTTTTTTTTAACATAATTGCGCTAAAATAGCACTTAGCTGGACACTTTGCCTTTTGGGAGATGGTGATGGCGATGAAGCATTGAAAATCAGATGCTAATTGATACTAATAAACTATAAACTGTCAAAACTAGATACTTTTTTGATCAAGTACTGATGCTAAAAAGTCCCATTCACAGGACAGAAATGAACCTTTCCTGAATGTCTTTAGAAGTATAAGAGCACATAGACTAGTATACACCCATGGACCACTGAGGAACTACACAGATATAAGGACACATGGGAATAGAAGAGAAAGTAATACATTTAATGTTGAAAATCACATTCTATTGACTAAATGAAGTGGTTTTTAAAAGGTGTATTGTGTAACTTTTCTGGTGGAGGGTTTGTCAAATACTTTTCACTGTGGAGATGTTATTGCTTTGTCTGGAATGTTTCACAGTGTGGCATTAAACCTTTGTCATGATGGAGACCACGCCAAACCAAATTACAGGTCAGATCTGTAGAGAGGTGACCCCGCTTACAGCCGGAATGTTTGTTTTTCTAGCTATAAAACCACCTGTAATTGAACAAATGTAATGTAAAGCTGTTTAATGTCACACTGTGGAACATTCCAGGCAGAACAATAGCATATCCATAGAAAGAAGCAAGTGACGGATTTCCAACCAAAAAATTATACAAGTGCACCTTTTAATTATCATTGTGGTATCAGAAACTGTACTGACTCTATTCCTTAGTATCGCAGTCGAGTTTTAAATTTTAGTATTGCGGCAACGCTAAATGCCTGATTTTTTTTTTTTTTTATTTGCAAAAAGACACTGGTAATTTCAGTCTTTGCAATTTGCTAGATACAACCCTTCAACGTTCCATTGCGTGTAATCTTGCAGTCCTCAGATCTGATTGGCTGTAGTGTATGTACAGTAACAGGAGAAGGCTTATTTCCTTTAGCCTGAGAGTCGTTCTGAGTTAAACGCTGCTTTCTAAACAACGCTCCTCACATTTCCTCTGCTCCCTGCACCGCCGTTCATAGACACATCAGGCTTTTATCGGCTGAAAGGGCATGTGCAGTTCTGCTGTGATATTTGATTTCACACGACTGTTGCTTTGGGTTGTAAGTCATCTTCCCTTTGGACTTTCTCTTGGAATTTATTTGTACTTTGTCATAGTCAAATGGAGAAACCAAACAATTTGGGAAACATTTAATTAGGCGTTTATGTTTTGATATTAGGAGTGTGTTCAAAGTTCACATTTAAACATGTTCTTAAAAAAACAAAACAAAACAAACAAACAAACAAAAACACTGAAATATGAACTGACAAATTAAAACAAGAATCACATTTCAGAGCAAGGGATGCACCGATACAGTACTGGAATTGGATATTGGTGATGATATTGAGAAAGTTGGTATTTTATTTTACTCTATAAACTGCTGTAATGGGATGATTTATTGACCCAAAATGTTTCATAATATGAGACAATTTTTCGGTAGTGACAAAACACATTTGGATCATTTTTACGTTATGCTGTTTATGTTTAAAGGAAGTCAATTATATTTTCATTATTATTTCAATAACAGATTGCCCCTATAAAGATCAAAATATGTCTTTTTAGATATCATATTATATTATTATTATAGATCATATTTTCTCCTTTTAGAGTGTTCTCCAGCTGTGCTGTGCTGTAACATTGCAACATGTATTACTTCCCTCCGTTGTAATTGGGTTTGCACGTTCTATTGAGTGTGCCTGTCCTAGAACTCCATGTATCAGTGTAGTGACTGCGGCTCGGAGCATTCTGGAAGTCCATGTGAGATGAAAGCACCACCTCTGCCATTCTAATCCACACAAACGGACAGGCGGCTTTGAAGGCTCTCACCCCCTCTCCCCTCTCTCCTCTCTCTGCTTCACTCTTTGAATACAGGCTTTTCTAATTCTCCCTAAAAAGCTTTTCCAGAGGGATTATGGAGCTGATAGAAATTAAAGATTGAACGGGCCCTCCTCTGGGACCCATAATCACACATTCATGAGTACACGCCTGGTCACACTGTGCACGAGGAGACACAGGGACAAAGTGGACTTACAATGTTTACAGGCTTATTCATACTTTGTAGAGACATCACACTGGGGGTGTTCTACATGTATCTCTAATGTTCACCAGTTACCATGGTCACACAATGCAGACAAAAAAAATCTGGCCAAGTTACAGGTCAGATTTGTGGAGAGGCGACCGTGCTCACAGTCAGCATGTCTGTTTTTCTAGGTATTTTTGATCTATGAAACCACCTATAATTAAATAAATATAAGATAGAGCTGTTTAATCTCATACTGTGGAACATTCCAGACAGAGCAATGACATCTATAGAAACAAGAAAGACCCCCAACTCAGGTTATAGTGCGTGAAAACTTAAAAAAAAAACTTTCAACAAAAGGTGAGAGTGACTAACTGAAAAACTGTCGGCTAATGCTAACTAACTTGTGACTGTAATTTTTCGTGTGAACAACTCGTTGAACGACACTAATCAGCTCACCTAATGTAGTTCCAGTCTCTTTCTGACAGAATTTCTAACAGGGCAGTGCTTTTAGTTAGCTTCACAACCCCAGGGAGTGAGGATGAGCTCAGGGCAGGTTGTGATGGCGCTTTGGAGACAATTTCACAGATTATTTTCAGGCATTCCTCTGCAGGCGTATTGATTTGTAGTGTGCGTCGACTTCAGTTATTGGAAGCGCACTTCCACTGTCGTAATAGCGAGAGTTATCATGAATATAGTAAGAATATTGTGTCATTATTGAATATATGAGAGGAAAGGAGGAAGTCATTCTGTTTACATGAAGGTGTTCTCAAAAATATGGAAAATCAGATCCATCCAAAAACTAGTATCAAATTTGATACTCATTTGAGGAGGCGTCAATACCAAAAAGTCCCATTGACAGGACAGAAATGAACCTTTCCTGAATGTCTTTAGAATGATCTTGAGCTGTATCAGAACAAGTATAAGAGCACATAGACTAGTATACGCCCATGGACCACTGTGGAACCTACAGGACCACTGAGGGATTACACAGATACAAGACCACAAGTCTAGAAAGCTGGTTTGAACTAGTTTTGAACAGCAAATAGTCAGGGGATAATTGGTTAGAAGATGAATTTGCACTCTTTGGTCCTGCAAAGATATGAATTGTCCAATTTTTGGTTTTGGTTTCGGCATTTTCAGATCTTCAGTAAAGGATCCATTGACAAAAATGTAATTGTTTGCTTCATTTAGAGCTAATTCCCAGGACATCTCAGTCTTATATTCCAGTATTTGAGACAGGATGGTCTGAACAATTCTTACAGGAATATATGTATGTTGCAATAAATCATTATTAAGAAAGAGTATTTTGCTTCTAGGGGGTCTTAAAGGGATATGCCACCCCCAGGTCAAACTTGGGCATCTCCCCACAGTCCAGAGACTAAAATAAGTGGTGGAAAGCGTTTTTCTGGTAACCCAGCCATTGTCCAGGTCTGTCAGCACTGACCGCAGCGGTATCTGCAGCTACTCCGCGTTAGACTGGAGTCTAACGTCGCCAGAGAAAGATTTCGGCCAAAAGGAATTAATTTGCTCGATGCTTTTCCCAATTACTTTCTGTGTAGTGCGCATTCATATCGAGTGCAAATAAATGAGCAAATCAACACGGAGAGCTTGACTTGGTCATTTTGGGTGGGAACTATTTTTCAGTGCGGAAAAACACAACCGAAGCACACACCACGCTGCGTAACAGGGGAACTGCCTTCCTGGTGCGTAACAGGGATTCCCCTGTCAGCGTGGTGCGTGCTTCGGCTGTCTTTTTCCACACTGAAAAATAGTTCCCACCCAAAATGACCAAGTCAAGCTCTCCGTGTTGATTTGCACATTTATTTGGCCGAAATCTTTCTCTGGCGACGTTAGACTCCAGTCTAACGCGGAGTAGCTGCAGATACCGCGCGCGGTCAGTGCTGACAGACCTGAACAATGGCTGCGTCACCAGAAAAACGCTTTCCACCACTTATTTTAGTCTCTGGACTGTGGAGAGATGCCCAAGTTTGACCTGGGGGTGGCATATCCCTTTAAAGGCCCCATATTAATGTTATAATGTAGTTTCCTCATCACAAACAGACCTGGAGTTGTGTTGTTTCATTCAGACATGTTTAACACACAAATCCTGCAGATTTAGGCTGAGCACAAACTGAAAACACTCTTCCACCTTGTGATGTCATGTAGTGCTCCACTGTGTTTTTAAACTCCATACACCTTCATTAGAATCATTTGAATGATTTCATCTCTGGAATTGGCTACCTCTACTGAGCAAAAGGTAACTACCACTATCTACCACTTCATGACATCACAAGGTGGAGCAGAGCATTTCGAGCTTTGGAGATGTAGACATTATTAATAAAGGATTACTCAAACACGTGTGAATGAAACAACACAACAACTCCAGGTAAAGTGTGTCTAAGTCTAAGGTATGTTTTTGTTGAGGTAAGAACATTATAACATGACTTGAAGCTCATAAAAGTAAACTTTTAAGTTTTACTTTTGTTTGTCAGCGTGCATCCCCAATAATCAAACTACTGCACTACAATGTTCCACAGTAGCCTATGGTATCAAATGTATTTATCACCATGGATACAAGACCACCAAGCCAAGTTACAGGTCAGATCTGCAGAGAAAGATCACCTTGTTCACAGTAAGAGTCAGTCACCTACTTGTCTCCATAGTATGGCATTAAACGTATCCATCACCACGGTGACCAACAGGCCAAGTTTCCAGTCACAACTGTAGAGAGACCCCATTACCCCATTCACAGTAAGAGTGTCACATACTTGTCTCCACAGAGTTGTTGTTTTGCCTGAAATATTCCACAGTATGGCATTAAACATATCTACTAACATATACAGGACTTCACAGGACTTTGTTTTAAGTTCCGTTACATCTTGCTCTTTGTTACAGTGTTAAGCAGTATGCCAAGAAGACATAAAAGTCCTGCATTAGCCTCAGCCAATTTATTCAAGTAATGTACACTCTGAAACCACCCATCTGGAACTCCCCCCTAATAACACTGCACTTTCCTTCCTCCTTAAGCACCTCATATTCAGAGAGCGTACTATATCCTTTGGCACGTATTTCATTGTGTGGATGAATGCGGAGGATAAAATATGTAAGAGTATGGAAAAATGTCTGCTGACCTGGGCTTCTATCCAATAAGCTCCTTCTCTGATCCAGGCCTGTCCACAGTCTCTGAATAATAAAGAGAATAATAAAGAGAATACGCATATACTGGAGATGGATGGTTGCTCTCTCAGAATGTGATGGTGTATGACCGAGGAGATTGCCTCAGTTTTTTGTTTTTTTTTGTGAATTGCAAAAGGGTCATATCTAAGACTGAACAATGTTGGAAAAATACGGTATTGAGTGTTACAGTTAGAGTAGCAATTAATGTTATAGATTTGAGCGAAATATGTCTTGCCCCAGGTACAGATAAATTTGTCTATGACAGTGGCATAAAAAGGACCCCTATTTTCTGATCTATGTTATAATGTTTTGTCATCACAAACATGCCTGGACAAACCCTGCATATTTAGGCTGTGCTTTTCACTCAAACTGAAAAAAACAACAACTCTGTTCCACCTTGTAATACAGGAAGTGCTCCATTGTGTTTGTAAATTGTAAAAAGTAGCCGTTAACTTGAAAACTCAACATCATCACGGTGTAACAGAGCATTTTGAGCTTTGGAGATGTAGACAGACTAATAATAAAGGGTTACTCAAACATGTGTGAATGAAACTAAACACGAGTCCAGGTCTGTTTCTGATAAGGTAACAACATTCTAGACATGATTTAAAGTTCTCAAGAATCCATTTTGTGTTATAAAGGGCCTATAAAGGTGCACTGTGTAGTTTCTAGTGGAGGGTTCAGCACCTGAAATGTTATTGCTTTGTCTAGAATGTTCCACAGTATAGATTAAAGGAAAAGTAACGTTTTTTTTTACAATTTGAGCCTTATTTCGGTAATAAAACAAGTTGTTTTACTCACCCATAGCACTTTGGTGTCATATGGAGCACTTCCAGAGATGTTTTAAGATTTGCGGTTAGCCTGGCGCGACTTCTAGCCATAGCTCAGGGCATATAATATCTTCCCCAAGCATGTAATATGCCCCGTGCGGGCTCCAAATAACACAAACTTTAGCACTTTTCAAATCATAGAAGCCCGATGTCTTAGTCTACGATTTCGTTTGAAGCAAAAGTGGCCTGTAATCCGAGATTTAGCCATAGTTTACAGCTTTGCGTTTCATGTTTGGGTCCCGGGAGCTGAGAGCACAGTCCGCACATGCGCACTGGCCTCCTCATCTACTCGAAACTATGGCTAAATCTCGGATTACAGGCCACTTTTGACCACACGAAATCGTAGGCTAAGACATCGGGCTTCTATGATTTGAAAAGTGCTAAAGTTTGTGTTGTTTGGAGACCGCAAACAAGTGCCCCGAGAACTCATGATGGAGATCGCAAATCTAAAACATCTCCGGAAGTGCTCCATATGACACCAAATTACTATGGGTGAGTAAAACAACTTGTTTTATTACTGTAATAAGGCTCAGATTTAAAAAACGTTACTTTTCCTTTAAACCTGTCTATCACGAGGGAAACCAGCAGGTTATAGCACTATGTTACATTGCAGTTCAGATCTGTGGAGAGTCGCCCCTATTCACAGAAAGAATTATTGTATTTTTGAGCAATAGAAATAAAATAGAATAAATGCTAGATGGATATGTTTAATGTCATACCATGGAACATTCCAAACAAAGCAATATCCAGCTCTACAGCCAGTTCTCGTTCAATAACAGCAGGTGGTTTAAGTGCAAACTATTTGACTGTTTTTGTGTAAAAGGCTTTGTTAGATTCTTTATGTTCAGGAAATTAATATTTAAAGCCATTTCTCAGTTTCAATGAGACAAATTAAAATTGAATCAAAAATCGTGATTGATTAATATCGAGAAAAACAAGTGTGGTGCATTTTTGGTTATATTGCCCAGCTCTGTTTCTAATATTGTCAGTCAAATGCACATTATTTGTTTGAAGTGTTCATATAAAGCTCAGACTGTGTCAGTAAAATCTGTTTGATACAACAATTGACTGCTATATTTCAAATCTCTTCAGGCCCCGAAGCACAGAGGCATTTTCAGAATCCCAATTATTGAATATTGTGTTTCAAAATATGCACCTCGGGGGTTTAATTACAGTCTCACAATGGCACAATTAACAGGAACTTTAAACGTCCTCTTATCATCCATCAAGACTAGAGCCATTTTCTTATGCTAGAAAACCCTTTTTTTGTTCCTCACATCACATCGCTCTACATTGCTCTCCCCGGCAGCTTTTTTCTATTGTGTATTTGCCTCTCTCACCACATTTTAAACTGGGAATGGTATATTGGTTATGGGTTATCAGTGATATCTGTGATAGCTGTGATTTTGGAGGATTTCCCCAAATATCGATATCAAACATATATTGATAATATATTACCAGTTTGTCCTCACTGCATCAGGATTGTTTTTTTGCAGATCAGATTTTGATTTTGCTTGAAAATAAGATTGTCGATTTTTTTTTTCCTTCCAAAAATTCAATTTTTGATTCGATGTTCGATCAGACAAATCAATATTAATAACAGTTTGTTACCCTGCACAGTTGGATTCCCTAGTCTCCTAGTCTAATGTAAATGAAACCGTGCTGTTCCCTGCATGAGCTTTTCCACGTGTTATTGGGATCTCAGAGATTCTACCCACAACACATTCATCATCGTCCCCTGGTTTATCTGCATTTTGAAGAATCCATTGAAGTTCATGTTTTTCCCCAGAATGTTCAACACTACGGCATTTAATTTAACTATCTCCTTGGAGACAAGTGGACCTTATTACAATGCCAAGTTACAGGTCAGTTCTGTGGGTCCATTTACAGTAATAATGAATGTTTTAACTTTATTTTTTTTGAGAAATAAAAACACCTGTAAATGCACATTTAAACGTTCATATATCGAAGTCCCTAATGCCATGGCTCAATGAATACTTTGGTGCGGTCAGTGTCCTTGGGCAGGGGCAGTTAGCAGCAATGGTCTATAGGCTGCTCTGTCACGTCTCAGCTCAGTTTGGACTGCTGCCTGCTTAGATGCTTTCACTCAGAAGTAGGGGTGGGTATTGGCAAAGAAGTCACGATTCAATTCGAATCACGATTCATATGCCACGATGCGATACTATCACGATGCATCACGATACTTGAATTATTGCGATGCATTGCAATATATTCTACATACTTCAGTGAAAATGTACAAAAAAAAAGAGGATAACTTAAATATCAGTGGCTGTGTATCTGGGTAGTGTCTTCAATTGATACATAACTCTGAGCAACTCAATTCATAACTGGATTTATTGAATAACAAAAACAAATAAACCAAACCAATAACAAAAAAAGTGCATAGGATTTTTTCTAAAACAAAAAATGATGTTCAAACATTTGCCATTTTGGAGGTAGCTACCATCATAACAAACAATACCCTTTCACAAAGAAAAAAGTGCATAGGATTTATAAAAAAAACAACAACTAATTTGTTAATAATGAATTAATTAATAATTAATTAATAATCGATTTTTGGCATCAAGAATCGATGCAGTATATTGTGAAAGTTAGTATCGCGATGCATTGTCATGACGATTATTTTGCACACCTCTACTCAGAAGCAGAGTTTAGCCAAGGGAACGTTGCGAGCCATAAATAGAGTGGATCACCTGAAGAAGAAATCCAATGCACCATGCATTGATCCAGCTTTTTCAGTTCCGATACAAATTTCAAATGGATTTACGTTTCTGCTAATACCAATATAAACCAATACCAGTGCAAAGACTGTTAACAACAAGGATTTCTTTTTAGACTAGAATAAAATAAGACAAAACTGATCCAAATTAAATAGCTGTTATTTATCTCTCAACTACATGACTAAATGTTTTTTTGTTTTTGTTTTTTTAGGACAATATCCTGCATATTTTTCAGTATCGGCACTGATATCCAATACCAGTATCTGATCGGTGCATCCCTAACTACAACACTCTAAAACACTATAAATGCTTCTCAGTCCATCTCTGATCTGGGTTTTCTTTTTATAGTGTAACATTGTGTTCTGCTTCCTGATTGGCTAAGGGACCTTTGCCAGACCAGGACTAAAGGCGACTAAACCAGGTCTAGACCAGGTCTAAACAAGGTCTAAACCTGGACTGGACCAGGACTAAACCTGGACTAAACCAGGACTGGACCAGGTCTAGGCCTGGACTAAACCAGGACTAGTACCAGGTCTAAACCAGGATTAAAGCACCGCGTTTGGCTCTTTTCCTGGTTTCGTGCGGCTCTGCTATTGGAAGCAGCACCGGTGTACCCTGAGCCTTTACAACCGAACAGAGGCCAGTGAGTTTGTGGAAATGCAGCCGGCAGATGGATCCCTCTGTAAACGATCCCTACCTGTTCTTTTCCTGTCGGATTTGCGCTTAGTCGTGTTTTTGAGTCAGTCCGAGCACATCAAATCTCGGGTCTCGTGCTCGCAGCGCCGGTCAGGCTGCGCTATCACGTGTCCGCGAGCACACTTCTCCGCCCTCCCCCCACCACACGCTTCACTATTGATACATTTTGTTGAAAATCTACGAAAGTTTGAGTGTTTAAAACGAGAGAGAAATGTGAGAAAATGTTAATTCGAGGGATTACTGTACTGACAAATATCGGTCGTTAATATCGGCCCACGCATCGGGCCGATACCGATATGTTGAAATTTGGGCAATATCGGCCAATACCGATGTTGATGCCGATATATCGTGCATCCCTAGTAATAACCTCAGCTCCATCAAAAGGTGATATTTCTCCACAGTGTACACCCCACAGACAGGACAGTAGTCTGGCTTTTTAAAACCATTATTGATTTATTAGTGAACAATAATGAATAAATTTTGAGTTATGCAGCAAAATGCTTATAATTCAGAACACTTTTGGTGAGCTACTTGGAAGGGAGTAGAGAGCTACTGGTAGCTCCTGAACTACAGGCTGGAGACCCCAGCTGTAGAGATGCACCAATACCGATTTTGACAAAGAAGGCCATCTCGAGTGGGATGGCCGCCTTTGTCCACTAGGAGGTTGACTCATTCGTACACTTTTATCTACAAGGCCATGCTTGGACTACTGCCCTCCTACATATATAACTTAATCACACAGAGAAGTGTTGATTCTTATGGTTTGCGTTCAAATGATCAGTTGTTGCTCTCTGTTCCGTTTGTTCGCACAGAGTTGGGAAAAAGGGCTTTTGTCTTCTCTGCCCCCTCGACATGGAACAAGCTGCAAAAGGACTGGAAATTAACAGAATTTATCTCGTTGAATGACTTTAAATCCAGACTGAGAGCTCTTGAGACAGCCTCCATAAATTGTACCTGTTTTAACTAATTTTAATTTTTAATTTGTAATTTTAACAAATGTATATGTCGTTTTAATTGTGTTTTAATTGTCTTTTTGCTGCCTCTAGGTCAGGGCTCCCTTGAAAAAGAGGTTTTTAATCTCAATGGGATTTCCCTGGTTAAAGGTTTAAAAAAAAAAAAAAAAATTGATACTATGACTTTAAGTATCTGTTGATATCAACCGATACCAGTTCAGGGACTGAAAACAGCATTTATTTCCTGTAAACGAAAATAAGACAAACTGATTATGTTATGGAGCTATTATTTATCTCTCAAGTATCTACTGAACACTTTTGTAACTAAAAGTCCAAACATTATGAGACTTTCTGGACCAGTAAATAGTCTTATTACATCAACTTTTATGTCCATCCAGAATAACGGCTGAACTGATATTTGGAAGCCGATATCCGATCCAACACATGCTTCAGTACCGGCATCCTGAACTCCCTGCATTATTGTTGTAGTAGCTCTGCATTCTTGTTGGCACTAAGCCTGCTTCCTCTTTTTCATAGAGTACAAAATCATTCAATACAAGTAAAGAGCCTCAGATGTATGTGTAAAAAACGTGCCATGTTTCCTCTTGGCGGTCGATTAAAAAAACTCAAAGCATTTGGTCTGCATTTGCTGTCAACAGGAGGAAGAGTTCAGAGGTGGACTCGCACAAGAAGCAGTGAAATTGCCTTTCTAAGCTCAGTTCACTGTAGTTGTGTTGTGTTCACTGACTATCTGCTGTTTCTATGATGAAGGCAATCTGAACATAGTCGCATTAACTACCTCTCTATGCCCGTTTGAATAGTCACTGTGAACCTGCTATGAACCCTTTTCTTAGACAATGGCCATTTCTCAATTCAGCGACGGCACGCTTGTGACTGTGCACTCAGTCTGTCGTCGAGACGGCGCACACTCGCTCTGTCCTTAGTGCACTACGTTTCTCACATGGGTGTCTGCGAAATGGAACAGGTCTTGCCTCAGCTCAATGAGCCGGGTGGTCTGCTCCTTGTTCCCTAAAGACAAAAATATTATTCTATTGCGACTAGTAATACTTGGAATTGGGACATGGCCAATGTTCCCCCTAATTTTTAATGTGTCTGAGCAAACACACTAACTCCACATCCGAAATGCACATGGCTACACTGTAGAATATCCAACATTACAACAGCAAAGGAGTGTAAGGGGAAAAGCATGTGAACGGTAGTACAGGTGCCGTGATCTATGCCATTACGGCTACCGTCACACATGTTTAGCGTAGTTTATGAAGAGTTTCATGTAGCAGGTGAGGTGAACCAGTGCGTATATTTTATAGTGACGTCGCAACTCTCACTTGTGGATGTCGCTGGCGAGTCGGTCTTTGTAGTCATATATCCTCCCGCGCTGTGCATGCTGGGGCTTTTAAGTGTGCGAAGCGTGCATGTTTGCACGCTTGGTCCACGCCCCGATTTCCATGGAAACGACGGCGCCGTTCAGAGCTCATCTTAACGGTGCAGGGGGAAAAAACAAATGGAATGACGCGCATCCCCTTCCAAGGACGCTCACAAGTGTGCCGTCGCTGAATTGGGAAACGGCTAATCTTTATTGATCCACAAGGGAAATTGTTTTGGGTACGGTAGCTCACTCATCAAATATAATATACGTATAATATATAATAGAATGTAGGAAGGAAAAAAAGGGGGGAAAAAATAGATGGAATAGCAACCAAAGAGCAATATACCAGTGTCAGATGAGAGATAATTATATACATAAAAAATTATGTTAATAAATATATATGTACAAATCAGATTTAAATAGAAAAGTAGTAGTCAAATATAAAATGCAACATCAAATAAGATGTACAATACCAGCTACCAGCTTTTATAGGTTTTTCTAGGCGCATGTCACTGCTCAAGGTCTGGCGTGAAAGAAAAACACACAACTGTTTTAAACAACACATTTTCAGGAGCCTCTGATCAATACGAGCGTTGGTAAATGGTCACATTTTTATATAGTGTTTTTCCACCCCTCCACTCAAAGTGCTTTTCAGGTATCGTATCGGCAAGTATTCAGACCAACTCACTGATCCGACGCCACTCTGTATTTTCCTGAATGAGGATCCATAGATGCAACAGCCGGTAATATGTCTGTGGCTGATGCTAATCCTAATAATGACAGAAACGACATCTGTGTGACCTCTCTGATACCTTCATTTAGCCTTTAGTGTGGACGCTCAAATTAGTAGAAAAATACGGTGAGTGCAGCCCAACAACAGTGTTAACTCCGACTTTGTTTAGAGTCTTTTTACAGGCCTCACTGTGTTTTAATCTGCACTGTGGTAGAGAAGATGTATTTTTTGCTCTTTTAATACTGTAACAAAATTGAGTAGCCATATTTCAGTCCGATATTGGTATTAGTATCGGGGAGAACACCAAGGCCAAGTCTCGGTATTGGATCCCAAAGAAAATTGCATCAGAACAACACTACTTCTGTGGCTAATGTGTGTAGAATCCCTCAGTCGTCCAAGTAGAATCCACGGCAAAAGGAGAAATTCAATTTGTCATATGGACAAAAGTTTATTTGGTCGAATACGTTTCGCAGCGCAGTTTCGCAACGCAGTTTCAAAGTAATTTCATTGTAGTTAGCACCTCCTTTCGTGTGGATATAGGCAGTGTTCTCCAGCACTCTGACCAGAACTGAAGAAGCAGCTTGGATGAGCTGCGAAACGTATTTGACAAAATAAACTTTTGTCCAGCTGACAAATTGAATTTCTCCTTTTGCCTCTATGGCTAATATTTGGTTCATTCTGTTATTTATTTGTTGCTGCTCATATTTATTCTATGATACTATTTAAACTGTGGTTTTGCTGGGATTATCGAGCATTATTGTTATTGCGTCAGTGGCATAAAGTAGTTTCAGGTCTATCATTTATCAGGATTTTTTCCTCTGTAGCGATATAGCGGAGGTAAAATCCTCCAGCTTAGGTCCTGACCAACATCATGGAGATGGGTCCCCGGGTGCCTGAAAGACGAGCTGCCCACTGCTCCTGAAGGATGGGTCAAATGCAGAGAAATAATTTCCCTGCGGGGATGAATAAAGTCTGTCTTCTTCTTCTTCTTCTTCTATATCGTGCTTCACAATTTGTTATCGTGACAAACACTTGGCTATGACAGAACTGGCTGTAACAGAACTGTCATGTCATCACAGTATTTATGTTTCAGTAATAGAAGGTTGTCCCAGCACTGCAGACCTGTGTGTGGAATGAGAGGAAGCACCTGGAGCCAGCGTAGAGAAAATGCTAACTCTTCACGAAACGCACGAGCGACGCCACTGCACAAACCAAACCACACGCTCAGCAATTTGAAAAATGCACCCAGCTTATGGCATTTACAGCCTGCTCCCCTCGCATGGACATTATAGTATATACAACCTTTGACTGCACTTAGGTCTAATTGGTATCAAGTGAGGAACAGTGGAGAACATGAGCAGAAGAAAAGGCTGACTGTTGTTTTTTGCAACTACTATGCAGTAGTAATATAATTTATTATGAGTACTAGTACACTACCAGTCAGATGTTTGGACTCGCCTTCTCATTGACATTTTTGTTTTAAATATATGTTTATTACTTTTGAGATTTTATATACAGACAGAAGCAAATGTATGACATTAGATATATAAAATGATATTAAATGTTCTCTTTTCTAAATCCATATATCTTGCTTCATAAAAATGTAGAAAGTAGTAAGGAAAAAAAAATACAAAAAATACAAAATACATTTAAACGGCATATTTTCAGGAGCCTGTGATCAATAGGTGTGTTCATGGTCCTGTTTAGGGGTTTGATTTAAACAAAAAGAGAGAATAAAAAAATAAGAAAAAAAGATTTCATTCAGTGTTTTTTTTTATTAGTTTGAATTTTTTATATACATACAGAAGACATCAAATATATTAAGCAAGATATATGGAATTATGTAGTTAAAGTGAATTAACTGCTAAATATTTTCTGACATGTCAAAGGATGGCTAATTTGAAGATTTGGTTATTAAATATTGGTTATCTTTTTTTTTTCCTTCTACATAATTCCATACATCTTAGAGCTGGGCGATATGGCCAAAAATAAAATCTCAGATAAAAAAATAAATAAAAAAAATCAGATTTCCGATTTTAGTCGATTTTTCTCTGCCCTACTCAAAAACAAATAACAGATGACAGACAAATGGCTCAAAACAATGCAACGTTCAGTTATATAAATATCTTTCTTTTATAAAGAAGCATTTTATGGAGCTAAATTATTCCCTGATTGTGGGAAAGATGGACTGGAGTGGGTAGTGTTGTGTTTTAAAAACCAAACCAGTTCCATATAACAGATGTAGCGACACCTTTGTTTGGTACAAGCTCCGGCTTTAGCTCACTTGCTAGCCACGCTAGCTCGTACAATGTTTGGCACGCCCCGCTAACTTACCCGTGTAAAACGTGGCCACGCATTAGTTCCGCTCACATGTAAAAAATAAATAAAAAATTGATTTTCATAAAAACACATCGTCCTGAACTGTAAAGTCGAATTAATCGATTTCATCAATAAATCGCGCAGGTCTAATACATCTTACTTCATATATTTGGTCTGTTCTATAACAAATCTCAAAAGTAGTAAACGTAAAGCTGGGCGGTTTGACCAAAAATTGATATCACTGTATTTAAAAAAATTATATCAGTGTCACGGTATTTGACAGTATTTTTTTTTAATGCATGACTAGGTGTTATCCTCATTTCCTAATAATTTAGAGAATAATTAATGCAGTAAATTCGACTTGGTAAAACATATCTGGGATCCAGAGCTTTAATCGTCTCCTTGAAGCACCTTTCTCAACAGGACTAAGTGGTACCATGTCTGTGGCTAAGTGGATAGTAACAGTGTTGGTAATAGCGTTCCACCGTTTGCTTTTCTTTTCATAGGCGGTCCCCTTAGCAAACGCGTCTTTGAGTGACGTCTGAGTTGCGTTTTGTGTTGCAGCGCCAACTTGAACGTTACCTGCAGACGTGGAAGAGGATGCAGATCTTAGTTTCATGCATTCTTCATATTCCAGGACATGTTTGTGACGGAGGTGGTGAAGCAGATCGCTTGTGTCACCTCCTGCGGCTACAACTTTACGCCGGCAAGATTTACAGAATATGGTTGTTTGGTCAGTGTAAGATTTTTTAAAGCCGAAGTACTTCCACACAACTGACATGGCTCCTCTTTTCAGTATAAGTTCCTCTGTGTCTGTAACATTTTCTCCGTCCATGTTGCTCACCGCTCAACACACACTGAGCTTCCACCGCTCTCACGCCACTGCAAAACAGTCTCCCTCTCAAACAATGTCCCACGGTGCGACGTTCCACCGCTCTGTGTTCCTGACGTTTTGTACGCACACACTCACCAGTATTGGGATATGAATATTCGGTATGAAGCAGCCAGCCCTAAGTAAACGTACAGAAAAAAAGCATTTAACAAGAGGCTGAGTCCAAACTTTGACTGGTAGTGTACGGATACTGGTAAAGAGTGTGTAACTTTGCTTATAACATTGTACACATTAGCCGTGTCAGTCTGAAGAGACGGTTACACAGTGATCCAGTGCTTTTCTTTTAAATGCAAATGTCAAACTTGCTTTATAGGGATTAAGACACAACAATGAAAATAAAAAAAACACTTGTTTTAGTCATAGAATGTAATTTTTATACACAAAATAATAGTACTTTCTTTGTTACCATGAGGTATTATATGGATTCTGATAAGGCTCAAATTTTGTTCTAAATATGTGATTTTTTTTTTTTTTCCAATACTTGCTGAAATGAGTATCTAGTTTGAATTTATTTATTTATTTTTTTACTTTAAAAATGCACTATATAACTATTTAGTTGGAGGTCCGTCACCTACGTATGAAATTAAACGGCTCAATCTCACATTTATTCAATTACAGGTGGTTTTATAGCTCAAAAATGCCTAGAAAGACAGATATTCTGATTTTGAGCGGGGTCGCCTCCCCAGAGATCTGACTTGTAACTTGGTCTGGTTTGGTCTCCATGAAGATAGAAAGGTTTAATACCATACTGTGGAACATTCCAGACAAATCAATAACGTCTCCATGATGTTATTGTAGATCTGTGGAGAGGCAATCCTGCTCACAGTCAGAATGGCTGCTTTTGTATTTTTTAGCTACAAAACCACATGTAATTTAATAAATGTAAGGTAGGACTGTTAAATGTCATATTGCGGAGCATTCCAGGCAGAGCAATGACATATCCGCAGAAACAAGCATTATGATCCTTGTCTCTTTAAACCTAGTCTGATGTGAGTTTTTTGCCAAATTTCTATCCAAGTATTTGTGTGTTCAGCTCCCATGGGGATTAACGGCTCCTATCCACCCTTCGCTCCCTGACAATACTTTTTTATGCTGAGTTACCACATCCCGACACTGTGTCCACGGATAAATAAAGATGGCCGACAGCTGCAGGCGGGACAGAAGCAGGACAGGAGCGAGACGGGAGCGAGACAGTGGGGAGGGAGAGGAGGGGCACCAGACGGACTGCTGTATTTTTATCAGGGCATTAGCAGATTAGGCACTCACACTAACAAGGTCAGGGGAGCGTGCCAGAGCTGTGGAGAGGAGCACATACTAAAGGCCTCCACACAAGTGTCATTACCAAAGAGTTGGAGATAGAACCTGCAGCATACTCAGATTTAGGGCGGTCATTTACCATTCATATTAAAGAGATAGTGTGTTTTTTTATGTTAATCTGTATGGGTTTCCTTCTAAAAGTTACGTGTGTTACCTCTGACAGTCTCAGCTGATCCCGGTTCTGCTCGCTTTTTGGAGCCCACGTAGGTAGATCCGGTAACTTCCCTGGAACATGAAATAAAGCTTGTTTTTCTTCTCAAAACAAAACATTTGTTAGAAAGGTGATATATTTGCGTCCGAAACAGTTGTCCACGAAATATCCAGCAGCGTATTTCGCATTCGCGTATTGTCTCTCTCCACTCGTATCACTACGCCCATGTTAACTCTATCAGCCTGTTCACCTTCAGCGGATACGCCGAAGTTTACAAGTGAACAGACTAGACCAGGTCTAAACCAGGTTTAAACCACCGCATGCGGCTCTTTGCCTTGTTTCGTGACCATCGTGGTCACGATGAGCGGGTGCATGTGTCCGCTCGCACCCCCCTTCCCCCCACTCCTCACTATGAATACATTTCGTTGAAAATCTACGAAACTTTGAGTGTTTAAACAAGAGAGAAATGTGAGAAAATGTTAAAACCAGTCTGAGAAAAGTGTATAATGTGTGTGGTGAGGCGTTTACAGCCTTAAAACATGTATACGCTTCACAGCAAGAAGGCTCTGGGTTCGATCCCCGTGTGGCACGTTGGTATGGCCGTAAGATTTGGATCGCCTGAGCCTTTCTGTGTGGAGTTTGCATGTTCTCCCCGTGTCTGGGTGGGTTTCCTCCGGGCACTCCGGTTTCCCCCATCAACCCAAAACATGCACCATAGGTAAAAAAAATCCTCCAGCTGTGTTCCTGACCAAACCGAAGCAAGAAGATCATGGAGATGGTCCCCGGGCGCAGTAATGTGCTGCCCACTGCTCCTGATAACAGGATGGGTTAAATGCAGAGATGAATTTCTCCTGTGTGAGATCAATAAAGTCACTTCTTCTTCTTCTTCTTAAAATATAAAGTTGTACTACTTCGCTGATTTCACTTATTACGGGTTATTTCTGGAACCTAACCCCCGTGATAAACGAGGGACCACTGTACTCTTTAAAGGGCCCATATTACTCCATTTCCTGATCTGTTATAATGTTGTTTCCTCATCACAAACAGACCTGGAGTTGTGTTTTGTTTCATTCACACATGTTTAACACACAAACCCTGCAGATGTAGGCTGAGTTCCTCCCTCAAACAAAAACACTCACAAGCTAGAAATGCTCCACTGTGTTTTTAAACTTCATACACCTTCACCAGAATAATTTGGAAGATTTCAGCACTAGAATTGCCAATCTCTGCTGAACTAAAGGTAAAAGGTAGCTATTAACTTGAAAACCACTGCTTCATGACATCATAAGGTGGAAAGGAGCGTTTGGAGCTTTGGAGATGTAGACAGACTAATAATAAAAAGGTTACTCAAATATAAGTGAATGAAACAAAACACAACTCAAGGTACGTTTTGTGTGCTGCCTTTAGTGGCCTTGGCAAGTTCAAATAGTCGGTGACATCACAAGACTTCCCTGATTACATCTGGCATATTTAGTCCTCCAGGTACTACCCAGTTTAGCAGCTCAATTTAGTTGACGTATTTAGTCTCGCTGTTTTGCGAAGTTGTCTTCATTTGAGCAGCCAAAATTGCTTTGTTTTGCTTTCAATTGCTATTGCAGCATCTGTGTGGTCCTGATCTAATAATACACAGTTGCTAATGACTGTAGTGATCTCAGTTGGCTCAGTCTCTGCCCCTGTGTATCTGCCTCGTCCGAGTCCATTCCATCTATGTTTTAGTGTCTTCTAAAGAGCTCATCTGACATGTCCTCTCTTTGCTGTCCCCCTCTTTTCTCTGGAGAGTAACATTGTTGAAATATGGTGTTAACTGGAGCCTTCACTGCCTGGAGCTGTGTTAAAGGTCCCATGGCATGAAATTTTCACTTTCTGAGGTTTTTGAACGTTAATGTGAGCTCCCCTACCCTGTTTAGCCCCCCCCCCCCCATGGTTAAAAGTTGTGAAATGTCTAAACCGATCCTTTTCTGCGTTAGAAAAAATCGGAGCTCAAACGGGCGATTTTGAACAAGGCACCTTATTGACGTCAGATCGAAAAAAGAAATGCAAATGCAGTTCCACCCCCGTCTGTCTGTACTCAGCGTCTCTGTAAATCACGCCCAGAGAGTTTGGACTGCGATTGCGCTAGGCAATGCGAAATGCGTTTTTTGATTTGCCTGGAGGCACGTCCGAGTGTTTCTATGCTCGGAAGTCCTTTATCTGAGCCTCTGGACCTTTGAACAGCAGTGGTTTAATTTTATTATCTGTGGAAATGTGTTTATTTTTCAATGGAACGCTTCAAATCTCTTCCCCCGTGCAAAAACACGGAAATGGATCAGCTGAGAGCGGAGAGTTTGGCCACGCCCCCACCCTCTACTATAGGCCAGCTCTTTTCTCCTCATTTGCATTCAAGCAACAACGCCCATAATGGCCTGTTCAGAGAGAGAAAAATTACTCTTTCTCATCTTATCTCTGTTTCTCATGCACTGAGTGTTGATTTTGAAGAAGGATTCATTTACAGTATTAGGGAACCATTAAGGAGCCATATAAAAGCATCAAGAAGTACCATGTCATGGGATCTTTAAGCTGGAGTGTTCTTCATTCCTGGATGAAATCTCAGTTTAACTATTGAGATCATATCACACTGATGGAATGTTGCACAGCATGGCCTTAAAACGCCCATATTACATTACATTTTGATCTGTGTTATACAGTTTCCTCATCACAAACATGCCTGGAATTGTGTTTTGGTTCATTCACACAGGTTGAACACACAAACCCTGCAGATTTAGGATGAGTTCTTCTCTCAAACAGAAAACACTCTTTTCCACCTTGTGAATGTCATGTGGTAATACGGTAAACTCCATACACCTTCACTAGAATCATTTGGACTTGAAAATGACCACTACATGACATCACAAGGTGGAATAGAGCATTTTGACCTTTGGAGACTAATAATGAAGGATTACTTAAACATGTGTGAATGAAATAAAACACACCATTCCACTTTGTGATGTGAACTGCTCCACTGTGTTTTTAATCGTTACTAATAATAAAAACACTTTCTTAAGACGATAGAATGTAATTTTCAACAAAAAATCGCAGTACAGTGGTACCTCACCTTACGAACGACCCAACAAACGAAAATTCCAAGTTACGAAACGCCTTCACGGTAAATTTTGGTCTCTAGATACGAAAGAAAATTCAAGATACGAAACGCGAAATCTCAAAAATTCAAATAATGCGCGCTCAGCCACACACATACGCTTTTCTCAGACTGGATTTAAACTTTTCTTACATTTGTCTCTGTTTAAACACTCAAACTTTCATAGATTTTCAACAGAATGTATTAATAGTGAAGCGTGGGGGGAAGGGGGAGGGGGGAGAAGTGTGCGCGGGGACACGTGTGATAGCGCAGCATGACCCGGCGCGGGGCTGCAAGGACGAGACCCGTGCTCAAACCGTGCCTCCTCTAAAACAGGATTAAACCAGGTCTGAACCAGGTCTAAACCAGGTCTAAACCAGGATTAAACCACCGCGGCTCTTACCTGCGTTCGTTCATGCGCTCGGACTGCGTGCGGTCCCCTCCTCGCTGCTCGCCTCAGCTGTGACTCGTGAGAAACCAGGAAATAGACCCGCACGCGGCGCTTTAATCCACCTGGTCTAGTCCTGGTTTAGTCCAGGTTTAGTCCTGGTCCAGTCCAGGTATAGACCTTGTTTAGACCTGGTTTAGTCCACGTTTAGTCCTGGTCTAGTCTCTTAGCCAATCAGGACCCAGAACACTATAGTTACACTATTAAAAAAAAGTTACACTATTAACAAAAACTTGGAACGGGGCCTTGGAACGAATCAGGCTTTTTCCATTGAAATAGCTACTCAACTTACGAAAAATTCATGTTACGAAACCACTTCTGGAACGAATTAATTTCATAAGGTGAGGTACCACTGTACTTTCTTTTATTTTACCATGTGGTCTTATAGTGTATCAGTGGTCCTGTAGGTTTCACAGTGGTCCATGGGTGTATACTAGTCTATGTGCTCTTAGACTTGTTCTGATACAGCTCAAGATCATTCAAGACATTCAAGAAAGGTTCACTTCCGTCCTGTCAATGTGACTTTATAGTATTGATACCTGCTGAAATGAGTATCTACTTTCAATGCTAATTCTAGGATTGATTAATCGGTTATTATCTGATTTTTGATTCTTTTGACAATCCTAATTAAAGGTGCATTGTGTAACTTTACTAGTGGAAGCTTTTCAAATGTCAAATGCTTTTCTCCATCGAGATGTTACTGCTTTGTCTGAAAGTATGACGTTAAACTTTTCTACCTTTATGGAAACCAACCCAGACCAAGTTATAGGTTAGATCTGTGGAGAGGTTTTTGTAGGTATGTTTGAGCTATAAAACCAGCTGAAATTGAATAACTGTAATGTTGAGCTGTTTAATGTCATATTGTGGAACATTCCAGGCACCACAATGATGTATCCATAGTAGGAATGTCAACAATTAATCGACTTACAATTAATTGTTGATCAAGACGTTGGCCGAACAAAATGCATTAATTGTAACTAATCGCTAGAGGGCGCTACTCTGGAATGTGAACACGAGATGCGAACCCACTCGCGAGAAAGACCATAGCGTTACATCATGTAACCCTTTCCTCTCTGGATGTTGCCATACAACTCACAGTAGAGCTGGACCTAGAACCATATGTTTTTGAAATGATAAAAGCATGTAACTTACATGCTGCACACCCGTGGTCACGAAACAAGGCAAAGAGCCGCAATTCTGGTTTAGACCTGGTCTAGTCCTGGGCAGGGCGCACCGCGCTCATTCAACGGCACTGCCATGTCCCGGGACGCGACGCGCACCAACCCCTTGGAGAAGTGCGCGACACGTACACCACCGGCGCGAGGCTGCGTGTACACCGGGGCTGCGAGCACGAAATCGATCCGCGGCACCCGGACCGCGGAGCCACAAACCAGCCGCACGAAACCAACAAAGAGCGGCACGTGGTGGTTTAATCCTGGCTTAGTCCAGGTCTAGACCTGGTCTAGTCCTGGTTTAGTCCAGGTCCAGTCCAGGTTTAGACCTGGTTTAGACCTGGTTTATTTCTGGTCTAGACCTGGTTTAGTTCACGTTTAGTCCTGGTCTAGTCTCTTAGCCAATCAGGACGCAGAACACAATGTTACACTATTAAAAAAAATGTTACACTATAAAAAAGAAAAAAGAAAAAATCCGCAAAACAGCGAGGCCGCGAATATTGAACCGCGATAGAGCGAGGGATCACTGTATTTTGTTATTCAGCATCAATACATTTGTCTGCTTTTTGCTAAGGAATAATTAATTGAGGAATATACAATATAATAATACTATGATATATTTTTGACTCAGTGTTATGTTACTATAGCTTATATTCTTAAAGACCCTATTGAAACACTAAAATTCAGGTGAAAAACGCCGCTTATCAGTTAATCGTAAGTCGATCGATAAGGTCAATCAACTATAGATTAATGAATTAATCGATCATTTGCATCCCTAATCCATAGAAACAGGAAGGAGACGGACCTCCATCTGAAAAGCTACAAACTGCACCTTCAATAGTAAAATGGCTGTCTTCTTAAATTCTTAACATTATCCCTACCTGGTATGAATCCATAACTCTCACTTGTGTAACACAGCTGACATGTCATATGCTGTTGGCTGGCACGCTGACTGCCTGGAGGTGTATTGGGTACAGTGTGGATGCAGAGAGGCTGTGGGCGCTGTAATGGAACACATCACTGTCCATTAAGATAGACACGCCCGAATAGCAGCTCTGTGAGACAGCCAGCGGGAGAGGTCAGCTACAGGAGTAGACATCCAGGACACGCATGCTCCACTTCAGCAAGACTCAAGGGCAAGCTAAAGGCGATCTGATAGAGTCTGTTTCACCTCTGTCACGGTGCGGCGCCATGCTTCTCTGCAGGAGCTTCCTCTGTGGAATCATCTAGTCATTGGAGAAGATTATAGGCTTCTCTGTAGTATCTGGAGCAGAGACGGACCAATATAGGTTTTGATCATTTTCCTCAAATCAATTTAAATTTACTACAAACTCACCCAGAGCCCCTTTTTTACCACAAACCTTTAAAGATCCCATGACATGGTACTTCTTGATGCTTTTATATGGCTCCTTAATGGTTCCCTAATACTGTAAATGAATCCTTCTTCAAAATCAACACTCAGTGCATGAGAAACAGAGTTAAGATGAGAAAGAGTCATAAATATCTCTCTCAAACACTTTATTCTGGGCGTTGTTGCTTGAATGCAAATGAGGAGAAAAGAGCTGGCCTATAGTAGAGGGTGGGGGTGTGGCCAAACTCTCCGCTCAGAGCTCTCAGCTGATCCATTTCCGTGTTTTTGCACGGGGGGAGAGATTTGAAGCGTTCCATTGAAAAATAAACACATTTCTACAGAAAATAAAATTAAACCACTGCTATTCAAAGGTCCAGAGGCTCAGATAAAGGACTTCCGAGCCTAGAAACACTCGGACGTGCCTCCAGGCAAATAAAAAAACGCATTTCGCATTGCCTAGCGCATTCGCAGTCCAAACTCCCTGGGCGTGATTTACAGAGACGCTGAGTACAGACAGACGGGGGTGGAACTGCATTTGCATTTCTTTTTTCGATCTGACGTCAATAAGGTGCCTTGTTCAAAATCGCCCGTTTGAGCTCCGATTTTTTGTAACGCAGAAAAGGATTGCAAATGCTCAGTTTAGACATTTCACAACAGGGTAGGGGAGCTCACATTAATGTTCAAAAACCTCAGAAAGTGAAAATTTCATGCCATGGGACCTTTAAAAGAGCTGTGTAGTCAGGTTTAGTGCAGTTATCTCTTTGTATTAAAGTGTTCAAATTAAAGTGCTTCTTCATTTCTGGTTAGACAATGGTGGACACTGCCTTATATGTGCCTGAAGGGAGGGGCTAACTACAATGAAATTACTCTGAAATTGATACACCTACTTGTATACGGTTTCTGTTTGCTAGCCAAGTCTATTGAGAAACTGTACACAGAAACTGTAAACAAGCAGTGTTAGATTCATTTTGTTGTCCCCCTTTGGACTCAACACCCTCAATTTCATTATCCAAAAGTCAAGATGGCAGCTGCGATGAGAGCCTTTTTCATACATTCACTTTTTCTGACTATGCCCTGTGTTAAGTGTAGTATGCGTGTTTGTTTGCATGTCATTTCACTTGCGTTAAAGCCACATAAGATAGTTTGTCTAAGGATTTGTCATTGTTTTTGCAGGCACCGGCCAACGCCCACAGCTCCATTGCCATCACTTCTGGTTTACAAGCTATAAAACCTCTTTTGTCAACGCAGCTCGGCTCACACACAAAAATGTTAATTGCCATGGCGAGCGTTGTCACGATACTAAAACTCGATTTTGAAATTAAATGGTACTCTAAATGGTACTGTTTCCAATGCCCCAATGATAATAAAAAGCACCCTTTCTTTAAACAATAGAATGTCATTTTCAACATTAAATCTTCTGTATTCCCATGTGGTCTTGCTTAACTGACTATCTACTTCCAATGCTCGTTTTAGTATTGATAAGCATCTGGTTTTCGATACTTCTGACTATAGATAGACCGATATGTACAGCCGCTATTTGAACTTTTAGCATGTTTTGGTCAATCTGCTGCCTAAAAACAAAGTTTTATTTTAACACATTAATTAGAAGAGAAAACTACACTAAATGTGACTACACAGTTTCCTTATGGGTTTGTGGTAAAACAGGGCTATGGGTGAGTTTGTAGTCAATTTAAATTACATAATATGAGGAAAACAATCTAAATTGGCCCGAAATATTGTCTCAAAAATTTCGGGAGAGCTTTTTTGGGCACGGGTTGCTCTGGATTCTAAACAATGGTCTTCGGCAATGTAAAAACCCATACCGGTTTATCTCTATTTTTCACAATGGTAAAGGTTCATGAATGTGACTTTTTTAGTATCAATACCTGTTCAAATGAGTATCTAGTTCCTATACTAGTTTTAATATTGATTAGCATTTGGTTTTCCATACTTTTGACAACCATATCTGTGACCATGGTACATATTAAGCTTGCGGTGTTTTCCCTGGCGTGGTTGGAGCCTGGCTTCGTTGGCGTAAGACTGCTCGGAGTGAATCACTGGACACTGGGTGGGAATGGTGGTGGCGGGGCCGGCCGCCAACACAACCCCTCACTTTGTAGCCGTAGCGATAAGATTTATGAGCGCGAAGAGGCCAGCCTGAGGGAGGAATCCGCATAAGATCTGCTCTGGCTTATCTGGATGTCTCCCCTCCCCCACCCTCCATCCCTCCGTCCCTCCCGCCTTCTCCTCTCTGTCTGAGTGCTGTGGAACTCAAGTGTGCGACCTTGACAAGAATGCGGTGCGTCGCGGTAATAGATAGTGTTGTAGTCAGCTGACCTGTGGCCGCAGTGGGACTGGGGGGGGGTTCGAACTAGTTAAACAGGAATATAATGCGATCTATTTGTACGGCACAAGGTACTGGGGGCTCCATTGTTCAACTGGAATCCCCATGGGCTTAAAGCTCCCACATGACTGTTATTTGCACTTTTTGGACTAATTTTTGGGATGTTGTTGCCTCAGTATTTATGTATTTTCTGATCTATCTTATAATGTTTCCTCATCACATTAGACATATGTGGAGTTGTTTTGTTTCATTCACACATGTTTAACGCACAAATCCGGCATATTTAGGCTTTCTTCTCTCAAACAGAAAACTCTCTGTTCCACCTTGTGATGTGTGTACAGGAAGTACTCCACTGTGATTTTAAATTCCATACATATTCTCTAGAGTCATTTTAGATGATTTAAGACCTGGAATTACCAATCTCTACTAAACAAAAGGTAAATGTAGTTGTTAAAGGAAAAGTAACGTTTTTTTTTACAATTTGAGCCTTATTTCGGTAATAAAACAAGTTGTTTTACTCACCCATAGCACTTTGGTGTCATATGGAGCACTTCCAGAGATGTTTTAGATTTTCGTTAGCCTAGCGCGACTTCTAGCCATAGCTCAGGGCATATAATATATTCCCCGAGCATGTAATATGCCCCGTGCGGGCTCCAAATAGCACAAACTTTAGCACTTTTCAAATCATAGAGGCTCGATGTCTTAGTCTACGATTTCGTTTGAAGCAAAAGTGGCCTGTAATCCGAGATTTATCCATAGTTTACAGCTTTGCGTTTCATGTTTGGGTCCCGGGAGCTGAGAGCACAGTCCGCACATGCGCACTGGCGTCCTCATCTACTCAAAACTATGGCTAAATCTCGGATTACAGGCCACTTTTGACCACACGAAATCGTAGGCTAAGACATCGGGCTTCTATGATTTGAAAAGTGCTAAGGTTTGTGTTATTTGGAGACCGCAAACAAGTGCCCCGAGAACTCACATTATGGAGATCGCAAATCTAAAACATCTCCGGAAGTGCTCCATATGACACCAAAGTGCTATGGGTGAGTAAAACAACTTGTTTTATTACCGAAATAAGCCTCAGGTTGTAAAAAACGTTTTCCTTTAACTTGAAAACTACTGCTTCACCATATCACAAGATAGAACAGAGCATTTTGAGCTTTGGAGATGTAGAGAGATGAATTACTTAAACCTGTGTGAATGAAACAAAACACAACTCCAGGTACTATATGTTTCTGAGGAGGTAACAGTGTTATAACAGCAGTCAGTTTTAATTCCTATGGCTTTGGGTTGTAACGTTGCATTTTGGTGGACTTCCATGCTCATTCTGTGAAACACTTGTTGAAAAATTTGTTGGTTTAGTTTTGAGTTTGACTTTTTGCTGTGTACAAAACATTCACTAAACCTTTCACAATTTACAGCTCTGGAAAAAAATAACACACCACTGCATATTTTTCTGAAATCAGCACCTCTACATGTATTACAGCCATTCCATTCCAGCGTCTGTTGAATTCCAACACAAACACAAAGCCGAGCTACTTCAGTTCTTGCATCAGGAGTGGAATAAAGTCACCCAAGAACAATGTGAAAGACTTGTGGAGAGCATGCCAAGACGCATTACGCTGTGATTAAAAATAACGGTTATTGCACCAAATATTAATTTCTGAACTCTTAAGTGCAAGTATTAGTATTATGTTGTTTTAAAATGAATTTGTCAGTTTTTGCAAATAAATGCTCTAAATGATAATATTTTATTTGCAATTTGGGGGAAATGTTGTCAGTAGTTTATAGACTCAAACAAAAATGTTCCTTTTGCCCAAACACATACCTAAAATTAGTAAAATCAGAAAACAAATCATTTTGCAGTGGTCTCCTGTTTATTCCCAGCGCTGTAGATCAATGTAATTCCAATTTTTAGTCTGAAAGTCACTTTCACAGTTTCCTCTGGTTCCAAATACCGGTTTTATCTTCAAATAGTTTGGAATAGGCCTATCTCCGGTTGAAAACTGTGTCAATAACATGTGCAAACTAGCCTAACCGAAACCCATAATCCCCCTGGCCAAGAGCTACAGGTTCCTCCTCCTCAGACCTGTGCGTTCACTTCCTCATGCCTCTGTTCACTCTTTTTATCTGCCATCCAATCAGAGGAATGCTCTGGAGGCTGGCCACACCATGACGCAAGATTCAGTGTTCAACATACTCCTCACCCACCCCTGTGAGCTCTTTATAGCACATCTCCCACAGATTACCAGGAATACACTACATTATAAGGCTGGCAAAAAAAAAATAAAATCAAAACTCCTGGGCAATTGATGAAGATTCAGTCATTTCTAATTGTCAATAATAGTAAGCTTAGATCTTCTTAATTGAGAGGTCTAAAAGCGTGTGGTTTGGAGAAGAGTTCAGACTTTTGTGTTAAAGTGCCCTAATTAAAGGATTCACATTATGCTATTTTCTGATCCATGTTATGATGTTGTATTCTCATCAAAAACATACCTAGAGTTGTGTTTTGTTTCATTCACACATTTTGTCACATTCGAGCGTTCAGGGTCCTGTTTAGGGGTGTGATTTTTCACAAAAAAAAGGTTAGAGTGACTAAAAGTTGTTGGCTAATGTGAGCTAGCTTGTGACTCTAATGTTATTTGTGTGAGTTCTTTAAAAGTGCACTGTGCAACCTTTCTGGTGGGGGGGTCTGCTACCTGCTTGTCTCCATGGAGATGTTATTGCTTTCCTTGGAATGTTCCATGGTATGACATTAAAGGTCCCATGACATGGTACTTCTTGATGCTTTTATATGGCTCCTTAATGGTTCCCTAATACTGTAAATGAATCCTTCTTCAAAATCAACACTCAGTGCATGAGAAACAGAGATAAGATGAGAGAGTAATTTTTCTCTCTCTGAACAGGCCATTATGGGAGTTGTTGCTTGAATGCAAATCAGGAGAAAAGAGATGGCCTATAGTAGAGGGTGGGGACGTGGCCAAACTCTCAGCTCTCAGCTGTGCGCTCTGACCCATTTCCGCGTTTTTGCGCGGAGGAACAGATGAGAAGCGTTCCATTGAAAAATAAACACATTTCCACATAAAATAAAATGAAGCCACTGCTGTTCAAAGGTCCAGAGGCTCAGATAAAGGACTTCCGAGCCTAGAAACACTCGGACGTGCCTCCAGGCAAATAAAAAAACGCATTTCGCATTGCCTAGCGCATTCGCCGTCCAAACTCTCTGGGCGTGATTTACAGAGACGCTGAGTAGACACAGACGGGGGGCGGAGCTGCATTTTTCGATCTAACGCAGAAAAGGACCGCAAATGCTCAGTTTAGACATTTCGCAACTTTTAGCCATGGGGGGGGGGGGCTAAACAGGGTAGGGGAGCTCACATTAATGTTCAAAAACCTCAGAAAGTGAATATTTCATGCCATGGGACCTTTAAACATATCCATCATGCATTTATTCATTAAGGGTGTTTCTGTTGCTCAAAAATATAATAATTCCTTCTTCTCGACAGATCTGAACTGTCATAAAAATGAGAGAGAAAATGAGCGAGAGAGGCAGATAATGAGGCAGCAAGAGACAGAGAGAGGGGCAGGGAATGAGGCAGAGAGAAGGAGAGCAAGAGAGAGAAGGAGGCAGGGATAGACTGAGAGACAGAGATATTGAGAGAGATATTGAGCGTGAGAAACAGAGACTGAGAGAGAGAGGGAGACACAAAGCGTGAGAGACACTGAGAGAGGGGCAGGGAATGAGGCAGAGAGGGACAGAGAGAGAGCGGGATAATGAGGCAGAGAGAGACTGAGATATATTGAGAGAGTGACAGTGAGAAACAGCGACTGAGAGGGAGACAGAGAGAGAGAGCCAGGCAATATGACGGAGACAGAGAGAGAGAGATCTGCTGCAGGCTGGTGACGAGCGGAAAGTTGTGAAGTAAATATATTTTTGCAGTTGTGGACATTGGCAAGAGCTAGTTTTAGTGGTAATGACTTGACAGCAGACGCCCACAAATGAACAGTTCTGAGCCCTGCGTTGACACCTCATAGGTGTACCGGGACAAGTGGTATGACTGGTTCTCAGGAGAAATCAGATTACAATGAAGAGCGTAACCTGAGTACGCTGTAAGTGTAGTGAATGTAAGGCAAGCATTTAGTGTTCGTGACTGCCAACAACTGACCTCTGTGTGCACTCCGCCGGGCCCATCCCCCTCCCACTGCAGGAGAGGGAGAATGAGAGGAACAAAATCAGAGAGAGGAAGAAAGACGGGTATTGGGACAGAGGCAGAGAAAGAAGAGTGAAGAAGAGAGCGGGAAAGAGACAAACAGATAAATGGACTGAGAGAGGAGCATAGAGAGAAAGAGAGACAGCTAATGAGGCAACTGAGAGCGGGGCATAGAAAGAGAGTGAAAAAGAGGTATTGAGACAGAAAGAGCGTGAAAAAAAATGGGAAAGATAGACAGAGAAAAAGAAAGAGAGAGAGAGATCTGCAACAGGCCAGTGGGGTCAAACTGAAACCAAATAGGAGCGCGGTACACCCAGCCCCCAGCCACCTGCAGCGTGAGGCGGACGAGTGGAGTCACAGCCTGGGCCTCAGAATGGAGATAAGGACCAGATACACATGCTCTCCAAACCCGCTTTTATGACACCACTGAATCCCGCAGATAAGGCAGTCAGCTGCACTTCACTCACTCACACATTTACTGAGCCTGCACTATCTACGGCGGTGTTACGGCCATGGCGGGATTGGTTAACGCTACATCCATACAGCAAGAAATGGACTAAAGGTTAAATCATGGAAATTGTGATATGGTAATCACAGTTTGTTTCGTGCTGTGTAAAATGGGCAGAGAGTGAAGGCTACAGAGAGAGTGAGCGAGAGTAAGAGAGCGAAGACTGCAGAGAGAGAGAGAGAGAGAGTGAGGGATGCAGAGAGAGAAGGGTAGAGAGAGAAGGGTACAGAGAGAGAGGGATGTAGAGGGTGAAAGAAGGGTACAGAGAGAAGGGTAGAGAGAGAGAAGGGTATAGAAAAGTGAAGGCTGCAGAGAGAGAGGGATGTAGAGAGTGAAAGAAGGGTAGAGAGAGAGAAGGGTAGAGAGAGAGAAGGGTACAGAGAGAGAAGGGTACAGAGAGAGAGTGAAGGTTGCAGAGAGAGAGATTGAAGGCTGCACAGAGAGTGAGCGAGAGTGAGAGAGCGAAGACTGCAGAGAGAGAGAGAGTGAGGGATGCAGAGAGTGAAAGAACGCTACAGAGAGAGAGAGAGAGACAGCGAAGGCTACAGAGAGGGAGAGCGCGAAGGCTGCAGAGAGAGAGACCGAGGGATGCAGAGAGTGAAAGAACGCTACAGAGAGAGAAGGGTAGAGAGAGAAGGGTACAGAGAGAGAGGGATGTAGAGAGTGAAAGAAGGGTACAGAGAAGGAGAGAAGAGTACAAAGAGAGAAAGAGAGAGCGAAGGCTGCAGAGAGAGAGAGACAGGGATGCAGAGAGTGAAAGAAGGATACAGAGAGAGATGGGTACAGAGAAAGAGGGATGTAGAGAGTGAAAGAAGGGTACAGAGAGAGAAGGGTACAGAGAGAGAAGGGTGCAGAGAGAGAAGGGTACAGAGAGAGAGAGGGATGTAGAGAGTGAAAGAAGGGTAGAGAGAGAGAAGGGTACAGAGAGAGATGGGTACAGAGAGAGAAGGGTACAGAGAGAGAGAGGGATGTAGAGAGTGAAAGAAGGGTAGAGAGAGAGAAGGGTACAGAGAGAGATGGGTACAGAGAAAGAGGGATGTAGAGAGTGAAAGAAGGGTAGAGAGAGAGAAGGGTGCAGAGAGAGAAGGGTACAGAGAGAGAGGGATGTAAAGAGTGAAAGAAGGGTAGAGAGAGAGAAGGATGCAGAGAGAGAAGGGTACAGAGAGAGAGAGGGATGTAGAGAGTGAAAGAAGGGTACAGAGAAGGAGAGAAGGGTACTGAGAGAGACAGATCGAAGGCTAGAGAGAGAGAGAGAGAGAGGAGCAGAGAAAGGCCATGAAAGATCAGAGAGAGGGAAAGAGAAATGCAGAGAGATCAGAGAGATGGACGGACAGTAGAGATACGCGGATGGCGGTTACAGCCGCGGGCACCGCGGCTAAACTGCGGAGCGGGTGGATGACGTGACGAAAAATAATATTTTTAATTAAATTCGGACGGGTGGCGGTTGAACAACCAAATTTTTTAAAAGGCAAGTTATGGAATTATCATAAGTTGGTGGATGACGGATGGGCGCGGTTTTGAAAATTCCTGAAAAAACGTGCGTGCAAATGGATAGCGGACAGATGACGTTTTTTTCATGCAGTTGCGGATGGAAAAAAAGCCCATCCGCGCATCTCTAACGGACAGGTGACATTTATACTGACGATGGTATTAGGATAGAAATGACATGGTAATTAAGTGCAGATAAGGCAGTCAGCTGCACTTCACTCACTCACACATTTACTGAGCCTGCACTATCTACGGCGGTGTTACGGCCATGGCGGGATTGGTTAACGCTACATCCATACAGCAAGAAATGGACTAAAGGTTAAATCATGGAAATTGTGATATGGTAATCAGTTTGTTTCGTGCTGTGTAAAATGGGCAGAGAGAGAAGGCTACAGAGAGAGAGAGAGATTGAAGGCTGCACAGAGAGAGAGAGAGTGAGAGAGCAAAGACTGCAGAGAGAGAGAGAGAGTGAGTGATGCAGAGAGTGAAAGAAGGCTACAGAGAGAGAGAGAGAGACAGCGAAGGCTACAGAGAGAGAGAGAGAGCAAAGGCTGCAAAGAAAGAGAGCAAAGGTTGCAAAGAGGGAAAGAGAGAGCGAAGGCTGCAGAGAGAGAGAGAGAGAGGGATGCAGAGAGTGAAAGAAGGGTACAGAGGGAAAAGGGTACAGAGAGAAGGGTACAGAGAGAAGGGTACAGAGAGAGAGGGATGTAGAGAGTGAAAGAAGGGTACAGAGAAGGAGAGAAGGGTACAAAGAGAGAAAGAGCGCGAAGGCTGCAGAGAGAGAGAGGGATGTAGAGAGTGAAAGAAGGGTACAGAGAGAGAGAAGGGTAAAGAGAGAGAAGGGTAGAGAGAGAGAGGGTACAGGGAGAGAAGGGTAGAGAGAGGGATGTAGAGAGTGAAAGAAGGGTACAGAGAAGGAGAGAAGGGTAGAGAGAGAGAAGGTTAGAGAGAGAGGGTACAGAGAGAGAAGGGTAGAGAGAGGGATGTAGAGAGTGAAAGAAGGGTACAGAGAAGGAGAGAAGGGTACTGAGACAGACAGATCAAAGGGTACAGAGAGAGGGGCACAGAGAGAGAGGAGCAGAGAAAGGCCACGAAAGATCAGAGAGAGGGAAAGAGAAATGCAGAGATCAGAGAGATGGACGGACAGTAGAGATACGCGGATGGCGGTGCGGCTAAACCGCTGAGCGGTTGGATGACGTGACGAAAAATAATATTTTAAATTAAATTCGGACGGGTGGCGGTTGAACGACTAAATTTTTAAAAAGGCAAGTTATGGGGCTGTGCAGTGCAGAGAATTTTGGAATTATCATAAGTTGGCGGATGACGGATGGGCGCGGTTTTGAAAATTCCTGAAAAAACGTGCGTGCAAATGGATAGCGGACGGATGACGTTTTTTTCATGCAGTTGCGGATGGAAAAAAAGCCCATCCGCGCATCTCTAACGGACAGGTGACATTTATACTGACTAGGGATGTCAACAATTAATCGATTAACGGTTAATTGTCGATTAAGACGTTGGTCGATCAAAATGCATTAATTGTAATTAACCGCTAACCGCAGACACGCGGACCCGCGCGGTCATGAAACAAGGCAACCGCGCTGCGCCAAGCTCGACTCACAGCCAACCGCAGGCGGCAACGGCACTGCTCAGCAGCCCCGGGTGTACGCGCGAGGCGAGATCGAACCCGGAATGCGTGCCGCTGCTGCTGGTTTCGCCGCGCCCCGAGCCCCGCGCGGCTGGCCTGCGGCTCGGAACGCGGGCCGCGGCGAAACCAGCAGCGGCACGTGGTGGTTTAATCCTGGTCTAGTCCAGGTCTAGACCCGGTCCAGTCCCGGTCCAGTCCAGGTCCAGTCCAGGTCCAGTCCAGGTCCAGACCTGGTTCAGACCTGGTCCAGTCCACGTTCAGTCCTGGTCTAGTCTCTTAGCCAATCAGGACAGAACACAATGTTACACTATAAAAAAAAAAATTGGATAGCGCGATGGATTACTGTATTTTGTTATTCAGCATCAATACATTTGTCTGCTTTTTACTAAGGAATAATTAATTGAGGAATATACAATATAATAATACTATGATATATTTATGACTCAGTGTTATGTTACTATAGCTTATATTCTTAAAGACCCTATTGAAACACTAAAATTCAGGTGAAAAACGCCGTTTATCAGTTAATCGTTAATTGATCGATAAGGTCAATCAACTATCAGTTAATGAATTAACCGATAATTTGCATCCCTAATACTGACGATGGTATGAGGATAGAAATTACATGGTAATTAAGTGTATGCTAATTACAGATGCAAACTGCTATTATTCTTTTTATGGTGAGTAATCCTAAACCAGTTTTAGGACACTTGAAGGCTTCTAAACAGATTTGTATTGTAGTGTATTATTGATGAAAATGAGAAATTGTTTATTTTGACAGTTTTATATATTTTTTATAGTCAATTAGTCTTCATTAGTAGATTACCCTGTATTTTCTGATCTATGTTATAATGTTATTTCCTCATCACAAACATACCTGGAGTTGTTTTGTTTCATACAGGAAGTGCTCCACTGTGTTTTTAAACTCCATACACCTTCACTGCATTTGCATAATTTCAGCCCTGGAATTGACAATCTCTACTGAACAAAACTTGAAAACGAATAGTAAAGGATTACTCAAACAAAACACAACTCCAGGTTTGTTTTTGAGGAGGTAACAACATTATTACATGGCTTAAAGTTCACAAGAGTCAATTTTGTTTTATATTGGACCTTTAAAATATCATCTCTTCTCCTTAACACACTTGTACTATCACATTACTACTGTTACTACTGTGTTTGTCAAGCCAACAATACAAGTATTTTGTGCAGCTGTACTATTTTTGCGACTCTAAGCAGGATACACTTTTATGACTAAATGGCTCAAAGGAATGAGCCCGTACCTTTGTGCCAAGTTGACTCTACGCCAGCCCACACTAGCACCAGCACTCCCCTGAACTCCGGGTTATGTCAGGTCGGATCATTTCATTTCTCAAACAACATTTTAGCTGCCATCATTTTTAATTGCTCTACATTTTGGCAACGTCCCAGTTTAGACTTTCAGGAAATCAAACGGTATTTTCTTGCACTGCGTGACTTCTTTGTTGTTTCAAAGGAGAGATTGTGCGACAGTCACTTGGCTTTACAGAGAAAATCCAGGTTTGTAAGTGTGAGCTGCTCGCCTCTCCCTCTGCTTCTCTGGTTCAGTTTTGTCATATTTTGTCCGTGCTCACATGTCCACAGTTGAGGCTTTGTGGACTTAAGTTGACAAGTTTGACTATCCATTGTAAAAATAAATGTAGTTCAAGTTGCAGTGTGTAATATTTTTGGCGTAATGTCTGCCTCGTGCTGGTCTCTATTTAAAGGTCCCATGGCATGAAATTTTCACTTTCTGAGGTTTTTGAACGTTAATGTGAGCTCCCCTACCCTGTTTAGCCCCCCCCCCCCCCCCCATGGCTAAAAGTTGTGAAATGTCTAAACTGAGCATTTGCGATCCTTTTCTGCGTTACAAAAAATCGGAGCTCAAACGGGCGATTTTGAACAAGGCACCTTATTGACGTCAGATCGAAAAAAGAAATGCAAATGCAGTTCCACCCCCGTCTGTCTGTACTCAGCGTCTCTGTAAATCACGAGAGTTTGGACTGCGAATGCGCTAGGCAATGCGAAATGCGTTTTTTTATTTGCCTGGAGGCACGTCCGAGTGTTTCTAGGCTCGGAAGTCCTTTATCTGAGCCTCTGGACCTTTGAACAGCAGTGGTTTAATTTTATTTTCTGTGGAAATGTGTTTATTTTTCAATGGAACGCTTCAAATCTCTCTCCCGTGCAAAAACGCGGAAATGGATCAGCTGAGCTCAGAGCCGAAAGCGGAGAGTTTGGCCACGCCCCCACCCTCTACTATAGGCCAGCTCTTTTCTCCTCATTTGCATTCAAGCAACAATGCCCATTATGGAGTGTTCAGAGAGAGAAAAAATACTCTTTCTCATCTTATCTCTGTTTCTCATGCACTGAGTGTTGATTTTGAAGAAGGATTCATTTACAGTATTAGGAAACCATTAAGGAGCCATATAAAAGCATCAAGAAGTACCATGTCATGGGATCTTTAAATGTTTTTGCTTTGCATAGACCTAGGCATGTGTAACACAGTTTCTACAAGATGAGACGAGACGTGGAGATTAGGTCGACGAGAACGAGAAAAGGCGAGATTTTAACACATTCCTAATATATAAATTAATTCTATTCTCTAATTATGGCCTCACAATTTTTTATTTGCTTTCAGATTGTAGTGCTGCTTTTCAGGACTGTAAGCGATGTAACTCGTGAACGGGTAACTCTTTTTCGTCCGGTGCAAATGTGCAAGATCTTGTGGCAATTTTGTCTTGTGAGATCTTGTACCATCCCTACTTAGACCTAATTTGCAGAGATGTCAGCCTGATTTATAATGAGATTTAAAAAGGGTGAGTATTTGGGTCGGAAGGTGCGGTGATTATAAGACACTAGCTGTAGCAGGCTGTAAATCACCGGGCTACAGTAGGCTTTCTCGGGACAGGAGTGCTTCTTTATTCTGTTGACTCAGGCTTAGCAGGGCATTAGCTGCAGAAAATTTATCAAGAGAATTTATCAGTGTAGTTTTAAATATCTGACAGGGGTAATCATCGTAATCTGCAGGACAGAGTGAAACAAAGCCTGTCGCAATGAATAATTTTGAGATGGTTATGATGAGGTGTATTCAAAACATGGTATGGTACATATCCTGTGTGAGATCAATAAAGGCTTATCTTATCTTATCTCTCCGGTTAAGGTTAGTGTATAATGTGCACTGTCCCCGTCTCATAAATAAATTAAATTAAATTAAATACATTAAATTAAATAAATTGTACTATCTGCACAGTAGCCTGCAGTATTGGAAGTACTTATTTACTTGTAAGATGCACTACCTGTCAAAAGTTGGGACTCACCCTCTCATTCAATGTTTTTTTCCCCGTTTACTACTTGCTACTTTTGATATAGAGTGTATGTATGTATATATATAATGTTTTCTGTATAAAATGTAGAAAGTTGTAAGAAAAATCTGACCCGTTAGTTGGCTTGGTGATGTGGCCTGTTTGTCTCCGTAGAGATAGTTAAATGAAATGCCATACTGTACTGTAGAACATTCCAGGAATAACATCAATAACATGGAGTCAAGAGGAAAACTGACTCAGTGCACCTTTTAAATATATAGATACTTCATATATTTGATGTATTTTGTGTGTATATCAAAAGTCGAAGTAATAAACAGAGAAAAAAAAACAATGAAAGAGAGGGTGAGTCCAAACTTTTGACTGGTAGTGTATGTAACATGGTTTCGTTAAGAGGCCTGATATTGTGGAAATACTGTACATTCTATTTTTAAAAATGGCCTTGAAGATGGAATGCATTCATTATGGCGGGTATTTCAACGTGTATTTTTTTGTAAGATCTGGTTTGAAATGGAGTTGGTCGTGACTTCAAGAACAAAACAAAGCAGCTCTTGAGGTCCAAATAAGTTCCCTGTGCACTGTCCACATTTAATTATGAAGCGTTTTAACTGTCCAATAATCAGGAAGTGCACTGTTGGCATGCTAGTTGTCACGTTGTCTTTACCGCAAGCGTAGATATCTGAAAGTTATGTGCAATAGTGCTTAACTGCTCTGAATGCATAAGGTAAGTGAGGAGTAACTTTGGACCACTGGAAATCGTTTTGAATGAACTAGTACGGTTTGTCTTTTTAAAAAGTTTTCTGGTGGAAGGTCTGTCACCTGCTTGTCTCCAGGGAGATGTTATTGCTTTATCTAGAATGTCCCAGAGATAGAAGCCCATCTATATATCAAGGAAGACCACTATAGGGTACATTACAGGTCAGATCTGTGGAGAGGCAATCCTATTCACAAAGAAAATGATTGTATTTTTGAAAAATAAACACCTGTAATTAATTCATGCTAGATAGATGTGTATAATGTCATACCGTGGAACATTCCCGGCAAAGCAGTAACATCACCATGGACACAACCAGGTGTTGGGTCCTCTGCTAGAAATGTTGCACAGTGCACCTTTTTAAAGACCGGAAAAATCAGGTACAACACCTTTAACGTCATCATATCTGCAGTAGTTCTGCACTGGGTCATGTGAGGATCCCCTGCATCGATCAGCCCTGTGCAGATGAGGGCACTGCTGGTCTGAAATAACTTAATGTTTCTCTAGAAGTGGATTTGATGAAAAAGCAAAGCCAAGGCATTCCATCGGATTTCACTGCTGGCTCCTTTCGCCGATCGTCCAATCAATGACTTTAAAATAGAGCGATATTCTTATATTTGCTCGTAGACAAAACCACCTCAGCAGACTCTTCTCCGTCTGCACAATGACACAACTGTGCTCAGTGACTTTGACCAGTATTGAGAAATGTCGTTTGTTAGAGTTGAGTAAGACACATTTAAAGGGGCAACATGTAACTTTTCAGATTTTCTTTTTACACTACACTATTTTCTGATATAATGTTTCCTCTTCAAAGACATAAACATACCTGGAGTTGTGTTTTGTTTCATTCACACATCTTTAACACACAAACCCTGCAGATTTAGGCACTCAGTTCTTCACTCAAACAGAAAACGCTCTGTTCCACCTTGTGATGTCATGTGGTGACACAGGAAGTGCTCCAGTGTGTTTTAAAACTCCATATGGCTTTGGATCATTTCAGCCCTATAGTTGTTCATATCTACTAAACAAAAGGTAAATGTAGCTGTTAACTTGAAAACAACCACTTCATGACATCACAAGGTGGAACAGAGCATTTTGAGTTTTGAAGATGTAGACAGACTAATAATGAAAAGTTACTCAAACATGTGTGAATGAATGTGGGGGTCCATCACCTGCTTGTTTCTATGGGCATTGCTCTGCCTGAAATGTTCCACAGTATAACATTAAACAGCTCTACATTTATTCAATTACATAGGGTTTTATAGCTTTAAAAAAATCTGTTTTTCTATAGAATCCTGGATGAAGCCTACATGTTTGAATGCGACCACAGTGTTACACAGTAATGTATTTGATGTGATTCCTGGTCCTTCATATAGCATGAAGTTTTAAAGATCCCATGACATGGTACTTCTTGATGCTTTTATATGGCCCCTTAATGGTTCCCTAATACTGTAAATGAATCCTTCTTCAAAATTAAGACTCCGTGCATGAGATATGACTGACTGTCTTCATGAGGCTAAATATGTCTCTGAAACACTTTATTATGGACATTGTTGCTTGAATGCAAATGAGGAGGACAGAGACAGTCCAGTGCAGTGGGTGGGGTGTGGCCAAATGCTCCACTTTTTCTTGGATTAGCGGTGCGCTGGCCCCACTTCCTCGTTTAAGCGCGGAGGAAGATATGAGACGATTTCCATTAAAAAAAACACTATTTCCACAGAAAATAAAATTAAATCACTGCTGTTTCAGAGGCTTGGATAAATGGTAAATGGTCACATCTTTATATGCGCTTTTCCACCTTGAAGGCACCCAAAGCGCTTTACAACAAGGAACCACTCACCCATTCACACACCAGTGTACGCAGACACTGGGGGCGAGGTGGGTTAAGTGTCCTGCCCAAGGACACAACAGCAGCATTCATCTGTGGGAGCTGGAATCGTACCAACCAACCTTTGGGTCAGTGGATCTGACCGCTCAACCAACTGAGCTACTGCTCAGGACATCCGAGCCTGGAAACATTCTCATGTGTCTCCAGGCAAATAAATACGCATCTCGCATTGCGTAGCTTGTTTGCGGTCCAAACTCTCTGGGCGTGATTTCCAGAGACGGTTGGAAGACATCCAGACGGGGGGTGGAAACCTTTCCCTGAGTGTGACGTCAGAAATTTCCCTTGTTCAGAATCGCCCGTTTGGGCTGTCTTTTTTTCAAACGCGGAAAAGGATCGCAAATGCTCAGTTTACACATTTCGCAACTTTTAGCCATGGGGGGGCCCTAAACAGGGTAGGGGAGCTCACATTCGTGTTCAAAAACCTCAGAAAGTGAAAATTTCATGCCATGGGACCGTTAATAATGGTGGTTTTGTACGTTTCCAGTGGTTTATATTCCAGCAATGTGGCAGACATGATGTGTGACCTGTACAAGACTCGGGCGAGGAGCTGAACTGCGACAGAGTTGGACACGCATCGATTAGCCCTGCACCAGAGCCCTGTGTGCAGCTGCTGTCACACCGGAGCTGTATTTAGGAGATACAGTATATGGGGTTATAGCAGTGGGATTGTGTCAGAGCTACTAACTCTACTAACTACTACTACTACTACTACTCGGGCAACAATAGCTTTGTCACCTACTGTTGTGGTCAGATCCACTGACACACAGGTCAGCAACAGCAATTCCAGCTCCCACAGATGAATGCTGTTGTTGTGTCCTTGGGCAAGACACTTAACCCACCTTGCCCCGAGTGTCTGCGTACACCGGTGTGTGCATGGGTGGGTTTCATGATGTAAAGCGTTTTGAGTGCCTTTTACACTACTACTACTACTACTACTACTACTACTACTACTACTACTACTACTACTACTACTACTACTACTACTACTACTACTACTACTACTACTACTACTACTACTACTACTACTACTACTACCAAGTTAAGATGACTTGAAGGAAGAAAGTTTTATCATGATTTGAGTAAATTTGATAGGTAAAATTATCTACTAATGGAACAAGACTTTTTTATACTTAAAATATATACTTAAAATATATTTTAAAATATTTCTTGCCACACTTAAGATGAGAAATACAACAACTCTTATCACATAAAATAAACAAAATCGGATGTTGCTTGAATGAAGAAAAACACACTTATTCCATTGGTAGATTTTACTTGTCAAGTTGCAACTACTCAGTACCGGTAATGTGAACTTACCTACATATTGCATTTTGCAGTATAGCCCTCTACGAACATGTTCTGGAATGCAGTTTGCCAGTTCATGTTTTGGCAGATATTCAAAATCCAAGAGTCAATGGATACTGTGCAGTGACAAGGCAGGTTCTGCATGCATGTCTGTGGCAGAATGTTGAGCAGTAATCATGGTGACACAATGCGCATATTAGCAAATACCGCTGAATGTTTTAAGAACAGCACATTTTCAGAAGCCTGTGATCAATACGAGCATTCACGGCCTTGTTTAGGAGTTTGATTTTCGACAAAAAGGTGAGAGTGACTAACTGAAAAACTGTTGGCTAATGCTAACCATCTTGTGACTGTTATGTTATTTGAGGGGGACTTGTGTAACAGCAAAAATCAGCTCACCTGTTGTAGTTCCAGCTAACTCAGCTTTTTTTTAACACAATCTGACCATGAAGTATAACTTGAGTAAAAGAACTTCAGACAACGCAGTGCTTCTACTTCATCAAGAATTATTGATGTTATCAGCTGCAAAGTATCAGTATTAATGGAAAGTCAAGTTTGTTTGAATTACTTTGTGTACAAATTGTGCTCTACGAAGTTCTGTTAACTTTCATTTAAAGCCCCAGTGTGTAGGATTCGTGGCGCATAGGTGGATGGTGCTATTGCACTTTCTGTTTTAGCTACGGCAGACCTCGAGGGTCACCCGGGCGCGCACGAGCCGCGCGCCGCTTTTTTTTCTTTTTCTTTTCTCATGAAAACACACATTGCCGATCATGTACCAAGACACTCTACAGATCAAATGAAACCTCTTCTCCTCTTTCTAGTCTCCTCTTTTTGACTATGCAATTCATTTCCCTGCACAATAATCACTCCACGAGCACATGGGGCTTTTATACAGAAAAGCACAAAACGAGGTTAGCTTACCTTAGAATGCTTTGCACAGGTCAAACTCTGTATTTCACCATAAACTTGGTCTCAATTTGTCCGTATGGATGCAGCGAATAAAATCCAGTAAAACAATTTAGTCCAAAACACGTGTTAGATCCATTACGACGTCTGATCCGGCAGCATGTTTGTGTTGTTTACCCAAAACCACGAGCCTTGCCGAAGGCGAAGGCGGAGCCCAAATGTCCTTCTGCGGCTCTCGTATTCAAAATGGCTGCCTCTGCATGGGGAAGATCCCCCTTTTATGTGACTATATCTAAGTCCAAAAGAATTTGATTTCAAAGTGAAAAGGCTTGGAAAACAATGTATTTTTGAATGGGTATCTTCAATTTCAGTAATTAACAGGTAAAAATCTTACACACTGTCCCTTTTAAAGGTCCATTTTGTAACTTTTCTTGTGGAGAGTCCATTGAATGCTTTTGTTTATGGAGATGTTGCTTTGCCTGGAATGTTTCACAGTGTGGCATTAAACCTTTCTATCTTCATGGAGACCAAACCAGACCGAGTTACAGGTCAGATCTGTGGAGAGGTGACCACGCTCTCAGTCAGAATGCCTGTTTTTCTAGGTATTTTTGAGCTGTAAAACAACCTGTACATGTAAAGTAGAGATGTTTAATGTCATACTGTGGAACATTCAAGACAGAGCAGTGACATATTTATAGAAACAATCAAAAAGTTACATACTGCACTTTTAAATCCTATACTCTTGTTCTAGAGCTGGTTTAGACATGCGGAAAGACAAGTATACAGTATTCTTAGGTGTGCTGTTAGTTTTTGTCTGGTTTGTATCGGTTGATCATTGTTGGATTCTAGAAATGGTTGAGTCCAGTGCTTCTCAGTCTCCGTGAATCATTGTTGGACTATGGAATCTTGCCAGTATTTGGACATGCTGAACTTGGCATCCTGCAGTATGGCTCTTCTCCTGAGACAGCTGAGATCTTTCGGTAATGATGGTCTTGGGTTAATCCTTAGCCTGAGGAGTCAATGTGTGCTGCTGTTGTGAGGTCAGTGTAAGTGGACACATGGCCAATATTATTAAGGAAGTATGACTATGTTAGTGCACCTTTAAAATATTATCTAACTTGTTTGGTGGTCCGTCACCTACTTGTTTCTATGGATCATTTAAAATGCCTGGAATATTCCACCGCTACAGTTCCACATTATTCAATTACGGGTGTTTTAAAGCTCAAAAATACGTAGAAAAACAACAATTCTGACTGTGAGTGGGGTCGCCTTGCTGTAGATCTGACCTGTAACTTGGTTTGCTTTGGTCTCCCATGAGGAAAGAGAATGTAATACCATACTGTGGAACATTCCAGACAAGGAAATAACATCTCTTATGTAGTTGGTCTTAGATAGTTTAGTTTTTGTATTGTCTTTATATTGTATTTTGTACACTGTCTTTTTTGCACTGCTTGGCCAAGGAGAAACGGAATTTTGATTCACTGTTTGTCGAACACATATGGCAGAATTGACACTAAAGTTGACTTTGACTTGACTTTGATCTCCATAGAGAAAAAAATTTGACGACCCTCCACCAGAAAAGTTACACAATGCACTTACTTACACTAGTACTAGGCTATGCCATGTCCAGTTACTGTATGACTCCAAACAAATGCACAAATGCAAATGAACCACAGCACCACAGTTGATCCTCACATGGACTCACACTCTTAAATTGCTTTTCTTTATGGAGATATTATTGCTTTGTCTGGAATGTTTCACAGAATGGCATTAAACCAGCTTCTATTTTTATTAATTGGAAAATAATTTCTGTGGACATTGAGATGTTTTCGACCACTGTATAACATGGTTGCTAGGTAACAGCAGTGGAATACCCTAGTGTGATGTCATAATTTCCAACCAGGAAATAAAATCTTAAAAAATGGCAAAGTAGGAAAAGATTATGATAACATTTTTAGTGATAACAGGAGAAGTTCAATTTGTCAACTGGACAAAGTTTGTTTGGTTGAAAACGTTTCGCCGCTCATCCGAGAGGCTTCGTCAGCTCTAAGCCTCTCGGATGAGCGGCGAAACGTTTTCAACCAAACAAACTTTGTCCAGTTGACAAATTGAACTTCTCCTTTTATCATGGATTCTACCTGGACGACTGAGGGACTTTTCACGCATAACATTTTTAGCTAAATCTGAAATATAATGACCTTAATGCGTTAAAGTAAAATGAGTAGTCCAACCTGTCATAGGCGCTTTGACTTTAATGGCATACTGTGGGACATTCTAGGCATAGCAGTACTAAAAGCTCCACGAAAACAAACACTACACACATTTTCCACCAGAAAATCTTTCTAGTGGACCTTTTAAACTATGGTCACATTAGCGTGTTATGTCATGTGATCTCCCAGCACTTTGCCATTGCCTGTTTTTCACTTTATAATCTTATTTTTGTCCCATTAAGTGATTATTTACTGGTTTTCTTGAAGAGGCCTGTCTCGTCTTTTGTATTTGTGAGTGCGTTTACTTCCGGTAAGTCCCCAGTTGATGGATATGAAGTGGAAAATGGAGCCATCCAATTTCCCCAAGGTTGTGGTGAGAGAAGAGGAAGCTGCCTGGATGCCTGTGGGACTTAGCTGTACATTTGAATACAAACATGCCAGAGTATACTCAGTATAGGCAGATCATTGCTAGTGAGATTTGACTATTCAAACCTCTCCACCGGCTAATACAATCATCTTTATGTTTGTACTAGTGTTTATATCCACATCATTTATGTAAATACTTTTATTCATATCTACATGAGACGAGAACCATAAACAAGCAACTGCCGAGGAAGCTACTGTACTTTTGTTGTATGAATCTGAGGCAGCTGAGATCTTTCAGTATCTTTTGGTTAGCCTGAGGAGTCGCTGTATGCTGATGTCAGTGTAAGTGGACATGTGCGTATCTACTGATATTAAGGAAATATCAGCAGATACAGAGGTAGAGGTAGAGGCAGGGGTGGAACGTAACAAAGTAAAAGTACTAAAGTGCTGTTCTTCTACTTACTTGAGTAGATTTTAATGTGGACACTTTTTACTTCTGGCCCTGGTAGTAGACTGGCCCTGCTGTATAGATAGTGTACAGTTATTTAAATATCTATTTTTCTTTTATAAAGAAGCATTTTATGGAGATAAAGTATTCCCTAATTGTGGGAAAGATGGACTGGAGTGGGTAGTGTTGTGTTTTTGTTTTTGTTTTTCCTCGAGTGATGCAGAAAAGAGGGAGCCACTGTCTGTGTCATGTATGTTAGACTGGCCCTGGTACTAGACTGGCCCTGGTGGTGGCCCCTGTAGTGGCCCTGGTGGTAGACTGGCGCTGACAGCTGTGGTGATTACCTGCTCGGTCTGTGCCCATGCATCAGACACTGACACTGGTGATTAGGTCCTCATTATGGCGCCCTCACTTTCACTCATTGGCACAGGCACACGAGCAATGGCCCGTCCATGCTCATTTGAGTAGTCTGAAATATGAAGCCTGATCTGAGGTGCCATCAGGGAGTAATGCTGGAGGAGAGAGGAGAAAGAGATGGAGAGATGGGAGAGGGGAGAAATGGAAGAGAGGAGAGGTGGGAAAGAGGAGAGGAGAGAGATGGAAGAGAGCACGATAGAGGTTCAGAGTGGTCCCTGGAGCACTGTTGCTTCTGTTTTAGATGAGAGCAGTAAATCCTGAGCGTTCGCATCATCACTCTTTAAGTGTGAGTGTATTTGAACAGCACTAAACACACTGGAAATATTCTCTCTGAGTGTGCAGAGTGTGCAGAGCTGCTGGTGATACTAAATACTTTTGATGATAGAGTATCGTTATCATAGGCTGCTGTATCGATATATCAAGTATTTTAGGTTCTTTTAGCATTTTTTATGACCACACTACAAGTTTGTTGCTTAGAACAAAACTTGTTTATGCAACACACTTGACATATTCACTGTTTTAATGAGTAAAATAGATGTCATTTCATATTTACTTGGCACAAAACAAAGAAATATTGTTGCTAAAACTGACTGTATTGAACTCTCCACCTTCACGAAACTGCTCAAAAGCCATCAATTTAGAACCGCTTTGAATATCTAACCTGCTTTTAAATCATACCTATATTTTGTTTCGTTAAAAATGTATCATTATTAAAAAGTATCATGCACATTATATTGAATATCACATGTATTGCCATATGTGACCAGCCACGCGAAAACCGGTCACAACTCGGGATTTGTGAACACGAGAAAATCACGTGAGACGCGCTTTTTTTTTTTTTTTTTTTTTTGTGATTTTCATTTTTTTGCAGAATGTGCTAGTTGAGATCATGAAGAAGCCACTCCATGTTTGGGATAACAGCATTGGCAGCTTTAAAAGCATACATTTTGTCTTGGAAATTTGCTTGTTTTGGGGAAAAAATCAGTGCGTGTGTAAATCACCAAAATGACCATACTGGCACTACTGGCCATTCACATGACGATTAGAGCTTTTTTGTTTTCTTTTTCCGCCAATCAGCTGTGGGCTAGCTTCTTCAAATGTTCTCAGATTTCCATGTGTAAGGCATCATTGGAAAGCTTAGAATCTACACTTTCAGAATCTGTGAAAAACTCAAAACGCCTCCGGGACACCTTGTGACTGGTTTTGTTGTGGTCGGTCACATATAGTGATATTATCGTATCGTGAGCCATTTATCTTATATTGTATCGAATCGTGAGGGACCCTGTGATTCCCAGCCCTAATCTATGTGTGAGGAAAATCACCACTTTCCTACACACATCTATAGACATTAAGAACCAGGCAGACACAGTTATATTTTACTTGCAAGGGGAGAAGTGACCCAGCGTAAGCACTCCAAGCAGTTCTCCGCTGGGGCACTTCAGCTCCTGCCTTTTATTATCTTAAAGCATGAATGGGAGTTTACAGGGGTGGGGCAAAAAACACATCTTAAAAGTTCACACAGCAGTTAAAAGAAACAATATGATAAAACAAATCTCTTGCACTTGTACTTCTCCTTTTGTACTAATGATAAAGAAAGCTTTTAACACAGACATGAGTGAAAAGCTTGACATCATATTTGATAACATCATAGTAATTCTTCCAACACTAGGATGCACAATGGCCATGTTTACATTAGGGGTGGGTATTGGCAAAGAAGTCACGATTCAATTCGAATCATGATTCATATGCCACAATGCGATACTATCACGATGCATCACGATACTTGAATTATTGCGATGCATTGCAATATATTCGACATACTTCAGTGAAAATGTACCAAAATAAAGAGGATAACTTAAATATCAGTGGCTGTGTATCTGGGTTGTGTCTTCAATTGATACAGAACTCTGAGCAACTCAATTCATAACTGAATTTATTGAATAATAAAAACAAATAAACCAAACCAATAACAAAAAAGTGCATAGGATTTTTTCTAAAACAAAAAACATTTGCCATTTTGGAGGTAGCTACCATCATAACAAACAATACCCTTTTACAAAGAAAAGTGCATAGGATTTATTTTAAAAAAACCTAATAATTAATTTATTTATTTATTAATATTAAATTATTAAATATCAAATTATTAATTAATAATCGATTTTTGGCATCAAGAATCGATGCAGTATATTGTGAAAGTTAGTATCGCGATGCATTGTCATGACGATTGTTTTGCACACCCCTAGTTTACATGTTTTTTTAATTCCAAATTAATTGTTCCGAATGAAATAGTTCGTAACGAAATTATTCTCCTTGGTTTCCATGTTTACGTAATAATTCCAAAATTCCAAATAATAATTCCATATTGAGGTTTACATTGAAAACACGTTGCATCGGCTTTATTTAATTCTGCTAAACATCTGGGGGTCGGGAAAGGTTCTGATCGGACAGGGACACGAACCTATTTACGTCGACTGGAAGAAAACACAATCAGCTGCTACCGACTTTTTGTCATCTCGGTTTGGTTAGTGTTTTTCTGTTTTCTGCCATCTACTTTCTTCATTATTTGTAGTTCTTCCAGTGAACTTATTAAAAACATTTGCCCCGGGGCGCCATCTCACAGTGTGTCATCGTGTCAGAAGGACAACCCAACGAGCATGCGCCAAAGACCGGAATTATTTTTAAGTGGAATAAACGTTTACATGATCAAGGAATAAAAATCGGCTTTAAAATTGGAATAAACCCACTTACTTCAGAATTAAGTTTCATTCCGAACAATAATTTTCATTAGGAAGTAAGTGTTTACATGGTCTTTTTAAAGCAGAATTAATTTTTATTCAGAATTAAATTAAGTTTAATCGGAATTAAAGCTCTCATGTAAATGTAGCAATTGTAGCCTTTGCTCTAATATACAAATCAGTCCTTCCCATATACTAGTAGATCAATAGTTCTGATTGGTTGGGAGTATTTTCTTGTATTTTTCAATTGAAATGTCTTTGAAGTGGACTTAAAGTTTTGTAGCTTTTCTGGTGGAAGGACCGTCAAATGCTTTTTCTCCATGGAGATGTTATTCCTTTTTCTGGAATGTTTCACAGTATGGCATTAAACCTTTCTATCATTATGGAGACCAAACCAGACCAAGATACAGGTCAGATCTGTGTTGAAGCAACCCCGCTCACAGTCAGAATGCCTGTTTTTCTACGCATTTTTGCATATGAAAAGTAGAGTTGCTTAATGTCATACTGTGGAGCATTCCAGACAAAGCAATAACATCTCCATGGAGAAAAGCATTTGACAGACCCTCCACCAGAAAAGCTACACAATGCACCCCCTTTTCCCTCTTTTCATGGGTGGAAAGTGGTTGTTTTAGTAATCTTTTTTTTTTTAAATTTCCAACAACACGATAATTATCTTCTGAGCTTATTCTCTAATTATCCCCAGTATCGGCGCTGTGTTCTGGAGCTCTCTGTCCCCAATTACAGAGCTCGGCACAGGGCTGAAGAGTGGCGTTGTACTGCAGCTTGGAGCTAATGATCCAGGGGCCTTTTCAAGTCCACTTCCCAGAGTAAAGCGCACTAAGCCTGGTGTCAGAGCGGCTCACCCCCCTCCCCCCTTTCCGTCTCTCTCCTCTCCCTCTTCTTCCTCTTTCTCCTCTATTTTGCGTAACGGTCAGCCTTAAATCCCGTCTGTCCTTTTTTTTTTTTTGTTTGGACACATGAGTACGATGATGGCGTTCACAGAATGAGATTATACTGTTATATTATAACCATTATGGGTGAGTAATAAAAACAGGGTTGTGGATGTCTCAAAATAATTTACCTTATTATAGTTTAATTATGCAGAGCAGTAAAAGGTCTATACAATATTTATATTTATATTAGCTGTCATTTCAAAGTCATAACAGATGGGGAAAAAAGGGCAGACGAGTCAGGGACAGAGGGGTGGAGACAGTCTGTAGTCTGAATAGAGATGCTAAATATTCGAATAACAAAAGGAACAAATGAGGGGATAGTTTCAGAGCTATTTCAGAGCAGTGAGCTTCTCAGGGCTAAATAGAGATGCTAAACGAGACGCCAGGGAAACAAAAGATACAAATTAGCTGAGATAGTTTCAGAAGGATTTCAGTGTAGTGAGCTCCTCCCTGCAGCTAGATATAAACGGGACTAACCAGCACTAGAACCAGAACTGAAGAAGTCCCTTGGATGAGCGCCGAAACGTCTTCAACCAAAAGAAACTTGGTCCAGTTGACAAATTGAACTTCTCCTTTTATCATGGATTCTACCTGGACGACTGAGGGACTTTTCACGCTTCACTCGCGTGTCATTTCAAATCATATAATTTTAGGGAAAATGATCAAAATCGACCTTGCATATGGACCCAGCCATGAAAACAAAAATATTTGTTCTTCTCTAGCTCGGAGTCTCCCCTCCTTTCGCTCTCTGTGCTAAGTCAGTCCCTTCAGACCGCTGCTACAACACAATCAGCATGCATCCCGCTAATGAAACTACAGGTTTCACTGCAGTCAGTTTTGTAGCATGTTGTTGTAGATTTACGGAGAATTGTCACGTGGGAGCCTGGGTGACATAGGCTTGTGGTCGGAGCTTTTTTTTCCCCAGGCGTCACAGTTATGCTCACATCTAGCATGCCAACAGTGCACCAGTCTTGCATTCTGGTTCGCAAACAATAAAAATGTGTTTATAATTAAATGCAGAGGGCACACAGATGTCTCATTTGGACCCCAAGTGCTGCTTTTATCTGCACTGGAGCAAAAGAAATTCTACTTTAGTACATGAAAAAATAATATATTTTGACCTTTAACTGGAACATTGTAAAGGTGTAGTTCCACTGGATCTGTTCATTTTGTACAGTTTTTGTCATGTGTTGTTGTGCTCGTCAAATCAAAGTGTGCGACCTTTTCCTTGGTGTGCAAAAATGCCGGAATGTCTTACGCCCTTTAGATTCCCACCCCCTGATACAATGTTATTTTGGTGCTTTTGTTTATTTACTCATCACATAATCTGCAGAGAGGGAATGGCATACCAGAGCGTCTCCCATGCAACACAGCACTTCCTCTCCCTGTCTTTGTGTCAGATGTGTATATCCGAACATCTGCGCACCACTGTTGTCACGACACTAACATTTCAGTACTAAGGAGCAGACTTGATACTCAAAACCTATTTTGATACCACAATAATGATAAAACCACCCTTTAGACAATAGAATTTGATTTTCAACCTTAAATCATCGTATTTTCTTTTCTATTCCCATGTGGTCTTATATCTGTATAATTTCTCAGTGGTCCTGTAGGTTCCATAGTGGTCCATGGGCGTGTACTAGTCTATGTGCTTCATTTCTATCCTGTGAATGTGTGTTTTTTGTATCATCAGCTAACAAAAGAGAGGTTCAATTTAGGGCTGCAACGATTAGTCGACAACGTTGACAACGTCAACAATAAAATTTTGTCGACATGAAATTTCATTGTCGACTAGTCATATTATTTAAGTATCATTTTAATTTGGAACTTAATACTCGTCTGTGTCAAGAATCCGCAGGGCCGACAGCGAACAGTTCAATGTCTTTGTTACACATCTGCTCCTTCACTGTACAGTGTCCAGGTTTACACCATTTCTCGTTCAGAAACAGCACTAGTCCTCCTCCCTTCTTCTTCCCGCTCTCCGTGATTTGCGGTGTTAGCCATGTCTCAGTAAAAACAATGATGCTAGCGTCCCTGTACGCTCGCTGAAATCTAACGAGCGCCGCGAGCTCGTCCGTCTTGTTGGCGAGGGCGTGCACATTCCCCGTTACGACGGAGGGGAGGACCGGCCTGCAGCGTCTCTTCTTTTCCCGGAGTTTACGTCCCACACGGCGTCCACGGCGTGACGTCCACAGGATCTCGTCAGGGATAACATGCCTGTCTCGGAGGAACACAACAGCGCTGTGCAGCGCCATCAGCTGATCCTTTGTGTAGACGAGCGGAGAACGGGGTCCCTTACACATCTTAAGCCGAGACAGGTAAATAATCCACCAAAAGTGTGGAAAAAATGCAGCGTCGAGTGCAGCCCAAGCTTAACGAACAGTGTTGACAAAAATATTTACAAAAGTGGGGCGGTTTAAAGGCAAAAAGTTACGGAAAAGTGCGGGAGTGTTGTGACGAGCAGCTAGCTCGCGCCAGTCACTGTATCTGCATGTGAGGAATATTCCAATATTAGCACTAGTGCTAAACGGAATGGTGGCCATACTCAATTTGCTCACGAGTCATGGACAATCTTTTTCATTCCGAATGTAGTCTAGTCGTGTTTTATTCCCTTAACAAAACGCTGTTTCACAGAATACTTCAACTTTTTAAAAACTGGATACTGACAATATTCCGCTTTGAAACGGAATGCTTAAAGCACGCACGCGTAACTGCGCTCATTAAATACCAACGTTAGTGTCGTGTCCATTATCCTAGTAATATTTTTTTTTGTGACTAATCGTTACTGGATCTATAGATTAATCGACTACTAAAATAATCGTTAGTTGCAGCCCTAGTTCAATTCTGTTAACCGGAAAAACATTATTGATTGGTTGAGCTGCGAAACGTCTTCAATCTGCATCTGCCTTCTATCTGCCTGAAGGGAGGAGCTAACTACACTGAAACTACTCTGAAACTAACACACCTACTTGTTTACCATTTCTGTTTGTTAGCTCGTTCTATTGAACTGCACTAATGTGTGTACAGTGCACTAGTGTGAACTGTGCCTGAGTCATATTAGTGTAATCATTCAGGCCCCTGATGAGTGCTTTCACACCTCTGAGCATACATGCCATCACTATTGTTACCCTGTTTTGATTTAGGTCTGAGAATGGAATTGTAAATAGGAGCGAGCCCCCCATTTCTGTTCAAAGATGGATTGTCTTTCCTAACAAAAATAGCCTCTTTAGCAATTCAGCAAACCATTATGTTTGGTATGATCATCGCAAAGAGGACTATTCTGAGGGAATGGAAGGCCACGAGACCTCCCTGTTTTCATAAATGGTTAAACGATATGATGTCTTGTCTGTATCTTGAAGAGATTCGGTATAATTTGTCAGATCAGCGAGATAAATTCACAAAAATTTGGGGACCTTTCATAGACTATATGAAACAGAGGACTCAACCTCAAATGTCACTAAGTTAATTTCTCATTTCAAATCCTTGGACATGGTCGTGCAGGCTGTTTGTTTTTTGTTTTTGTTTTTTTTTGTACATGTTGTGCATTGGCAGTGTTCACATGTTGTTGTTTATATTGATAAATTGAAAACCTAATAAACAATATATGGGAAAAATAGCCTCTTTAACTCCCCTCTCAGACCATTTCATTTCTCTAAGATCTGTACCTCACTATCCTCAAAGGAATGGCTGGTGGCTTTGAGATGGAGATGTACAGCAGACTGAGGTCTTTCTCTTTTGTTTTAGTACATTCTCTTATGAAGTGGCTGTTTTGTTTCTCCAATGTAGCGCTCACTGCAGTCTTCAGCAGTCTTATGTAGTTTTGATACCTGTTTTACTATCAATTTGTATCTGATTTTCGATATTATTGACAACCCTAGATTACTCTGCTGACTCTCTCTCTCTCTTATGTTCAGATGGACTCTCCGATCTCCACGCCGGCCCCTCCCCCCCTCCACCTCCTCTCCTCCTCCGCGGTGGGAGGCGGGACTTTGGAGATCTCGTCTCCGTGTGAGCAGATCATGGTGCGGTCGCGCTCGGTGGCGGTCAACACGTCGGATGTGGCCCTCTCCACGGAGCCCGAGTGCCTGGGCCCCTGTGAGCCCGGCACCAGTGTCAACCTGGAGGGCATTGTGTGGCAGGAGACAGAGGACGGTGAGTACTCAAGCACCTGCACTGCTGTGAGGTCGGAGGGAGTTGAATGTCAAATTTTCAAAGCTAACTGCTAATATTAAAGATGCAGTGTGCACCTTTTCTGGTGGAGGGTCCGTCACGTCAGTATGGCATTAAACAGCATACCTTACATTTGTTTAATTACATGTGCTTTTATAGCTCATAAATATCTCCAAAAATGGGCTTTCTGACTGTGAGCGGAGTTGCGTCTCCACAGATCTGACCTTTAACTTGGCCCTGATTGAAGCCACATGTTTCTGATTACAAATGGTACATCAGATTTGCCAGTGAACGCACTCATGAATAAAAATGGAAATGTGAAGTGATTCAACACTGAAGATTGTTTATTTGTCATATGCAGGATCAACACAAGGTCAACAATGCAATGAAATGCTTAGGACCAGAAGAACCGTTGACTCGCTAAGATAGTCAGAAGTACTAATAGCATGCAATAATGGTACACGGTAAAAAGTGTTGGAATATAGTGTAGTATAAGTGTTGCATGCGGATTTCGTATTGCATTAAGTATTGCACGTGGGTTATTGCACAGATTATTGCACAGGTAACAGTAGTTTACAGTGAGGTAGTGACAAACATGATATATTCATACAGAGCAGCAGCAGTAAACATATTATGCATAATAAAAAGTAGTAGTAGTAGTAGTTGTTGTAGTTGTTGTTCAGTATTATTTAGAGTGTTATCCATAAGTGAAGTCATTAGTAGCCCCCAGATGTTGGAGAGCTCTTACGTATTGACTTTAAAAACATGGAGGAGCACCTGATGATGGTGATGTTTTGCGCTCTGGAGAGAGGGACGGCTTAAATTTGCAGGTTTACCCACACACTTTAAATTGAAACATATTTTGTAGGGGGGAACTATTAACGTGTGTATGTTTTTTGTTCTCTAATTTCGACTTAAAGGTTGTATACCTGGCGGCACGGTGGCTGAGTGGGTAGCACTCATGCTTCACAGCAAGAAGGTTCCGGGTTCGATCCCCGGGTCGCCCAGACCTTTCTGTGTGTGTTCTGTGTGGAGTTTGCATGCATGGTCTGGGTTCGATCCCCGGGTCACCTGGGCCTTTCTGTGTGGAGTTTGCATGTTCTCCCCGTGTCTGGGTGGGTTTCCTCCGGGCACTCCGGTTTCCCCCACCAACCCAAAACATGCACCATAGGTAAATCCTCCAGCTTAGGTCCTGACCAAGCCGAAGCAAGAAGATCATGGAGATGGTCCCCGGGCGCAGTAATGTGCTGCTCACTGCTCCTGATAACAGGATGGGTTAAATGCAGAAATGGAATTTCCCCACTGTGGGACTAATAAAGGCATAGCTTTCTTTCTTTCTTTCTATACAGGATTCTCCAAGGAAGGAGAAATCCAGCGACTGTTTGTCCTTTTTCAAATGTTGCACATGCATGAAACCACCCCCGCTGCCCCACAGCTCCCTAAGTAGAAACGCCTCCTCTTGCCTCCTCCTTGCGTTTACGCTCCTTGTTTATAACCAGGGCTCATTCAGAATCGCTGTTACTGCTGTAACTATACTGTAACTATACTGTACGTTTTCAAATGATGAGCAGAAGTTTCCTGTCCAGAAGTAATTTAGCGACCGACGCGTCAGTCTTTAGACCCTCTGCTTCAGTGCATGCCATCGCTGGAAGAAATCTCAGAAAATCACCTTAGTTTAGCTTCACTCTTTTATCCCTTCTCTTCTTCTTTCAACCTCAAAAAACAGACTTTCTTTTGGGGCTAACTGGTTGTAGATTTTTGTCATTGCATGAAACTTTGGTGCCAACTGGAAAAAGCCGCTAAGAACCGCTGCATTGGTTGAGTGCATCTTGTGCATCTTGTGTCTGTGGAATGCGTGTGGAATAGATAACGAGGTAGCCTCGTTATCTATTGGCTAATGTTTATCTGGCCCCACCACGTCCACAGTTGATGGATTTTCACTCTTTATTTTATTTTATTTTTTGGTCATGATAATTCCAAGGCTGCATCTCTATAATGCTGTCATTGATAATTTGAAACAAAAAAAAGTCCTCCATACAACCTTTAATCTGGAGGAATAATAACTGTGGTGAGTATAAATTATAGTTTTACGTCAATCTAGAAGCAGTTGGGGAAAAAAAAAAAAAAAACGTTGAAAAATATGTTGAAAATGACAGGAGAGAAAGAGTTCTATTTTAGATGGTTCCACACTGATGACATCACACTGGGAAAATTCTGTCCAAATATTTTGTCACAATTTACACGCCAGAAACACATTTCTGACACTTTGAACATGATTTCAACAAAATAAAGGTGTTTTCTTGTATTTTTATTTATCAAATAAAAATGTTGCCCTTGTGTACTACATGGATGCTAGGTAACAGTTATGGAATTCCCTAGCATGATGTCCAACCAGGACGTAAAATTTAAAACCTACTAATTGGCCATATTGGGGAACAAGAGTCAAATTTCATTGTAAATCTTAATTATAAGGAATTATAATAAACTGTGTTTTGGTCAAATGAGTAGTCACAGGCACTTTAAAGATCCCATGACATGGTACTTCTTGATGCTTTTATATGGCTCCTTAATGGTTCCCTGATACTGTAAATGAATCCTTCTTCAAAATCAACACTCAGTGCATGAGAAACAGAGATAAGATGAGAAAGAGTATTTTTTCTCTCTCTGAACAGGCCATTATGGGTGTTGTTGCTTGAATGCAAATGAGGAGAAAAGATCTGGCCTATAGTAGAGGGTGGGGGCATGGCCGCACTGAGCTCTCAGCTGATCCATTTCCATGTTTTTGCACGGGGGGAGAGATTTGAAGCGTTCCATTGAAAAATAAACACATTTCCACAGAAAATAAAATTAAACCACTGCTGTTCAAAGGTCCAGAGGCTCAGATAAAGGACTTCCGAGCCTAGAAACACTCGGACGTGCCTCCAGGCAAATAAAAAAAACGCATTTCGCATTGCCTAGCGCATTCGCAGTCCAAACTCTCTGGGCGTGATTTACAGAGAAGCTGAGTACAGACAGACAGGGGTGGAACTGCATTTGCATTTCTTTTTTCGATCTGACGTTAATAAGGTGCCTTGTTCAAAATCGCCCGTTTGAGCTCCGATTTTTTTTTTTACGCAGAAAAGGATCGCAAATGCTCAGTTTAGACATTTCGCAACTTTTAACCATGGGGGGGGGGGGCTAAACAGGGTAGAGGAGCTCACATTAACGTTCAAAAACCTCAGAAAGTGAAAATTTCATGCCATGGGACCTTTAAAATCCCACTTTCAAAGCCCCAAAAGTCTGTTGAGTGTTGCCCATCTTTAGTACGCCTACATGATGTGCTGTATTTGAGTTTGAATCTTGCGGACTCTCTTCTTCTCTGGTGCTTTTTCAGCCTTGGCCTGTTTACAAATTGCCCTGTTATCTTGGTAAATCTAAACTTATTTTCTGAAGCCTGTGCACATGCTAAATGGAGCTCCCTGCTGTCATGCTCGTGTCGCTTACAGGCCGTAATGAAATCCACACTGGTGCTAAAGAGTTGGTAGCACACACACGGCATACCACTAGGGCTGGTAAGAATAGCATCTGGCATTCACTTCTGAGGTGGCCTTGATTAGTTTCTGCTTCGGAGTACGTCCCACACTGCTCCACCCCTGCTCTTCCTCTCCTCTGCCTCTCTTCCTCCTTTTCTCCTGCTCTACTGTGCCTCTCCTCCTCTGCCTTTCCTCTTCTGCTCCTTTGTTCATCTTCCCCCGTCCTTCCCCTCCTCTCTTCTCTTCTGTCTCTTCTGTTTCCTTTGCCTCCTCTCCCCTCAGCTTCTCGCCTCCTCTCCTCTGCATCTCCTCTCCCCCTCACCCCCTTTCTCCCCATGCCTCTTTACCTCCTTGTCTCTGCTTCTCCTCCTCTTCTTCTCCCCCTCTCCTCTGTCCCTCCTCTGCTTCTCGTCTTCACAGCTTCTCTCCTCCTCCTTTTCTCTCTTCCTCTGCCTCTCTCTCTCCTTTCGTTTGCTTCTTCTCCTCTACTCAGTCTCTCCTTTTTTCTTCTTCTCCCCCTCTCTTCTCCCCCTCTCTCTCCAGCTGGGAATAGTAGTTGAAACCAGAGATGCGTCACCGTTTCTGCCTTTGATCGAGGGCTGTCTCTCCTCTTTCCTCCACTTTTTATCTACCCTTCCCTCTCTCTTTTCTCTCTACCTCTCTATCGACTTTGATCTCTCTCAAGGCATCCCCTTCCCTACTCTCCCTCACTCTCTCCATCTACTGTCCACTTTCTCTCTATCCTCTCTACTCTCTCTCGACTCTTTCGAGCGACCCTTCCCCCTGTCCTCGCTCTCTCCTTCCCACCCGTCCCGCTTGACTCTTTTTCTCCCTGCTCTCTCTCTCTCCTTCTCTCCATCTACTGTCCTCTCTCTGCCTTTACAGACCCCCCTTCTTTTACTCTCTCCTTCATTCCCCCCCTCTTTCTCACCATCTGCCTTTCTCCCACTAGTAACTACTCCCACCTTTCTCCTCTTCATTTTCTTTCCAGTTCCTCTCCCTCTTCCTTTCCTCTCCTCTCCCTGTCTCTCCCCACACCTCTCTCTCTCCCCTCTCTCTCCCCACACCTCTCTCCCCCTCTCTTCCGTGGCGCGCTTGTGAAATGCAGCAAATGGCTAATCTTCAAAGGCAGAGCGCGCTCGGTGGCTGGGGAGGCACGCCGACTACAAAACGCCCACACATCCGCCACACACTTTCCTCCCTCTCTCTATCCCCCCTCCCTCACTTCTCTCTCCCTCCCCTCTTTCCTGCTATCTTCTCACTCTCTTCTCTCTCTCTCTCTCTCTCTTACTGTCTCCTGGTTTTTGTCCCCTCTGTCTTTCTCTCTCTATCTCCTGCCCCCCCCTATTTCTCTCTCTCTCTCTCTCCTGTGACTTTCTTTCTCCCTCTCTCCCTCTCACTCCGCTTTCACTGTCTCTCCTCTCTCCTTGTCTCTTGACTCTTTCCCACTCTCTCTACCCTCTCCCTCTCTAGGTCTCTCTCTCTCTCTCTCTCTCTCTCTCTCTCCTGTCTTCTTCCCTCTCTTGCTTTCTTTCTCTCTCTCCCCTGACTTTGTCCTCCCTCTGTCTCTCCCCCTCTCACTCTCCTTTCACTGTCTCTTCTCTCCTTGTCTCTCGACTCTTTTCCCCTCTCTCTACCCTCTCTCTCTCTCAGTCTCCTTGCTTCTTCCCCCTCTCTCCTTCTCTCTCTCTCTCTTCCGTGACTTTCTCCTCCTCTCTCTCCCTCTCACTCTGCTTTCATTGTCTCTCCCTCTCTCCTTGTCTCTTGCCTCTTTCCCACTCTCTCTACCCTATCTCTCTCTCTCTCTCTCTGTCTTCTTCCCCCTCTCACTTTCTCTCTTTCTCTCTCTCTCTTTCCTGACTTTGTCCTCCCTCCCTCTCTCTCTCCGTCTCACTCCGCTTTCACTGTCTCTCCTCTCTCCTTGTCTCTTGACTCTTTCCCACTCTCTCTACCCTCTCTCTCTCTAGGTCTCTCTCTCTCTCTCTCTCTCTCTCTCTCTCTCTCCTGTCTTCTTCCCCCTCTCGCTTTCTTTCTCTCTCTTCCCTTACTTTGTCCTCCCTCTCCCTCTCCCGCTCTTACTCTGCTTTCACTGTCTCTCCTCTCTCCTTGTCTGTCGACTCTTTTCCACTCTCTCTACCCTCTCTCTGCCGTTTCTCTCTCTCCTCCCACCCTCCTCTCCACCTCTCCCCCTCTCCCCCTCTCCCCCAGTCCCCAGTCTGCCTCATCAACATTCCTGGAGTGGAGGATCTCTTAGAGTTGCTGCTTTCTTCCATGTGCTTTCTGATTTTGGTGTGATTCACCCTGTACCACTCTGCTTCTCCCCGCTCTTTTATGTTACTAAGCAAGTGGGATAAAAGAGAGCGTGGCTTAGGCGATAGAGCGGTCGCCCGGTAACTGGAAGATGTGTGGTTTGATCCCAGATACATGACTGATGGCAGATGGTTGGAGAGGCTGTTGGAGCAGACTGGTAGCCACTTCTCAGTGTGTTTTCCGGTGCAGTTGAATGCCTCTTAGCACCATTCAAATAAATAAATAAATGTTTTTGCTACAATTATTATAGAACTGAGTAAACTGAAGGGAAAAAAATCAAAAATCAATTCTGTTCGGAAGTGTATAAAGCAGTATTTAAAGGAGAATTAACGTTTTTTACAATCTGAGCCTTATTTCGGTAATAAAACAAGTTGTTTTACTCACCCATAGCACTTTGGTGTCATATGGAGCACTTCCAGAGATGTTTTAGATTTGCGATCCCCGTAATGTGAGTTCTCGGGGCAAATGTTTGCGGTCTCCAAATAACACAAAATGTAGCACTTTTCAAATCATAGAAGCTCGATGTCTTAGTGTACGCTTTCGTTTGAGTCAAAAGTGGCCTGTAATCCGAGATTTATCCATAGTTTCGAGTAGATGAGGACGCCAGTGCGCATGTGCGGAGTCACAGCTTATTTCACTCTCAACTCCCGGGACCCAAACATGAAACGCAAATGTATCCTTACTCTGAGTGGGTTTGCATCTCCACAAACCTGACTCATATTTGCCTTGGAGGAGGGAAATGTTGTTCTTTCACAGTATGGCATAAAAAATATCTGGATGGAAAATGTTCCAAAGTATGGCTTTAGCTTTGTTTCCATGGAATGATACATATGTAATGCCACCTTCAGAAAGTTACATATTTGGATTTGCAGTCAAGATTTGAGTCTTAATTATGTTACCCAAGTTTTAGAATCAGTTGAAGATTCACAGTGAATTTATACATCAGTATATATACCGTATATCGGCTGTGATGTCGGCGATCGGCACTTCCAAAGCCTGTTATATTGGTATCATACCGGATATTAAAAAAATCACATCGGTCGGGCCCTATTAGCGACAATACTGTTTAATATATTTTATATTTCTATTGTTTTATTCTGGCTAATGATTTACAGAGTATAGGTCTTGCCGGGTATCTTAAACTAGATATAATTTATTTTCTTTCTTTTATTAGTTTATTTGACAGGGACAATGTTAAAAAAACATTAAAGATGCTTTACACCAGATTATAGCTGAAGCTAGTTTCCATCTGTAGTCCCCATATGTGTAGTTTATATATTGGTACGGGAAATAAATTGAAACATACACACAGAGAAGTGGGTAGTACATTTACTTGATTCATTTTTAAACAAATTCTGTTTCTATCAGCATACAATACTTACATTTTTATTGCAGAACTCTTAAATGCGTAAAGTTGTGCTTCCTCTTGACACTGAGTCAGATTTTGTGTCTTGTTCGTCATCTTACATCAAGTTTAAATTAATCAAATGTTAATCAGATGTTACGTGGCAACAGTTACTCTTTAAGTAACTCTTACATGAATAGTAGTTTTACCAAATACTTTACGTTGACGAGAAATGTTAATCTTATTTGAGTACGATTTATGGCTACACCAGCCATTTCTGATCGTGCCAAGCCTTAGTCATACGATGCAGCCACGTTTCAAGTTGTTACATTCCAATCTCTGAAGCAGTACGCCCCGAAACACATGCTAGTTTTATACCGTCTAAACCCGCTGTTCTACCCAGAGCAAGGCAGTGATGGACTTTTCTAAACATGCATGACAGCCTGGTGAGAGTTTCCAAGAAGGCAACAAGCAGAGAGCAGGAGCCAGAGCTGCTGTGAGTGCGGGTGTGAAGGTAAGGGCAGAAGGGGGAGGGACAAGGGCGCCTCTGTTAGTGACACAAACATGGCTGCCAGCCAGCAGCAGTACTACACTGTTCCTCTGCCACCCACAGCGCCAGGCCCCTCCCCCACTGCTGCGCTCTGCTTACAAGTACAAGTACTGTCAGCTGTGGGGAGAGCTGCTCGTTTGGGGGAGGGGCAGCCTGTGCCAAAGTCGTGCAATGTTCTCTTTTTGAAAATTGTGTTTTATTACTATTCTAAATGATAAAAGGAGAAGTTCAATTTCAACTATTCAATTATTCTAAATATTTGCTCTTGTTTATTGAACTACTGAGCATTAGGGTATGTCGTTATAATAACTAGATCTTTTAGCCTTAAAGGTGCATTGCACAACGTTTCAGTTTAGGGATTCGCTAACATGGAGATGCTATTGCTTTACTTCTTCCACAATATGGCATTAAACTTGAGACTCGGCCCATTCATTTGTGTTCTTTATCGTGGACATTGAGTTAACCAGTCTGTCTTTTAAGTGTTTTGAGATAGACTCTAGTTTTTGGCTGCACAATGATAAATAAATAAATAAATAAATAAATATAGTGGTCCCTCGCTCTATCGCAGTTCATTTTTCGCGGCCTCGCTGTTTCGCGGATTTTTTTTTCTTTCCCCCATTTTTTTTTTATAGTGTATCAGCGGAGACATGAGTCACTGGATCCGTAGGAAGTCCAGACCGGGACTAAGACATGAGGACCAGACTGGGACCAGACCGGGACTAGACTGGAACTAGACCAGGACTAGACCAGGACTAGACCAGGACTAAACGTGGACTAAACGTGGACTAAACCAGGACTAAACCAGGACTAAACCAGGACTAAACTAGGTCTAAACCTGGACTAAACCAGGACTAGACCAGGACTAGAACAGGTCTAAACCTGGGATGGTCACACAGGGTGGTAGGGACAGAGTCTATGATGTCCTTCACGAGAGCGCCTGGGTGACAGGAGGTGTGGCCTTTGTTTACTTGCACAAGCCGGACCATGGAAGAGCCAAGAATCAACACGGACGGGCCTGGCCCCGGAGGAGCCACAGCGGGGGGGGACACTCGTGCGCAGAAAGGGGACAGTGGGTCTTCCCTCGTCACGCCTAGTGGACGAACCCGGCACATGCAAGGCCAGATCTCCGGGCAGCACTGGGGCAGTAGTTGGGGAAGTCCTAGAGAGCAGTGGAGTATCGCTCTCGTGTAAGTTACACACACCCCTCCCCCCACGCTTCACTATTAATACGTTTTGTTGAAAATCTATGAAGGTTTGAGTGTTTAAACAAGAGAGAAATGTGAGAAAATGTTAATACCAATCTGAGAAAAGTGTATATTGTGTGTGGTGAGGCGTTTACAGCCTTAAAACATGTATAATAATTGTAAAATATGAAGTTGTCCTACTTCGCGGATTTCACTTACTACGGGTTATTTCTGGAACCTAACCCCCGCGATAAACGAGGGACCACTGTAAATAAGAAATTAAAAGGGAGTCTAAAACTGTTTGAGGTGACTGTAGAAGCTTGTCAAGGATGTTGGTCATCAAAAAAAAAAAAAAGTTTTTGTTAGGTTGTTAACTTCACCTGGATTTAACACTATTACAGTCCATTACAGAGGACATGTCATATCATTATGAAAAAATAAAATATAATTAACAAAATGTAAATTCTAAGGTGTTCATTTACCTCCAAAAAATAATAATAAATAAAATAAAATTGAAATACACTTTTTTTTTTCTTTGGGTCCTAGGAGGATATGAAGCATTTATTCAGTTATGGGTGTTTTATTGCTAAAATCACCTAAAATTAAACCACGTTCTGACCGTGAATGGGATCACAGATCTCACCTGTAAATTGTCCTGGTGTCCCCTACTTGTTTCTATAGAGACTGAAGTTGACTGAAGACTGAAGTTTAATGCCATACTTTTGAATATTGGAGGTAAAGCAATAACATTTCCCATGGAGACAAATAACTGACGGGCCCTCTACCAGAAAAGGTACACTGTGCACTTTTAAAGAAGAAACAAGTGCGTTGGCTTCCGTGTTAGAAAACTGCAGTGCCCAGTGGGATCTGACATCGCCGTAAACATCATCACAAAAAGAGTCGGCAGCTCCCATGGATAGCTGCACATCATACTAGCGAGCAGCATGACTCTGCGACACTGCCAAATCCTACGCTTATCACAGGTTAAGAAAATAAAATTAGAGTAAAGTAAAAAATATGTCACAGTGGGCGTGTTCAGGGAATGGTGAAAACGGGGATTGATAAGCAATATGGCGTCTTGAAAATATGTGATTAAAGATTGCTCAGCCATGCACAAATCAGTCCAAATGCAACATCGGGTGAGTAAATAGTGAGGAGAAACAACCACAGCATAGTTAAAAGCTGTGAAAAGTCGATTTTGCAGAATAGATCTGCTTAAATAAAGCATGAAGAAAGCTTAGTAACTACTTCTAATGGAGCTGAGAATGAAGTTCAGGATATTAATAGTAGTGACTTAGTTCAAGTACCAAGTGAACTTCATAAAGTACAGATATGATGTAAGGCACTCGTGTCCTTCATTCCACCACGAAAAAGTCACCACTTGTTGACAGATTAGTGTTTAGTGTCGGATTAGTGTTCAGTTGTGGAGTGAAAGTGAAAAACTGCTTAATCTCCTCCTCTGCACACTGTTTTTGTCATTCATTTTTTTCCCCATGTTTCCTCTCACCTCACCCCTCTGACTCACTACACTCACATGCAGGGAAATTACAAATGGGGAATGTAAATTGTTATGAATGCCTCTAGTAAGTAAGTTGCCGCCATAATTACTAATAAATGATTATCTTATCTTAAAAACTCAGCCAAAACTTGATAAGCAGCATCTCATTTACATCGACTATTTGATTTTCAGACATGCGTTACTCAGAAGGTATTTGCGCTTAAACATTGAAGTTTCACTTTCATTTTAGGCTGTAGTTTGTCATCATTGGTGAGCTTAAATGAGTGAGTAAATGTCCAAACACATGTCTAATATTCTCCGGGCTGTTTCTTGCCTCATGCAGTTGAACGCATCTCCTGGTTTGTGCAAAATGTAAATGGGACTGTGCACTTACATGCAGCAGTTATGTGGAATAGAATGTGATTTTCAACATTAAAGGGATGGTGCGTTTTTTTATGTTAATCTGTATGGGTTTCCTTCTAAAAGTTACGTGTGTTGACACCGGCTTACCTCTGACAGTCTCAGCTGATCCCGGTTCCGCTCGCTTTCTGGAGCTCAGGTAATTAGGTCCGGTAACTTCTCTAGAACATTAAATAAAGCTTGTTTTTCTTCTCAAAACAAAACATTTGTCCGAAAGGTGATATAGTTGCGTCCGAAACAGTTGTCAAGGAAACATCCAGCAGCGTACTAAGCGATCGCGTATTGTGCCTGACGACTTGTATCACAGCGAGCATATCAGCTGTATTAGCCTGTTCACCTTTAGTGGAAGTGCACGGCAGATGCGGTCCACCGCAAGGGGAAGTTTACAAGTGAACAGGCTGATACGCTAACGTTAGCGCAGTGATACGAGTCGACAGACACAATACGCGATCGCCTAGTTCGCTGCTGGATGTTTCCTTGACAACTGTTTGGGAAGCAACTATAGACTATAGACTGTAGCAACTATAGACTATAGCAACTATAGACTGTCTATAGCAACTATAGACTGACGGTGTCAACACACATAACTTTTAGAAGGAAACCCATACAGATTAACGTAAAAAAAAACGCACTATCCCTTTAAATAGTAGTGCTTTCTTTCATAGTACAGCGTGGCCTTATTGTATACTTGTTTAATCCCTCAGTGGACCAGGTAGGTCCATGGGCACAGCTCAAAGTCATTCTAAAGACATTCAGGAAAGGTGCACTTCTGTCCTGTGATTGTGACTTTTTCGAGTATTGACACTTTCTCAAACGAGTCTACTTTCTGCACTAGTTTTATGATCATTTAGCATCTGATTTTCAATACATATCCCAACGCTATTTTGTGATCTTTGCAATTCAGTTCACAAATTCCCAGATTGACATGCATTTTGATAAATCAGTTTAGTTCTCCTGTTTTCCTGGCATGTGTATAATGGCAGTGAAAGATACCAGCATGAGGGCAGCCAGCGTACACATCGCCCAGCCCAACCCAGTCCTGCAGGCCAGAGAACTGTCAGCTAAACAGGAAGAGCAATGGCAGCCAGCGTAAAGTTTAAAATAACACCGTGCCCGCTTAAGTGCTTGATGGAGCTGCCTATTACAGCAGAGGCAAAAGTAAACAGTAAAGGTATGAAAATGGCCCCACTTCAGAAGAGATTGGTAGCATTCCCAGGGTAATCCTTTATCTGAAGCACTGTGGACAGAAACCCAGCTAATCTCTTCATATTGTTATTCAAACTGTGTGCTACATCCACACATATGAGTGAATGGTATATGCCAGACGCTGTGCTATGGGAAGGGCCCTTAACAGCAGTGGAAGGTAACAAACAAAGTAAAGTGCAATAGATAAATGTGCATTGGCAAAAGGAGAAATTTGTCTTCTTCAGTTCTGAAGAAATAGCTTGGATCAGCTGCGAAACATATTCGACCAAATAACCTTTGTCCAGTTGAAGTTCTCCTTTTGCCACGGATTCTACCTGGACGACTGAGGGATTCTTCACATAAATGTGCTTTGTGTAACTTCTGGTGGAGGGCTCTTCAAATGCTTGCTTTCATGGAGCTGTATTGGAGTTATTACTTTGCCTGGAATGTTTCAGAGTATGGCATTAAACCTTTCTATCTTCATGGAGATCAAATCAGACCAAATTACAGGTCAGATCTGTGGAGAGGCAACCCCGCTCAGAGTCAGATTGCCTGGTTTTCAAGGTATTTTTGAGCTATAAAATTACCTGTAATTTAATATATAAGGTGGAGCTGTTTAATGTCATACTGTGAAGCAAAGCAATGACATACATAGACACATCAACAGAAATCCCAGGAATCCCAAACCAAAACGTTACACTGTGTACCGAAGTACAATTATTAGGTATGTGTACTTAAGTAAATTTTATAGTGGATACTTTTCACTTAAATAAATTTGAGAGCATGCATACTTTCTACTAAGGCTGTGACTGATTTTTAGTGCATTTTATTTGAGTTAACATTCCAACTTTGAGCAAACTAAATACACAAAACAGCAAAAAAAAATAAGAATTCAGTTGAATCACTTAAAATCTGCTGAATTCTTGAGCAAAATGACTACATTTGATGATTTAATTCACATACATTTTTTACTCTTGGTAAATGGCCACGTTTACATTACACATTAGTGCCTTTCCAACTTCACTCACACATTCACACACATATTCATACACCAGTGTAGGCAGACAATGGGGGTGAGGTGAGTCAAGTGTCTTGCCCAAGGCCACAATAGGATTCATCTGTGGGTTGTTTGTTGAGAGTGGGATTCAAACCGCCAACTAAACTTACCACTGAGCTACTGTGGCTCCTAATGTACATTTTTTAGCAGTTACTTCAGTGATTCATGTGATTCTTTTATCCAAGTAATCTTTTGTCCCTGTATCTGTACTTTTACGAGTAAGTTACGAGTAAGTAACAAAATTGAGTACTTCATCCACCATTGGCATTTAATTTCTACTTTTTAGTTGTCTAGTGGCAAATCTTATGAGCACTGGTTTCTGAACTGAATTTCCAGACGATATGTAGTCAAATGGTACGTTCCAGTCATTCTCAGAGGTCATGTACAGGGAGCTAATGTCAACAAAACAGGAATTCACTCTCAAACATATTCTGAAAAATGTTTAAGCCATTTTAGAATGTTGTTATCTCTTCAAAAACATACCTGGAGTTGAAACTTTAAAGCTCTGCACTACCAAGTGACTGTCAGATGTTTTTAGTCGCAAAAGGCTTTCATTCTTCCCTTCCCTACCATTTGTGAAGACAGTGCTGTTCTATGGGACGGGGTGATCTGAGAAGTTCTCTGTAATCAGACTGGACACAGGCAACCGTAGTCTCGGCATACTCCAAATGTAAACAGAGTGATGGAAAGATATATAAACAGAGTGATGGAAAGATGAGTCTTAACCTCTCTTTCTCACTGAGTCATCCATTTGTGTTTCTGCTGCACTGCCAGATGGCTAAGGTCACAGCAGGCTGCACAACCCATAGCTCATACAAGTAGTTCAGATATTTGAAAGGAATTTGGCAAACACAGGACTGATCAAGGATAGTGTGCCTCTCATTAAGCGTGCTCCCAACAGCCGCTCTGCCAGCTCCACTTCATGGAGCTGAGAGAGGGGAGCACAGAGCCACAGAGCCAGGCACATCAGCAGACCAGGGGGGACCACAGAGCGAGTACACAGCCCCCGCTCCAGTCTGCCTCTGCCTAATGTGACCCGCCACGATGAAAAACGCCACATGTCGGGATTCGTGAAAACGAGAAAATCGTGTTAGAAGCAGTTTTTTTCAAAATTTGTGATTTTCGTTTTTTTGCAGAATGTGCTAGTTGAGATCATGAAGAAGCCACTCCATGTTTCAGATAACAGGATTGGTTGCTTTAAAAGCATACATTTTGTCTTTGAAACTGGCTTGTTTTTCGGAAAGAAACAGGGCGTGTGTAAATTATCATATTGCCGCTGCTGACCAATCATGTGATGATAGCGCTCTTTTGTTTTCTTTTTCCACCTATCAGCTGTGAGCAGCTCGTGAATATTTACGCTGCATTTCAACAGGATAAGGACAGTGAAAATGGAGAAAATCCGTAGCTTTGACTATAAATGCAACATAAGAAGTACCAGACACAAGACACATTCGGGACACATACGTTCCTCTGGAGCTCATGTACAGAATACGATCGGATACTGCCGAAAGACCGTGGATATGCGAATAATCTTATGGGGTGAGTAAAGTGCCTCTAAACTTTGACACCACAGACTTTAGGACATGTTTAAATACTTCAGCTTTCGTGTGGTCATATTATTTATGCATCAAATGGAGATGTGTGTGTGTGCGTGTGTATGTGTGTGTGTGTGTGTGTGTGTGTCCAAAGTGTGTGTAAGTGTGTGTGTGTGTGTGTGTCCAGAGTGTGTGTAAGTGTGTGTGTCTGTGTGTATACGTGTGCATGTGTCCAGAGTGTGTGTAAGTGTGTGTGTCTGTGTGTCCAGAGTGTGTGTGTGTGTCCTATACTATTTTGTATTGTATTAAATTGACAATACAGGTGACTTTGACTTAACATATTATCCTGTGTATTATTGAATTATTGAATGATTATATGGACTTTTTGTTATAAAAACATTTCCATTTTAACAAAGTACCTTCTAATTCTGACCTGCCCTGAAACACCACACCACAGTGATAGATGATCTGCAGGGGGAGGGCTTAGCTTAATGTCATGCAAATGAGTTCTCAAGGCCTGGACTTAGAGAATCTTTAACGCAGCCACAAATTCTTCAAATGTTCTCAGATTTCCATGTGTAAGGCGTCTTTGGAAAGCTTAGAATCTACACTTTCAGAATCTGTGAATAACATATAACGCCTCCGGGACAACTTGTAACTGTTTTTTCTGTGGCTGGTCTCAAATGTACCCAAAAAATATGACACATTTTCTGATCCTCATCCATAATACATTTTATTCGTAAGTTATATGGGTTGTAGTCGTTCCAAACTGTAGTTGTCCCAAACTGTAGTCATCCCAAACTGCAGTCACATGACTACACCTGCAGGATGATTCATGCAAAATGTACTATTTATGCAGGAAAAAGTACTAGGAAACTACACTACATTGCTAAAAAGTATTCACTCACCCATCCAAATAATCGAAACCAGGTGTTCCAGTCACTTCCATGGCCACAGGTGAATAAAATCAAGCATTTGTGCGTGGTACTGTGATAGGATGCCACCAGTGTCCAGTCATGAAATTTCCTCACTCCTAAATATTCCACAGTCAACTGTCAGTGGTATTTTAACAAAGTGGAAGCAATTGAGAACGACAGCAACTCAGCCATGAAATGGTAGGCCACGTAAATTGATGGGGCGAGGTCAGCGGACGCTGAGGTGCATAGTTTGCAGAGGTCACCAACTTTCTGCAGAGTCAATTGCAACAGACCTCCAAACTTCATGTGGCCTTCAGATTAGCTCAAGAACAGTACGTAAAGAGCTTCATGGAATGAGTTTCCATGGCCAAGTGCAATTCAAAACGTTGGATGCAGTGGTGTAAAGCACGCCGCCACTGGACTCCAGAGCAGTGGAGACATGTTCTCTGGAGTGGCGAATCGCGCTTCTCCATTTGGCAATCTGATGGACAAGTCTGGGGTTGGCAATTGCCATGAGAATAGTACTTGTCTGACTGCATTGTGCCAAGTGTAAAGTTTGGTGGAGTGGGGATTATGGTGTGGGGTCGTTTTTCAGGAGCTGGGCTTGGCCCCTTAGTTCTAGTGAAAGGAACATCTCCCAACTGTTCCAACTTTGTGGGAACAGTTTGGAGATGGCCCCTTCCTCTTTAATATGTGCACCAGTGCACAAAGCAAGGTCCATAAAGACATGGATGAGAGAGATTGGTGTGGATGAACTTGACTGCACAGAGTCTTGACCTCAAACCGATAGAACACCTTTGAGATGAATTAGAGCAGAGACTGAGAGCCAGACCTTCTCATCCAACATCAGTGTGTGACCTCACAAGTGCACTTCTGGAAGAGTGGTCAAAAATTCACATTATCACACTCCTAAACCTTGTGGACAGCCTTCCCAGAAGAGTTGAACCTGTTATAGCTGCAAAGGGTAGATATTAAACCCTCTGGATTAAGAATGGGATGTCACTTACAGTATGTTCATATGTGAGTCAAGGCAGGTGAGCGAATACTTTTGGCAATATAGTTTATGTACAGTGTTTCCCCTATAGGTTTTCTTGTTTGTCAGAGGGGTTTTTTCCATGTACATTCATATGCTCAATCACATGCGGCAGGAGAAAAATATGTAACATTTATTATTATTGGTAATATTATTGAATTGTTATTTTTAAATCTCCATTTTATTTAGTATTGTTTGAAACATTTAATAGTGCTGTAAAATACATTTTTAATGAGGCCTAAGTGAGCTTAGTCTGTGTAATTAGGCTTTATAATTTGCTCTTATGAATTCTACACAACTTCTGACCTAATAGGCTGCATTCATTTGTGGTTTGGTTTTGAATGAAAATAAAGTCACACTGGAGCTAACAACACACCCACTCACTGCGTTACAGCCTCACCAGTGCCCCTGCACCCTGCACAGCTCTTTATTTGTGAAATAAATCAAGCTAACAGTTTTATCTAAGATGCTACTTTTGGCTTGTATTTTGTTTACTTACAAAGTGCCACTAAGCATTCTATGCATTTTATCATCTATAAACTCTAGAATAACTTACTCCAAAGCTGGGACAGTTTTCCCATCTGCATTGTCAACTACAGCATAGCACACAACCCGGACCAGATCACTTTAAATGAGGGACCAGATTATTATTTGAGAGAAGTCTGTATTTCTATGTATGCAGTAGTGCTTATTGAGTAGTGGAACAGATTTGGTTAGGACAACTGCAGCCCTACTAAATTCTCTGTATCTAGACGTCGTCAGTCACCATTTAGCACACTCTCAACAGCTGCTTCATCACAGAGCTACAGAGGCAGGCACAGCACCAGACCAGGAGGACCAGCCAGGAGGAAACCTGTGACACCTCACAAAACTCCATCAAACGCTCCCCTCTGGCCCTAGTCACCCGGGTTACAGCGCTGCATTTTTCATCAGTGTAATTAAAGCGCAGATGTGGCAGCAGTTCAACTCTGTGGCACTAAGTGAAAGAACAGAAGAACAGACCCCCGTAAATTCTCCCAGCATTCAGTCAGTTTGCAAAACAGCTATTTTCCACTTTGTAGTAGTCATTCATCAGCATTCATCTGTGGGAGCTGGATTCTCACTGCCCACCTGCAGTGACGTTTATGTTGAGAGTGGGATTCAAATCAAGTTTCACTCTACCAATCGAGCTACTGTCGTTACAATGCTAACATTTCAAACTCGTATGTCAATAATGGAGTGCCTTGAAGATCTAAATGAAGGTGAAGTGTCTTGCCCAAGGACATGACAACACTGCCCCGCTGCACTTTGAATTCCCAGCGGTTTCCCATCCAAGTACTAACCATGCCCAACCCTGGTTTAGAGCAGATGAGATGGGGCACTGTCAGACTGGTATGGCTGTTCATATTTCAGCCTTCTCTCTCTCACTGAACATGTTTAAAATGTTTGAACCAGATTTTCATTGGATTTGTCAAGAATGCCGATATTTAGTGCGCCCTACTTTTCCTCTATTTTTCCCTTGTAGAGCTCTGCGATCAGAAGCTAATGCGTGCCACGGAAAGGGTCTTGTGTTTCAGTGAGGCCGGTGCTTGTATTTCAAATCCTCTGAACAGACGGCGGTGGCAGCTCATGTGTGGACCCCTCCCCATGCTTTGCTCGTTCGCACACCTCCAAATGTCATCCCTCTAACGCTAAGCTAACTTTATTACCGTGGTAACACAACCCAGAACACCTCACCTCTCTCTGCAGGCCACCCGTTGCGCAGACTTCATACTACTTGGGCCTCTTCTCCAGTTTCAGTAACCCTCCGCTCTGCTCCCATGCCTACTTAAGCTAATACATGAATGTTTGTGCTAAAAGGCTTGTCAATGGGATTACTTTTGTACCACATATTATAGACTAGAGATACTGGTAATACTGGTGCTAGTTTGGCCAATTTAGTTTTAAAGCAAACTTCTTCTGCAAAATCCACTGTTCAGAACTTTTATCCATGTTATAGTTGCTTCTCATTTACCGTCTCAGAGTGATTTGTGCATGTTTGAGCGGTACACGCCCATTGCTCTGTACTTATTTTGTTCTCCTGTTTTATTTTATTTATTTTTATCGGTGTAGGATTCCACAGCGCCACATTGTCATTTTGGTACAAATGGAAATAAGTTCAAAAAATGTTCAAATCATTTCATAATGTCCATATAAAGCTTTTTGTCATTTGTGGACTTACTCACAGTGGGAAGAGGAACCAAATCCTTTACTCTACTAAGAGTATTTCTACTCTTAAATTAAATTTAAATTAGGGATGCACCGATCCACATTTTCTCTCTTCCGATCCGATCCCGATACCTGAATTTGGATACCGGCTGATACCGATACTATTCCGATACCAAAACAGTTTGTTTTCAGTATTATCATCATTATTGTTAAACTACAAATAAACTCATCTCTACAGGCGAGTAGGCCTATGATATGAACAAGTGTTTGCCTGTGTGTCCCAAAAGGCAACTTGAGGTAAGTATAAGACTTGCATTGTCCGTAGAATTACACTGCCTGACAAAAGTATTAGGACGATTGTGTATTTCTGAACTTTCATAAATAATAACAAGACGTATTGGTAATGACAACAAATCAATTTATTGATATATTAAAGCAAATTTATCATGTGTAAAGGCATATTATTGCAAAAATGGGGACTCATCGCAGTGTAGGTATAACTCGGGTCTAAACCAGGACTGGACTAGGACTATCATCCTAATACTTTTGTCAGGCAGTGTACATGCACTTTTTCTAGCGGGATCTCCCCGTGGTTTAACATCTGCACTTTTTTTTACCTGGAGCGCCGCACAACAGAGCCCGTGTGAATCGCGGTCAGTCCAGTGCAGTGAGGCTTATCAGTGACATTGGGCAGACATCCGATGTCCAAATATCTGTAGTAAAGCTCAGATCTGAAACTCTTTTTAGCTTCTCAGCTAACTTGTTGACACTCGGTTGTAGAGTTCGGGTAGCGCTGATCGGGTCTCTGACAAATAGCTTCCGCCTCTCAATGGCTTTGCAAACATTGCACGTTGCAGTCTTGCTTTGAGGTGTTTCTAGTAAAAAGTATTTCCACACAGTGGACATGTTGTGATGAAAAGTTGGTTAATTGCCTTGTGCTGCTCAGGACTAGACTAGCTTAGTGTTCGCCTGCTCGCTCGCACTGCTCGTTTACTAGCTGGCTGCAAACTGTGGAATGGATTTCCTCAACGGAGGTGTGTCTCATCATTACTCTGTGTCTCATTGAGATACGTCTCCGTTCATGAAATCCATTCCACATTTTGCAGCAGGAGCAGAGCAGGTGACAGGGAATCACTTGTGGAGTCATTTCAGCAGATAATGTGTATATTAGGGGTGTGTATTGGCAAAGAAGTCACGATTCAATTCGAATCACGATTCATATGCCACGATGCGATAATATCACGATGCATCACGATACTTGAATTATTGCGATGCATTGCAATATATTCGACATACTTCAGTGAAAATGTACCAAAAAAAAGAGGATAACTTGAATATCAGTGGCTGTGTATCTGGGTAGTGTCTTCAATTGATACAGAACTCTGAGCAACTCAATTCATAACTGAATTTATTGAATAACAAAAACAAATAAACCAAACCAATAACAAAAAAGTGCATAGGATTTTTTTCTAAAACAAAAAATGATGTTCAAACATTTGCCATTTTGGAGGTAGCTACCATCATAACAAACAATACCCTTTCACAAAGAAAAAAGTGCATAGGATTTATAAAAAATAAACAAATAATTGATGTATTTATTTATTAATAATTAATGAATAAATTATTCATTAATTAATTATTAATTAATAAAAATCGATTTTTGGCATCAAGAATCCATGCAGTATATTGTGAAAGTTAGTATCGCGATGCATTGTCATGACGATTATTTTGCACACCCCTAGTGTATATACAGACATGATTCACGGATTGGACATTTTTGCAGGTTGGATCGGCCCTATCCCTAATTTAAATATTACTCAAGTAAATGTGACTGAGTAAATGTAACTACCCACCCCTGGTTGTGGTATTGTCTCATTCTGATCAATTTATAAACCTGCCCGACTGCTTTAGTTTTTAGTCATGGTTTAGTTCTGTCCTATAGTCAAGTCCTCCTGTAGATCTGATTTAGACCTCCTATAATCCTGGTATGAATCTGGTTTAATCCTGTTAGAGACCTGGTTCAGTCCTGGTTCTTGGGTTCTTGGTATATACTATATTTTCATTGCAGTTATTCCTGTCTAAAATCAGACAGTTCCTCTGTTCTGTCAAGGGGGATGAGCAGCAGAGAGCAGTATTGCCTTTATAACTGAGTGCCAGTCATGCTCTGTGCGCCTCTGAAAAGGCTCAATTGACATGTTTTGGCAAAGAGAAAGCCCGTCCGCTGTTTGACCCACCACAGAGGCTGCCCTTGTCAGAGGGGCTGCCTGCACAAGAGCTCTGGAGCTGGGGTTGGGTCAGTGAGCCTCCAGCCTGCTCACTGGAGGATGCCAAAGAAACTGACACTGATCAAGTCGTGTGGATGGAGTAGATATAGCTCCATGTTAGTGTTGTCTTGATACAAAAATTACCCTAACACGATTTAGATACTAAGGATTACACTTGATATTCAGTACCAATTCCAATACTGCAATGATAATAATTAAAAAATGCTCTTTATTTTTAGACAATAGAATATGATTTTCAACATTAAATCGTAGCATATTCTTTTATATTACCACAAGGCTTATATCTGTTTAATACCTCAGTCATCCAAGTAGGTGTATACTAGTCGTACATGTCATAGGGATGCACCAATACCGATCGAAAATGAAATGAAAATTTAGCTGGATCTGGTATTGATTCCATGATTTTTTAAAAGTTGATAACCTGGTTAGTTTGATGTGATAAGACTATTTTCAGGCTGGTTTTGGCCGACAAAGTCTCATAATGTTTGAACTTTTATTCAGGCAAAGCTCACAAGCCTTTAAAATCCGAATGAACTGAAAGGATTTTTTAACTCCCTGAAACATTTTGAAATGGCAGATTAGCAGCATGGGTATTGTCAACAAAAACAAAAATGAAAAATGGCACTTCTTGGTTTTGTTTGCTTGCATAAAGCTCAATGTAATGACCTCACCAAATGAGTTTGATTTAGCTGTGTTTATGCCCAACTATAGCACTAGCATAAACATTTAAAAAGTCTAAATTCAGACAGATGGACAAACCCATTTAGATGCTTGCATACATTTTTAATTCATTTTGTGCTGTTGTTTTAGCTACATAGTCTTTTTGTCTCTGGGCGTCAGTAGGAACAGAAAGTGGTGAAGTGGTGACTGGCTTTTTAATGAGATGAAAAAAACAGTCATCATAAAAGTTTGTAGTACTGCTGCAAACTACTACTACTACCACAATCTACTACTACCACAATCTACTACTACTGTTCCTCATACTATTGCTAACTACTACTATTACCACTACTACTACCACAATCTACTACTACGCCTACTACTATTACTATGACTACTGCTACTATGACGACTACAACTACTACTATTACTATTACAGCTACTATTAACTACTGACTGCCACTACAACATTAACTATGACTAATACTAGTATGGTGTTGGAATCTACCACCAGTCTAGTCTAGTCCAATCCAGTCCAGTCTGGCTATGCATCTGTTGTAGGGAGTATTATACCTCTGATGAAAGAGGATCTATTCTGCAAAATGGACTGAAAAAGGTGTGTGATTTTGCGCATAGTACATTTATGTCTTAAATGAGTAATTCGAGATTAACTCTCAAAATGCTTGAACAGTATCTTTACTTTGCTGTTCTATAGTCACCTGAATATATAACTGTTTTCCAATTGGTCGTTTTTGATCGTTTGGTACATGCTTTCAATTAAACCAGTAACTCATCCCTAGTAACAATTTAATGTTGAAAATCACATTCTGTTGTCTAAAGAAAGAGCATTTTTAAAAATTAATCATTCATCTTAGCAGTATCCGAATCAGTATTGATTATCAAGTCTATGCTAGGGATGCACGGATACCAATACTGTATAATTAGCTAAATTGGGTATCGGTTCCATGATATTGGTTCAGCTAATATCCTAGTTGAGCCTTTTATTGACTGTAATAAGACAATATCCAGGCTGATTTTGTCCCAAGAACGTCTCACAATTAGTGATCTGAATTAGTCTGATATATCGGTTGGGTGATATTTTGGGCTGATATTTGGACTTTTTACCATATCAGCTATTGGCCATAAATCTCCAGCACAGGATGATATTTTGTTTTGGTCGATCTGTTGCCTAAAAAGCCACACAAAGTCTTATTTAAACTTTACTGAGAAGAGAAAACTGCACTAAATGTGACTAGATTCAAGATTGTTTATTTGTCATATGCAGGATCAACACAAGGTCAACAATGCAATGAAATGCTTAGGATCAGAAGAACCCTTGACTCGCTAAGATAGTCAAGAAGTACTAATAGTAATTAATTAATTAATAGTACATGGTAAAAAAAAAAGTGTTGCAAAAAGTGCAGGGTTAAAGGTAAACAATATTATAAAATACAAAGGTACAGGTAGAATTAAATAAGGTGTAAGTCGAGTATTTCACAGATTGCACGTAATATAGTATAGTACAAGTATTGCACGTAGGTTATGAAGCAGGTTATTGCACAGGTAACAGTAGCATTTACAGTGAGGAAAGTTCTTATGGGTTTGTGGTTAAAAAAAGGGCTGTGGGTGAGCTTCTAGTTAATTTAAATTGCATAATTTGAGGAAAAAAATATCCAAATCAACCCTACGTAAATATCGGCAGATCTTATCAGGCAGCGGTTGCTCTGGATTCTAAATAACTGGTATCGATACCGACTATGGAAAAATCCATATTGGTTGATGTCTACTCATAATATTTGAACTTATCTTCATACAAAGCTGCTCTGTAGTGATTTGAAGGCTAAATAACAGTTACATAACAAAATTGGATTTGTTGTGTAGACTGGATTGATGCATGCCTAGTCTATTCCTTAGTATTGAAATCATGTTGGAAATGTTAGTGTTAGTGGCAACACTAGTACTAGCCCAGTCTGTCCATAGGAGTCTTTAAACATGGATGCCTGTCTTGTTAGTCAGTACAGTCCTGCTCTATACTTACTACTGTGTCGTATGAAGCCAGCTGGTGCCACATCTCCTCAGAGACAGTCCTATTCTCACACACACTCTCGTGCTTCTCCCCCAGCTCTTAAACTGTAAATTACATGCCTGCAGGGCTTGTGGGCCTCGCCTGTGGTTGTCAGAAGATATCATATTTACTATATACATGTCAACAAGATCTAAAGTCACTGGCTGCTGGCTGACCCATCTCTTCATCTGGAGCGTCTCAATTGGGGAAGTCCCAGAGGATTTGGGTAAAGATGGAGGGCACCAAATGATGTCTGTGTAAACAGCGTTTTTCCTGCCTACTAATCCTGAGCAGTGATGGATGTATGCAGGCCCCGTGCACACTGGGTGGTAGGGTGGAAGTGGGTCTGGATGCCCTGCTTTGACTGCACTTACATGTGTGCATGATGGGGAGAATAGTTATTAGACTAAAGTTTATATTACTGTCTTTCTAGGATATGTATAGACTGCTGCTGCTGCTGCTGCTACTATTACCACCACTACTACTACTGCTGCTAACTACTGCTAACTACTACTACTACTACCACAGTCTACTACCAGTATTACCACAATCTACTACTACAACACTACGACTACTACTATGACTGCTGCTATTACTACTACTATGACTTCTGCTACTATGACTACTGCAACTATGACTGCTATTAACTACTTAGTAAGTAGTTACTAACTGCCACTACTAAAACAACTACTTCTAATACTAGTATGGTGTTGGAATCTACCACCAGTCTAGACTAGGCCAATCGAGTCCAGTCTGGCTGTGCTTCTGTAGTAGGGAGTATTACACCTCTAATGGCTTAAAGCTGATCTGTTCTGTAAAATTGACTTTTCAGAGCTTTTAACCTTGTTATAGTAGAGCTGGGCGATATGGCCTAAAAAAAAATCCGATTTCCGATTTGTAATCGTTTTTTTCTGCCCTAATCAAAAATAAATAACAGATGACAGACAAATGTCTCAAAAATAATGCAACGTTCTTTTATAAAACAAATACATTACACCTTGCATCAATTAAGCTGTTATTGTTTTTAAAAAATGTATAATTTGAAGACCCTTACCTACAGCATTGTGCAGTCTGTATAAGATAAAGATATGCCTTTATTATCCCACAGTGGGGAAATTCCAGTGTTGCAAGGCACTGATCAAGAACAACAGCAAAATGTAGCATGCAATAAAACAAGATAATAAATAATGGCTTAAAATAATTTAAAAATAGACCTAAAAATATTATATAGAGTATAGCTGAATATTGTAGTGCAGATAAAGTTGAATGACATATTAACAGTGTTCGTTGTACAGTCTGACAGCAGCAGGGAGGAAAGACTTGCAAAACCTCTCCTTCACACAGCGAGAGTGAATCAGTCTGTCACTGAAGCTGCTCTCCAGAGCAGACAGAGCGTCCTGCAGCGGGTGAGACTCATGGTCCAGCATAGAGGTGACCTTAGCCAGGACCCTCCTGTCCCCCACCTCCTGCACTGAGTCCAGAGGACAGCCCAGGACAGAGCTGGACTTCTTGATGACCTTGTCCAGCTTCTTCCTCTCGCTCTCTGTGATGCTGCTGCTCCAGCAGACATTTACAAACACAGCCAGGCCTCCTCCTTTCCTTTTCCCACTCTCTGCCGTCCTGTCTGCACCCAGCAGGTGAAAGTTGTCCATAGCAACAGCTGAATCTGGGATTAATCTGGGTTAACTAGGAGTCCGTGAAAAGCATGATGCTGCTGTCTCTGTATTCCCGCTGATACCGCGTGAGCGCCGCTAATTCGTCCGTCTTGTTCGAAATAGACCGCATGTTTCCCACGATGACAGAGGGAAGTACAGGTCTGCAGCGTCTTTTCTTTTCCCAGAGTTTGCGTCCAGCGCGTCGGCCTCTGCGCGTCTTCCGTAGCAACTCCGCCGGGATGTCATGGCGGTCTTGGGGGAGCACAACTGCACCACGCAGCACTAACAGCTGATCCTTCACATACACAATGGGGGAGCACAACCCCACGCACATCGTGCCGGTGAAATAGCGATAATCCAACAAAAGAAAAGTTGAAACGGAGCAGAAAAAACGCATTTGTGAAGTACTTAGCTTTATACACACTATTTACAAGTACAAACGAACAAACGAAAAAAAAAAAGTTGGAAAATAGAGGAGCGCGATGCGACCAGATGCGGCTCTCATTTGTCGTGCTGCAACAGCTTTTGAACAGACCTTACAGCGAGCACTTGTTTGTTATAAGTCCGACGCAAGAAAACCGAACCAGTTCCATATAACAGATGTAGCGACACCTTTGTTTGGTACAAGCTCCGGCTTTCCCTCAGTCGCTAGCCGTGCTAGCTTGTACAATGTTTGGGTACGCCTCGCTAACTTACCCGTGTAGAACGTGGCCGCGCATTAGTTCCGCTCGTATGTAAAAAATAACTACAAAATCAATTTTCATAAAAACACATCGTCCTGAACTGTAAATTCGAATTAATCGATTTAATGGATAAATCACGCAGGTCTATGTTATAGTTGTTTATCCTTCCCATTTACCGTCTGAAGTTATGTTTTGAGTGATCCATGCATGTTTTATTCTCCTGTATTGAAGACATCATTGCTTCAGTCTACCACTGTTGTCAAATTATAACAATCCAAATGATAACATAAATATCAATGGTTAGCAGAATCAAGCAGAATATGTCTAAGCCACGATGACAAGGGCTGAGCTGGCAGTGTGAGGCTGGCACAGCACAGAAATGAATGATTATATTAGCCATTATTTCAGTCAATATTTTTTTCTCTCTATTGTGCAGCCCTAGTCTTTTTCTGTGTACTTTTAAACAGTAATTTGATATAAAGTTGGGGTCCTCATGAAGGATAAGAGGGGCACTGTGTAACAGCAAGCTTCAAAAGAAAAATGATTACGTTTAAAAATGACAATACTTCCAAATATCTTCTGACATCCATAATAATATTCAAATGAATGCATGATGGCATTTGTGAGCTCTCTGCATTGGTCACAGCATACACACCCTAAGAATCCCCTGGCCAAATCTCCCAGTGTACAACAGCATGACTGTATATTCATATAAACAAGGTGTAAATTCCTCTGTGTGTGTGTGTGTGTGTGTGTGTGTGTGTGTGTGTGTGTGTGTGTGTGTGTGTGTGTGTGTGTGTGTGTGTGTGTGTGTGTGTGTGTGTGTGTGTGTGTGTGTGTGTGTGTGTGTGTGTGTGTGTGTGTGTGTGTGTGTGTGTGTGTGTGTGTGTGTGTGTGTGTGTGTGTGCGCGCGCTCTGATCCACTCTTCTGGAGGTGAACTCTCAGTGTTTGTGGAGGGAGGCTGCTACAGGCTGATAATGCACTGTCGACGTGGGGGGCATACCAACTCCTCTCTCCCCATAAACCCTGTCCCTCTCTCCTCTGTCCTCTCCCTCTCAACTCCCACTCTCTTGTCCCTCTCATCTCCCCCTCTCTTCTCTCCCTCTATCCTCTGCCTCTTCTCCCTCTCCCTCTCTCTCTCTTCACCCTGTCTCCCCATACCACCTCTCCCTCTCCTCTGGCTCTCTCCTCTCCCTCCCTCCCTCCTCTCCTTTTCTCCTGTCCCTCCTTCCCACTCTCTCTCTCCTCTCCCTCATTCCTCTCCCTCTCCTCTGGCTCTTTCCTCTCCCTTTCTCTCCTTCCTTTCTCTTCTCCCTCTCTCCTCTCCCTCTCATCTCCCTCTCTCCCCTGGATCCTGGTTGTTTTAGTGGAGTGACTCTCTCATAGGTGTTGATGCCGTGAGAGAGTGACTGTGCATGTTTAGCTGTGTTCTGTATGTTAATAATATTGAAAACCGGAGCCCTGGGATAACGCACAGTGTTTTGTGAAAGTGTAAAGTCATCTTAAGGACTAGCTCTTATTTTGTCTCATTGTTTTGTTGTATACAAAATCCAATATGGATGAAACAGCAGATACAGTATCTTGCTGATAGGAGTCTGAAGCAGTGGACCACTATGGAACCTACCTGGGCCACTGAAGGATTACACAAATACAGTATAAGGCCACATGAGAATAGAAAAGAAAGCACCATGTTGTTGGAAATTACATCATATTCCTGTTCCTTAGTGTTGAAATCAAGTTTGAAGTTTTTGTACACTAATTTATATACAAATCTGTTGGTGTTTTTCATGCTCTTTTGGGTTCATCTTTATTTGGAATCAACTTATTCATGGTTTAGAGCATAATTATCCCTAAACTGCGCTTGATAACGATAAGTTTGATGGTACGCAAAAAGCCAAATCGTAAGTTAGGTGGAATCCCATGTCTAGAAGTCTGCTCTGGTCAAACAGACTGACTCTCTCTTTGGGGAAAGTGGAGCAAATGTGTACAAACAACCTGCATTTGAGCAGATTGAAGTCCGACTGAACCGTAGACTAAATGGACATAGGTGCTCCAAATAGGAAGTGAGCATGGGCACAATTCTGTCTCATCTCTGGCTCCAATTCCCTTTCTATTGGAAAAAACATGGTCCCTCTCTTTCCATTTTCATCATTTTTATCTCACTATTTTGTCCATAATTCATATCTGAATATTAATAACGGACAAATCAGGTGCCTTCTTTTAAGAGGTTTGATTGACAGCGTTTTTAAGCACCCATTGCCTGCTAAACCAGCGGTGTGGGTAGAAAGGGCCATTCGTTATACAGTGCGTGGCATGAATGTGCATGTTTGTAAAGGGCTAATGTTTCCAATGTCTCTCCCAGCTCTGAGTTTAGAGACTTTGGCACATGCGCTCCACTTGTTTTTACGGTTTGACCCTCTCAAACACTCTGCTCCTCATTCATCCGTGTTGAAAGTTCTATATTTCACAAAACCGACTCTTCTTTTGAGGCTTAAGACATGTTATAATGTCGTTACCTCATCTAGGGCTGGGCGATATGGAGCAAAAAATATATCTCGATATATTTTTCTATATCTTGATATACGATATATATCTCTATCTTTTCAGGAAAAATAACCCCCCAAAAACTACAGCACAAACAAATATGCCAAATTCCACAAGGTCTTTTTTATTCACGTGCAAAGAGGCAGGCAGTTAATGTAAGAACAGAGTGCTTCTGCTCTTCCCTGTATACAAAATAACTGTAAAACTGTTAAAATAAAGGAAGAAATATTACATATTCTTTTCATTCAAAAATACTCGAGGTAGGCAATTCAGAACAGTGCTTCTGCAACATTTTCATTCAAAAGGAAAACATCTTAACTGAACTCAAGCTCATCTTTCTCAGCATTAACTCTGTCGGTCCTGAGCACACACACACGACCAGGTATATTGCACTCACCAATCGCCAAATGTAGTCTGTGGCCAAAAAACTGCATCCTCTTCCACTTGTTGCTTTGGAGTGCGCTGACGATGTTTGCTCTATTGTCAGTAGTAATGGCAACGAGTCCATTTGGATTTAACATCCAGGTTGTTATTATGTCTCTCAGGGCCTCTGCGATATTTTCACCAGTGTGATCTTGTGGGAAATAAGTGGTTTGAAGGCATGCGCTTTTAATCTTCCAGTCCAACATGTAGTGTATAGTGATGCACATGTAAGGCTCACATGTCCTGCTGCTCCACGTCTGTAGACAGGACACAGTAAGTAACCTTCTCCAGTTCAGCAGCAAGCCGGTCTCTCTCTGTAGTGTCTAGGGAGTTCATGTCTCGAAAAGTAATGCCGACTAGATAAAAGGAGAAGTTCAATTTGTCAACTGGACAAAGTTTGTTTGGTTGAAGACGTTTCGCCGCTCATCCGAGAGACTTCTTCAGTTCTGGTTCTAGTGCTGGTTAGTCCCTGTTTATATCTAGCTGCAGGGAGGAGCTCACTAACCTGGAATCATTCTGAAACTATCTCAACTAATTTGTATCTTTTGTTTCCCTGGCGTCTTGTTTAGCATCTCTATTTAGCCCTATGAGGAGCTCACTGCTCTGAAATAGCTCTGAAACTATCCCCTCATTTGTTCCTTTTGTTATTCGAATATTTAGCATCTCTATTCAGACTACAGACCGTCTCCACCCTTCTGTCCCTGACTCGTCTGCCCTAATGTTTTTTTTTAGCTCTTAGCGAGGGAAAAGAACTGGTTTGAGAGGGGAGTGAAAGAGGCAATTTTTGTCAAAAAAGAGAATCCGTCGTTAAACCGAAATGGGGGAGTTAGACATAACTTGTCTCCCATTTATAATTCGATTCTTAAACCAAGTCATAACAGACGGGGAAAAAACATGAGGGCAGACAAGTCAGGGACAGAAGGGTGGAGATGATTTCAATGTAGTGAGCTCCTCCCTGCAGCTAGATATAAACAGGGACTAACCAGCACTAGAACCAGAACTGAAGAAGTCTCTCGGATGAGCGGCGAAACGTCTTCAACCAAACAAACTTTGTCCAGTTGACAAATTGAACTTCTCCTTTTATCATGGATTCTACCTGGACGACTGAGGGACTTTTCACGCATAATGCCGACTAGGTAAACTGTATCTTGGATCAAGTGTTTTTAACATGCGTATAAAGCCACGTTGTTCAGCGACGGCAATGGGTGCCATGTCCACCGCAATATGAAATGCCACGGACTCTGTGATGCTACACCACCTTGCGCTCTTTCTTTCATATTCTACACTTCGCATTAAAGATTGGTGGAGTGTTGTTTGTGCAGTGTTTGTATGTGGCGTGTTGCCAGAGCTAGCGGATTTAGTGGCCAGGATCTTTAATCTGGTGCACTCGTATGCAAGCTTGTGCCTTGTTTGTAAATGGTGGAAAAGGTTTGTTGTGCTAGAACCTTTCGTTGGCACTAACTTTCTACATTCATCTGTTTGCTGCTCGTCCGACTCCTTAAAACCGAAATATCTCCAAATAATCAAACCAGCTGTTCTTTTTTGACACGAGTTCTGTTACTGTATCCTCTTATTTATTTATTTATTTATTTCAGGGACAGTGCACATTAATAAACATTTGCATGTAAATATGCCAGAATTAGCCTGAGGGCTATTTTTCATATGTTGTCCCGGACAGGTGTAACCTGTCAAACCTACAGGAAGTAAAATAGAATAAAATAGAATAAAAACAGGGTTAATATTTACACTCTAAAATCCTTCTTACATACAGTCACATACAGCTCCATGCAATTCTATACAGACATAAAACCACATTCCGCCACATACATTCATTTCCAGCCACAAACACTATATACCGTATACACTATATACTCTGGGCGCTGCCCAATATATACGATATGTCAAAATCCATATCGAGATTAAAAAATATCTCGATATATTTCAAATAACGAGATATCGCCAACCCCTACCTCATCATAAAACATACCTGGAGTTGTGTTTTGTTCAGAAAATAGCGTAATCTGGGTGATTTAAGTGTGATTGTTCCTGGCACACCTCCCCCTGTGGTCACCCCAGAACCCCCTCTTCCCCCCTCATCCTCTTCCCCTCATCTGCATGGCGCTCTGATTATACAGGGAGAAAAGAGCTCAGGAAGAGGTTGTAAACTTGCTCAATGGCATTAGTGGCAGGCTGTGTGCGGGGCTGATAATTACAAAGTGTGTAAGGGTTTGAAAAGGTAATTGTCCCGGGGACTGCTGCTGCTGCAGATAAGTTACAAGTGCGCTTTGTGAAGGAATGCTGCTTATATAAAGAGAGAAAAGGCACCAACCATTGTAAAGATATTGGAGAAAATAGATGGGGGTTCATCCCCTGCTTGTTTCTATGGGCATGCCTTTGCTCTGCCTAGAATGCTCCACAGTATGACGCTAAAAGCTCTACTTTACCTTTTCTCATTTACAGGTGGTTTTATTGCTCAGAAATACCTAGAAAACTGTCATTCTGACTGTGAGTGGGATCGCCTCTCCACAGAACTGACCCGTAACTGTCTGATTTGCTCTCCAGTTAACATTGAATTGCCGTTAACATTGAATTTCCTGTCAATAGACTTAAATACTGAAACTCTTTTCATCAGTAAGAGTTTAATTTGCTACAACAACTACTACTATTACTATTATCACTACTGCTATTACTACTGTTATTACTCCTGCTACAACTATTTTCATTACCACCACCACTTTTACTAGTACCACTACTATTACTACTATTGCTACAAGAACAACTACTAGTACCACTACAGTTATCAATAATGCTACAACTACAACTAGTACCATTACCACTACTACTATTAACACTACTGTTACTCCTACTGTACAACAACTACTAGTATTATTATTACTAATACTATTATTACCACTACTGCTACACCTATTAATACACTACTACTGTTACTACTATTGCTACAACTACTACTAGTACTATTACTGCCACCACTTTTACTCGTACCACTACCATTACTACTACTACTGCTACAAGAACAACTACTAGTACCATTACCACCACTACTACTATTACCACTACTGAAGGCCATTCTAAAAGTTAAAGGTCCCATGACATGGTACTTCTTGATGCTTTTATATGGCTCCTTAATGGTTCCCTAATACTGTAAATTAATCCTTCTTCAAAATCAACACTCACTGCATGAGAAACAGAGATAAGTTGAGAAAGAGTAATTTTTCTCTCTCTGAACAGGCCATAATGGGCATTGTTGCTTGAATGCAAATGAGGAGAAAAGAGCTGGCCTATAGTAGAGGGTGGGGGCGTGGCCAAACTCTCCGCTCTAGCTCTCAGCTGATCCATTTCCGTGTTTTTGCACAGGGGGAGAGATTTGAAGCGTTCCATTGAAAAATAAACACATTTCCACCGAAAATAAAATTAAACCACTGCTATTCAAAGGTCCAGAGGCTCAGATAAAGGACTTCCGAGCCTAGAAACACTCGGACGTGCCTCCAGGCAAATAAAAGAACGCATTTCGCATTCCCTAGCGCATTCGCAGTCCAAACTCTCTGGGCGTGATTTACAGAGACGCTGAGTACAGACAGACGGGGGTGGAACTGCATTTGCATTTCTTTTTTCGATCTGACGTCAATAAGGTGCCTTGTTCAAAATCGCCCGTTTGAGCTCCGATTTTTTTGTAACACAGAAAAGGATCGCAAATGCTCAGTTTAGACATTTTGCAACTTTTAACCATGGGAGAGGGCCTAAACAGGGTAGGGGAGCTCACATTAACGTTCAGAAACCTCAGAAAGTGAAAATTTCATGCCATGGGACCTTTAAAAGAATTGTCCTTGGACTAGACCATGACCGGACCAGAGCCTCTCTCCTGAGTCTGGTCCCCATACTGCAGGGAAGTTGATTATAAGAGACAGTGGGAGCACCTCAAATGTAGGACAAGGGACAGTTAGCATTTATTTGCAGTTTTAAAAAAATCACTGTTGATTTAGGGCTGAAACAGCTTAATCGATTCATAGCAATTAATTAGTTATAGAGATAATTGTTAACTTGTAATGGAATAACTTATCTGGTCAATACAGGATTGCATGTTCAGAGAGAAGAGTTTTTATGACTCAAAAAGCAATTAGCATTATAATTGTTAGCTGGAGGCATGGAACACTCCAAATAACTGGACAGGGTGTTGTTAGCTTAGTGGCCAACAGTGGTATCACCAATGTTTCCCATAATACACAATGTCATCACAAACTACAGCTTTCAAAAAGGTCGGGTTTTGCGTCATTTTTTTTTTTTAATTTTCATTGTAAACTTTTTCTCACTCCAATCCTTCAGTTGTCTTAAAGGGACAGTGTGTAAGATTTCTACCCGTTAATTACTGAAATTGAAGATACCCATTCAAAAATACATTGTTTTCCAAGCCTTTTCACTTCCATCATGAAATCAAAGTATTCTTTTGGACTTAGATATAGTCACATAAAAGGGGGATCTTCCCCATGCAGAGGCAGCCATTTTGAATACGAGAGCCGCAGAAGGACATTTGGGCTCCGCCTTCGCCTTCGGCAAGGTTTAGTTTAGTTTATTAAGGACAGTGTGCAGTTTCATTAAAAAGATGTCTGCACCAGATTTAGCTCAAAGCTAATTTCCATCTGCAGTCCTCACATCATAAAATACAATACAAGGCTCGTGGTTTTGGGTAAACAACACAAGCATGCTGCCGGATCAGACGTCGTAATGGATCTAACACGTGTTTTGGACTAAATTGTTTTACTGGATTTTATTCGCTGGATCTTTACGGACAAATTGAGAGCAAGTTTATGGTGAAATACAGAGTTTGACCTGTGCAAAGCATTCTAAGGTAAGCTAACCTCGTTTTGTGCTTTTCCGTATAAAAGCCCCATGTGCTCGGGGAGTGATTGTTTTGCAGGGAAATTAATTGCATAGTCAAAAAGAGGAGACTGTAAGGTTTCATTTGATGTGTAGAGTGTCATGGTACATGATCGGGAATGTGTGTTTTCATGAGAAAAGAAAAAAAAAAAAACGGGACCGCGCGGGTCCCTCGAGGTCTGCCGTAGCTAAAACGGAAAGTGCAATAGCGACTATCCACCTATGCGCCACGAATCCTACACACTGGGGCTTTAAAAAAAAAAAACACTTTTTAATCATTAGCTTCATCTTGATCTGCTCTACTCTCACTGATTGGTCAAAATAGTGAAATAAAAACATCATGTAGAGCGGGTTAATACAAACATTTAAGACCAAAATGGTGAGCCTCACAGCAGCAGTTGCGGAAAGAAGGCTGACAATTTTTCAGTGTTAAGTCAACTGGAGCCAGAGTCGATGGAGCCAGAAACGCCCCCGTGCTCACTTCTATTTGGAACACGGCGGCTAGCGGGTTAGCTATGTCTATTTATACTAGTACATACAGTCCATGGTTGTATTGCATTGTATTTCAAAAGCACTTGGTTTGGTGTGGTTACCTTCTTGTCTCCATGGAGATTGGATAGTTTTAGACCATGCTTTGGAACATTCCAGGGAAAACAACCGCATCTCCATGAAGAAAATAGGAAATAAAAACTTGCATGTTGCCCTTTTAAACATGTATGTAATAACGCGTGAAAAGTCCCTCAGTCGTCCAGTCGTCCATGTATGTAATAACCTTCATTTCCTCAGGCTGGGTTCACTGAAATAGAGCAGTGGATCATGTTCTTTGTAGTTTGCAAACTATTTACAGATTATTTATTAGCACATTTCTTTATACTCAATAAACCGAAGCTGATTCTCCCTCCCTTGGCTCTTACTTTCCTCCATGTGTTAGCCCCGCGCCATCCCTCGTTCTTCACGCCTCAACACACCTCCGCTTTGAAGACCAACAAAAGGGTTTGGACAGGGTCAGCCAGCGAAAACGCCATTAACCCCTCTTCGGATTCCTGAAGGGGCGGGCAGAGAGCAGGGGTCAACCCGTCAACCCACGAACCCGCAACCTTTACCATCTACCCCCCCTGCCTTCTCCTCCTCCACCACCACCCCACCAGGGCACCCACATGGGGGCTATGGCTGACCCCGGCACACCACAACTTAGCCCCTAACTGAATTTCTCCCATTCTCTCCCCCCTCCTCTTGTTCTTGTTAATCCCTGTCTAAATGCGGAGCCTGTACGCCGGGAGGAGAGGAGTGAGCGGTAAAATTAGAGCCATCTCATTAATGCAGGCTTCCCTTAGCTGTCACCGCTGACCCTAACAAGGCCGGAGCACCAAGCCCAGGGTGGGGGCAGGGCACTGGGTTAGTCTCCACCTCTCAAGCCACTTGTGGTTCCATCGCAAACAAACCAACAATGATTTCAAGTAAGGCTGGATGAAATGCCAAATAAATAATCATCATGATTTTCTGAAAGCCATACCATGAGTTTATTAGGAATGGGTCGATCTTTTTTGTGTGTGTCAGTATCGATATCTGACGTTTGACCCGCTGCCGTGGCCAATAACACGACATTTGACAATACTGATATTTAGCTTTCAAAATCCATCGGGAGGCCCACTGATGTATCTTAAGTTGAAATAAAGATCACAAATGAACTTTTCACTTTTGGAAAAATAATAAAATGTGTTTTACTGGGAATTAAAATAATTAGCTACACGTTTTTGTAAAAATACAGCGTAGGCTTTTCTATTTCAATTTTGACTCAGTCTGCTCAAGGCACACACAGAATGGTGGAGCAAAAAATATATATAACTGAATATCAGTATTGCGTATTGATATCGACCAATGCAATATAGAAGAATCTGTATGGATATGCGTGCTGATTGTCTTGTGGTAGTGCTCTGAAGGGGGAGAGTGCAGAGAGAGGGGGGAATTATACAATAAAAGGTAACATGGTGATCTAAATATGTTATGTAGCAGTTACTTCCTTATAGAAGTACAATTTGCCTACTTTAATGAAATCCAAAATTCCCTATGAAATCTCAGAGGTGCACTGCGCAACTTTTCTGATGGAGGGTCTGCTACTTATGTGTCTCCATGGAGATGTTAATGCGTTGCCTGGAATGTTCCATGGTATGACTTTAAATATTTCCATCTAGCATTTATTCATTATTGGTGTTTCTGTTGCTCAAAATCAATATTTCCTTCTGTGAATAGGGGTGGCTCTCCACAGATCTGATGGTAATATAGCATAGAGATGTGACCTGCTTGTCTCCTTTGTGATCGATTTATACTGCGGAACATTCTAGACCAGGGGTCGGCAACCCGCGGCTCCGGAGCCGCATGCGGCTCTTTGATCCCTCTGATGCGGCTCAGTACACTGGTTCCTCATTTATCATGGGGGTTACATTGTAAAAATAACCGTGAAGTAGTCAGCTTTATATTGCGTGTATAAATATGCGTGTATTTCACAGTTCCTCTGACCGAGGCGCCTGGCACCGCTGCGCTGTCGCGGGTTCTGTTGTAGTGAGAACGCATCCGTGCGCTCTCAGGACTGGTTCCACCGCCTGGACTCCAGGTTCCACCAGTTCGTTCTGCGGAAACACTGCCGCTACTTCCCGATGCGCATTGACCACTCAGAAGTGTGTGCTCGGACATGAGACGCACGGCCGCGGCCCTTCTGACATGTGCCCAAATGCCAGACCGCTCAGTCCATCACTGCTTCAGAGTCACTCTGCTCGTGATCGAACATTTAAATAAATTTGGCAAACTGAACGCATTCTGTACAGCAGACACGGAGGAGGATGACTGACAAAGACAAAGGTCTACAGTCCTTTAGCCAATCAGGATGCAGAACACAATGCGTATTGATACACTATTAAAAAAAAATCAACGAAACAGCGAGGAACCACTGTATTTAATTAAAATATATTTTATTTTAGTTTGTTCATTTTCGAAATGTAATTTTATGGCACAAAGGTAAAAAAAAAAAGTTATATGCAGTGTTATTTTATTTTAAATTTCAAAAGGGTTTTGTGGCTCCCAGTGTTTTCTTTACTGTGTGAAACGGCTCCAAATGGCTCGTTGAGTGGTAAAGGTTGCCGACCCCTGACAAACAATAACATTTCCATGGAGCTAAGCAGGTACCGGACCCCCTACAAAAAAGTTTAAGACTTTTTAGGGAATTTTGGATTTCAAGTGTTTTGTTTTCCTATGGTTCTTTCTATGGTATCTGTTTTTTTACTTCTATGGGGAAGTAACTGCTAATGCGACATATTTAGATAACCATGTAAACTATGTTTTGACATAAGCAGGTGGTGGACCCCCTACCAGAAAAGCTGCACAGTGCACTTTTGAATAATCATCAGTACAGCATATGATTCATTCCAACAAAAAACATTTAGAGTTTTACCGCTACAATGCCCAGCTCTGTTTTCAAAGACCAGATTTTCTTGTTTTGATCTTGATCCGTGCTTGTTTGGCAGCTGAAAGTCCACAGAGAAAGCAGAGTTCACGGCCCGTACAAGCAGACATATTATACCGTGCGCAAACATATCATTGGCTGTGAAAGTGGACCCCCCCTCCTCTTTCTTCTGGTGGGACCGCTTGCCTGAGTGAACGGGCCTGTGCATGGCGATGGACTTGACATTGACAGCTGTATCAGGGCAGCTGAGAGCTATTTTGAAGTGCAAGGTCTGCCAAAGAAGTGTTAGCATCGCGCTGGGCTAAATCCAACTTGTGTGTTTATTGCTCAAATTAAACTGTCAGCTTTTCCTGCTCAGTGCAATTTGAAGTGGATTAAATGTAGCTGTGTGCCTTTGTCAACTCTCATATTGTGTTGCTTCTTTTCCAAATGACAAAACGTTTTATCTGATTAGCACTTTGATTGGTTGCAAAGGTTGTTGTCTTTTTTAGAATTTTTTTAGAATCAGATTAAAAGGCAGTTTCATGTACTTTGGCAACAATGCAATGCCAGGGGGAGGGTCTGCCGCTGGCCTGTCTCCATGGAGATGTCATCAGGGGTGTAGTGGGTGTGGTACGCGGGGGTAATAACATATAAATTCAGGGATGAAAGAGTTCTGTTTTTTAGCGGATCTCCGCTTTTTTTTCAGCCGCGGGGTAACCTATTATTATTATTATTATTATTTTTTTTACATCTGTGCAAATTGGTTGAGAAAGATTTTGGGTATATATATGTATAGTTGTGTTTAGGGTCGCCAACCGTCCCTTGAAAAACAGAATCGTCCCGTATTCAGAACATAAGAACGTGTATCTCGTATTAAACTTTGTATTAAACTGCGGGCCGCGCGAGCCCATGTCTGGAGCCGCGGACCGAGCGAGCGCAGCTCTCACAACAGCGTGTACCATTGCGTGTACACAGGTTAAACTTTATAAAACATCCTATACCTCATCCTACCTGCCCGTGCCTCACTTAACGCGTCGCTCCTCGCTTTTTCACTTGCGCCTTTCACAATGCGCTCTGATTAGACGAAGTGCAAAGCAAAAACAAATCCAATATATACTACTAGTAGGCCTACCTGTTAATAAAATGTTAATAAAATTCACATCCATGACGTCACAAATCGCGTACACCCACTTAAAAAATCCCCACTACACCACTGGATGTCATTGTTCTACCAATGTTTCACAGTATGGCTTTAAACCACTATATGCTTTTAAAGCCATACTTTAAAATATGCCAGGCGCAATGACATCTCCATGGACCACCAAAAAACTTGATGATAATGAAGAGATTTCTTCATTAATTCTACAGTGCTCTACAGTGTTTTTAAACTCTTCACTAGGATCATTTGTTCAATTTCAGATCTGGAATTTCAAATCTCTACTCAAAAAGGTAGCTGTTGTCTTGAAAATGACCACTTCATGACATCACAAGATGAAACAGAGCATTGTAAGTTTTGGAAATGTAGATAGACTAATAATGCAGGATTACTCAAATATGTGAATGAAACAAAACGCAACTCCAGGTCTGTTTTTGAGGAGGTAACAACATTATAACATAAATGCTCACTAGAGTCCATTTTGTGTAATCTAGGACCTTTAACAGTTCATACAAATCCTACCACCACTATGTATTTTTTCTTTATCCTTGTTGTACAATGATTTGTTCACAGTGACAGGCAGACATCTCGTTTTGCGCTGATCTCCTCTCCTGCTCGACGCGCTGTCTTCGGCTGATACTGGGTCTGACCTCCATTAGTGTATTGTCATGGTTGTGTGCACCTCACCGCAAATGGACTCTCTGTTTCAAATGAGATTGCGCTTGCACAGGAGCACAAGTGAACGAGACTGGTGTCTGTGTGAAGCTGTGACTGCTAAAGCATGCATTCTATTCATACCCACAATGATATAATACGGTTGGACTACAGTGACAGACAAAAGTGGCACGAGTAGGGGTGTGCAAAAATACAGAAATATCGATATACCATATAGTTTAATTTAGTGATACGGTATCAATACCATGGGCTGCTCTATTGATATATATCGCCAAGAGTATTATTTGGTATATTTTACTAAATTATTTTGTGATGTTGCTTGTTTGGAGAAAGGAACTTGCTTATACAACAACTTTGCTCTCTTCCTCTCATCTTCTTTAAAGATCCCATGACATGGTACTTCTTGATGCTTTTATATGGCTCCTTAATGGTTCCCTAATACTGTAAATGAATCCTTCTTCAAAATCAACACTCAGTGCATGAGAAACAGAGATAAGATGAGAAAGAGTCATACATCTCTCTCTGGAACACTCCATTATGGGCGTTGTTGCTTGAATGCAAATGAGGAGGACAGAGATGGCCTATAGTAGGGGGTGGGGGCGTGGCCAAACTCTCCACTCTCTCCTCTTCAGCTGTGCACTCTGGCTCAGACTGGCTGGCTCCCGCTTCCGCATTTTTGCGCGGAGGAGGAGATGAGAAGCGTTCCATTGAAAAATAAACACATTTCCACAGAAAATAAAATTAAACCACTGCTGTTTCAGAGGTCCAGAGGGTCGGGTAAAGGACTTCCGAGCCTAGAAACACTCGCACGTGCCTCCAGGCAAATAAAAAAACATTTGAAAGCATTTTGCATTGCGTAGCTCCTCTGCAGTCCAAACTCTATGGGCGTGATTTACAGAGACGCTGAGTAGAGAGACAGATGGGGGTGGAGCTGCATTTTTCGAGCTGACGTCAATAAGTTTCCTTGTTCAAAATCGCCCGTTTGAGCTGTGTTTTTTTCTAACGCAGAAAAGGACCGCAAATGCTCAGTTTAGACATTTCGCAACTTTTAACCATGGCAGGGGGGCTAAACAGGGTAGGGGAGCTCACATTAACGTTCAAAAACCTCAGAAAGTGAAAATGTCATGCCATGGTGCCTTTAAGATTCAAAGTCCTGTATTACACAAAATTGACTCTCATGGCTAACATTCTAACATGGCTTTAAGCCATGTTAGAATGTTAGCTCATCCAAATCAGACCTGGAGTTGTGTTTTGTTTCATTCACATATGTTTGAGTAATCCTGCATTATTAGTCTGCCGACATCTCCACAGCTCAAAATTCTCTGTTCCACCTTGTGATGTCATGTAGCAGTAGTTTTCAGGTTAACAGCTCCTTTTACCTTTTTAGTTCAGTAGACATTGGCAAATCCAGAGCTGAAATGATCCAGATGATTCTAGCGAGGATGCATGAAGTTTCAAAACACAGTGGAGCGCTTCTTGTACTACCACATGATATCACAAACTAGAACAGAATGTTTTGCGTTTCAGAGATGAATTCAGCCTAAATCTGCAGGGTTTGTGTGTTAAACATGTGTGAATGAAACCAAACACAACTCCAGGTCTGTTTGTGATGAAGAAACAACATTATAACATATCAGAAAATAGCCTAATATGCAGGGATGAAAGAGTTCCCCCTTTTAGCGGATCTCCACTTTTTTTTCAGCCATGTGGTTATTTTTTTTTTCTGTGCAAATGTGTTGAGAAAGATTTTGGGTGTCTATATATATACGTATAGTTGTGTTTAGTGTCACCAACCGTCCCTTGAAAAATTGAATTGTCCCGTATTCAGAAACAAAAGTACGTGTCTTGTGTTAAAAATCTGCCGCGGGTGGACACCGCACGCAACCACGCGCGCCACGAGGATGCTCGTGACTTTCAGCTTTTTTTTATATGACGGGACACTTTCATCCCTGAATATGGGACCTTTAAGTGAGCTCTTCGTGATTCAAAATGCAGCTGTTTTAATATGTTTTAGTAATATTTCTGTCATTACTGAACCTATTTGCATGAATCAAGAACTGTACTGAAAATTCTCATCTTATTTTACCAGTATAGTAACAAAATTCTACACTATATCTTTTTTGATGGAGGGTACACCCCCTGCTTGTGGGTACTATGCAGAGGATGGAAGGAGTACTCAATTTTTGTAGTAAAAGTACAGATACCGGAGCAGACTAATACTCAAATAAAAAAGTATTAAAGCAGTAGTTTTTATTTGTTTTTGTTTTTTTAACACATTCAATTTATGAATGTGTTAAAATAAAGCTCTCAGGTTTGAGTCCGGCTGAAAAGGCCAATAAAAAAACAACAACTTACTTTTCAGTTAAAAAATGCAGTGCAATAGAAAGCACAGATACATGCTCTCAAATGTAGTGAAGTAAAAGTAATGTGTATCCACTGATTAAAGATCCCATGACCTGGTACTTCTTGATGCTTTTATATGGCTCCTTAATGGTTCCCTAATACTGTAAATGAATCCTTCTTCAAAATCAACACACATGAGAAACAGAGATAAGATGAGAGAGTAATTTTTCTCTCTCTGAACAGTCCATAATGGGCGTTGTTGCTTGAATGCAAATGAGGAGAAAAGAGCTGGCCTATAGTAGAGGGTGGGGGCGTGGCCAAACTCTCCGCTCTCGGCTCTGAGCTCTCAGCTGATCAATTTCCTTGTTTTTGCACGGGGGGAGAGATTTGAAGTGTTCCATTGAAAAATAAACACATTTCCACATAAAATAAAAATAAACCACTGCTGTTCAAAGGTCCAGAGGCTCAGATAAAGGACTTCCGAGCCTAAAAACACTCGGACGTGCCTCCAGGCAAATCAAAAAACACATTTCGCATTGCCTAGCGCATTCGCAGTCCAAACTCTCTGGGCGTGATTTACAGAGACGCTGAGTACAGACAGACGGGGGTGGAACTGCATTTGCATTTCTTTTTTCGATCTGACGTCAATAAGGTGCCTTGTTCAAAATCGCCCGTTTGAGCTCTGATTTTTTGTAATGCAGAAAAGGATCGCAAATGCTCAGTTTAGATATTTGGCAACTTTTAACCATGGGGGGGGGGCCTAAACAGGGTAGGGGAGCTCACATTAACGTTCAAAAACCTCAGAAAGTGAAAATTTCATGCCATGGGACCTTTAATTAGTGGGTTCCTTGAGTACACATACCTAAAATATTTTACTTTAGTACCCTACTTTAATACTCAAGGTCATTGTAGAATGCTATTTGATTTTTAAAAAATGGTTTATGTAAGTACTGAGTTTCCTTTGAAAACTAGACCGTGATGTACGCATTCTATTGGAAATTTTGACATCAAATTTTAGTGCGTGAAATGATCACTTTTTTTTATTGCGGGAACTCACTATTAAAATGTCCTGCTAATAGTCAATGAGGAGAAATGCACTCTGCCCTATAAAGCACTCACTAATTTGGCTCCCCTCCTCCGCCTCTGTGCAGTCATTAATCACAGAGCTCCTATTGGCACCGGCGCTGTTTAACCAAGAGAAAGTGTCAGCCAGGCACAGTGCAAGTTCTATGAAGTGTGAGAGCAGAGGATATCTGGAGATCTTTTACAAGAATCAACCGAGTGTGGCACAAAATGATCAACAGGGCTCTCGTCGTCAATGACAACAATGTTTATAGCCTTATTTAGTCATCCATAGTTTATTTATGGGGCCGCAGTGTAAAAAGGTGTATGTGTTTTCTTCTTTGATGTCTAACAGTATCATATTTAATCACGTTTATCATGTTCTTAGGGCTGGGCGATATGATGATACAAAAAAATTGATTGTGATTTTATCCATGTGATGATCTTGGTCATTGTTAGATTGCATTTGAGTGTTTTGCTGTTTACTAAAGCTGGACGGTCAAACACAGTATCTTTTGGTCTTATTGGTCACCTCCTTTAAGCTCTGAGTGACAGGTGGAATTAATCCCAGTGAAGTATGAACACTTCTCATAACTATTTAATACTATGATATGCAATAAGAATGAACCTAAGTGTACTTAAAGTGATAGTACTAGTACTTTCTAGAGGTGATAAGATAAACTTTATTGTCCCCAAGGGGAAATTTGTCTTGGGCTCACTGACCGCAGCTTAAAAACACAGTTACACTCACACATACAGTACAGACAAACAGTCGCGGCTCATTGCCAGATACATTTGTTCATCTTTGATGTCCATTGTCCATTTGTGCACTGCACAACCTTACAGTGTTCTGTTTATTGCACCAGCTCTATTGCACAAGTAATTATTGCACAGATAATTATTACACAAGCCCTATTACACTAACTGTTATTGCACAATAGTTATTGCACCATTCAATATAAAGTGACTAAGTGCTCCTTTTTTGTGCAATAAAAAATAAAGTGACTAAGTGCTCATTATTTGTGCAAATTTGTTCAAGAGTGACACGGAAGAGGGCACAAATGAGAGTTTATATCTGTTACTCTTAAAGTTATGCGCTCGATAGCGTCGGCCTGATGGGAGCATTTCATATTCCCCATGCAACAGGTGTTCCTGGGGGGTTCCTGACAATCTGTCTGGCCTGAGCGAGCACAGTCTTAAAAAATGTCCCGCAGAGAAGGAAACTCTTTCCTGCCAATCACCTTCTTGGTCTTATTTACCAGTTTCTCAAGTTTGGTTTTACACTGGACAGTTAAGGAACCAAAGGTGTCCATACTGTAGCGTATGAGACTCTCCAAAACAGCATTATAAAAACAAGTCATGATTTTTGTGTTCACACCAAACAGTCTCCTTAAAAAGCTGACCCAGAGGCTCCTCTGGGACAGCTTGGAACAAAGAAAATCAACATGTACATCCCATTTAAACAGACTGTCAATGTACACACCTAAATATTTAAAAGATGCAACCTGCTCTATTTGTTTGCTCTCAATGACAACAGGGTCATGGGTTTGCAGAGCACGAGGATCAAACACCATCTCTTTAGTTTTGTTCACATTCAGAGATAAGTAATGCTCACTGCACCAAGGCAGGAAAAAGCTTATCTCTTGCTTGTAGGTGGAGATACAGTCGCCCTTGTTAAGAAAACTTTATGATTTTATGATTTTGTTTCCTGGCTGACTGTTCCGACAATCATTTGTGTACAAGGTGAACAAAATGGGTGAACTTGCTGCACCCTGTGGCACGCCTGTACTACATTTTTTGGCTTTGGATAGCTTACTGTTTATCCTCACTTGTTGTGATCGATCTGTTAAAGGAGAATAAAACCATTTCACAAGTGCAGGGCTTACATCCAAGTCCAATTATTTTTTTTACAAGAAGATTGGGGCGTACAGTATCAAATGCAGAGGTAAAATCTGCAAATAAGACCTTTGCATAAGTCCCAGGAGATTCCAGATGTTTACAGATCAGGTGCGACAGGCTGATGACTGCATCCGCTGTGCTAAGACCCTGTCTGTACGCAAACTGCAATGGGTCAAGATGAGAAGATACTTCCAATTTGGCAATGTGGTCTACTCCATTCAGTGTAGTGAAGACTGCAGTGAGCGCTATATTGGGGAAACCAAGCAGCCACTTCACAAGAGGATGTACCAACACAGACGGGCGGGCCAGAGTGGACCGTCATCTGCAGTACATCTTCACCTAGAAGCCACGGGCCATTCTTTTGAGGACAGTGAGGTTCAGATCTTGGCCAGGGAAAAGAACTGGTTTGAGAGGGGAGTTAAAGAGGCTATTTTTGTCAAAAAAGAGAATCCGTCGTTAAACAGAAATGGGGGAGTCTCCCATCTATAATTCGATTCTCAAACAAAGAATCATTAGGACAGACAAGCCATTGCAGAGGGGTGGAGAGGGTCGTTGTCTTGAATAGGGAATTGGACGCCAGAGAATTTTGAAATACAAAGAGACAGATTAGCTGATGGGTTCAGAGTTGTTTCAGTGGAGTGAGCGGGCTGATAGATATGCTAATACAAGACGCCAGCGGAATTCGTAAAACAAAAGAGAGTAGCGGGGATAGGTCAGAGCTTTGTTCAGGGAAGCTAGCTCCTCCCTTGCAGCTAGATATAAACAGGGTCGAACCAGCATGAGGGCCAGAGCTGACGAAGCCTCTCGGATGAGTGGCGAAACGTTTTCAACCAAACAAACTTTGTCCAGTTGACAAATTGAACTTCTCCTCTCCATTATTTTTTCAAAGCACTTCATCACGACACTAGTCCTTGTTTGTGCCCTGGTAAGATGTCTTTGGAATTGGTACAATAATTGACTTTTTCCAAATATCAGGAGCAGTACAATTTTCAACAGAAGATTGAAAGATTGGATACCAGGCCTCAGACAATTCCTGCGCACAGCTCCTGATTAAAAAAGCAGACGACCCATCTGGACCAGCAGATTTTTTCAGACACACTTTGCTAAAAAATTTACTGAATGCATTTCAAATCAATATTAAAACTATCACAGTATTTAAAATAATCACAGTCAAAAAAAAAAGTCGTTGAGGTCATTGGCACATTCCTCATCATTTGCAGTCACCATCTGAGTCTTGCCTGGTACCATGTGGGTAATTTTTTTCATTGACTCCCACATCTTCCTATTGTCATGGGACCTAAAAGCACCTTCTAAGGCGACTTTGTGCTTTTCTCTTTCCCGCTTAATCAATTTATTTACTTCTTTCTGGGCTGCGGCCGAGCGCACCATGTCTCTGTCTCTATATGCAAGCCTCTTTTCATTAATACAGGTTTTAAACTCCTTGGTAATATAGGGCTTGTTATTTGGGAAGTGCTGTATGGTCTTCTTAGGGACAACAGTGTCAACACAAAAGTTTATATAATCAGTCATTGTCTCTGTGGCTTCATTTAGATCTAAACTGTGGAAAATACTCTATTTTCTTTTTGTCTTTTTCTGAGGTTTCGATGCCTTAAGCAAAGATTTATAAGTGGACATAAGGTGGACACTGTCCACTGGACAGTGGCATGGTCAGAATTTATGAGGGGTGGGAGGGATTTGGCCCTGTAAGCATTTTTTATGTTGCCGTAGCATTTGTCCTTTTATCCTTACGAGTGCTGCACTTTATGTATTGATAAAAACCATGCAGTGCTTGCTCTGGACGGCAATGATTAAAATCTCCAAGGATAAAAACAGGTGCCTCAGGCGTGCGCAGAAGTTGCTTGTGTACACACTCCACAAGACTACTTGCGGCTTTTGCGGCATTCTCACTTGGGGGTACATATGCGGCGCAAATGACCAGGTTACCAAATTCTCTTGGTAGATAGAAGGGGCACATAGACAAACAAAGTAATTCCAAGTTGGGACTACACAGTACTTCCCGGACAGTAACTTGCTTGCACCAGTCATTTTTGATGTAAACACAGACACCTCCGCCTCTGCATTTCCCCTGACTGATCAGTCGTAACTCGTCCATCTTATTTGTTAGGGACCGAACATTACTAAGAATCATAGAGGGGAGCGGCGGTCTGTTACTTCTTCTGCGGAGCCACTGCCTCACGCCTCCGCGTCTACCCCGCTTCCTCCGCCGCCTCGTAGTCCTATTTGTGGGGGTTGTCCTCAATAGCTCCTCGGGTATTCCGCTTAAGGTGGTACCCGCCGCATCCCGCAAGGACAGCAGAAAGTCTCTGGTGTAAACTAAAAGTAATTCGTTGCTCCCAGAAAGCAAAGACGTCTGGGCACCAAGGAGTCAGGTTTGAGGAGATACCAACTTGCTCTCAGTAAGGATTCATGTTTTTATTTTTGGTCTATTTTCTGCCAAAAAGTTACATTCTAGGGCTTTAGTTTGACTCCAACTAAATTTTTATATCGTTTTTTAGAATATCATCCAGAAAAATTGGCAGTTGTACACATCTTTGAGCTTCCCATCATGTCTTGTAATCATATTGTAACAGTTCCCCGTTGTAGATCCAGTTAAGTTTGTGTTTTACAGACCACCACAAAAGCACTTGATTGATTCTTTTGCTGTGTGAATAAACAAATGACTACACAGTGTGGACACCCTCGAACACCATGTGGCTGACCCCAAAATAGCCTAGTGCCCAGTGGACAAAGGGCCCTCAGCATGGCCCTCAGAGTGTCCCTCAGCAGATGGTTTGTACAGGCGTCTGCGCTAAAAGGCATTGGCATGTGCTTGTCCTTGAAATGTCCACGTGAAACCCGAGGAGCCTCTGTGTCATTAGCATTCAGTGAGCAGAGAGCAGAGGTGACCGCAGACCAGTGTGCTCTCATTGGATTACAGAGCGAGCGGTTACAAGCCTGGAGACAGGCCAGGAGCAGAGCACTGCCACTAAACACTACAATCTACTGTGTTAACTACCACGGATCTATGTACAAGTCTGAAAGTGGGGGGTAGGCGATATGATGATCAAAATCTAACTGAACTGTTGTGATGTAGGTCTATGCTCAAACACACTCCTCCTATTGGTCAGGCCCTTTATGCTTTAAGTGAGTGACAGGTGGAATTACCCAATCAGAGAAGTGCCAATTCTTACAAATAGTGCATAACTTACCATTGACATTCTAAAGCTGCTGAGTGTATAAACTGTAATCGTGGCTTTAAGCACATTCAGCGCAGCACACAAACTTGATCTGATATGACAATATTCTCACAGCTCACGGAATTCTATATTCTGCAATATTTTGGTGACGTTTAAGATATAGAAATGGTATTTACTGTTTAACATCATAGACATTGGACTATTGAGTCAGTTTGATATTGCAGTGTTGTGGATGGGGAGTGTATGAACTTTGCATGTTCTCCCCATGATGGGGTGTAGGGGTATCAATTCATATTTGAACTCCCCAGTCTGGGCATTAGATTAGTCTTTTTGAATAGATGATAAACTGTGCATGACACCAGGGCAGTGCAGGAAAAATATTGGTTCCAAATTTTGGCAAAATGTTCAATATGGACACGATATCTGGGAAATCCTCTAATATCACAGATAACTGTTAATTGAAAGACCATCCCTACTGTGGTGTCATCCCACATCAACACATAATGTACACATAATGTATATAATAAACACATAATGTACGCAAGAGTAATGGTGCTCTTACCTATGTGTTCCTGACAGACTTAATCCCAGCCTCACTGAAGGATGACGTTCACTTAAGGGGACGATAACTTCACCTTGACACCACAATGTTGCGATTGTGTCTTTATTGAAAACGTTCTCACAACGATGTTGTTTCAAGTGTTCATTTGTATGCTCGCAGGTCATTACTGTAAGAATACTCATCATAATGACTGCATTAGAGTGTTCAAAAGCCCTCCTCAGTACCACAGCGCTCACACATCTACCATACAGCCTGACAGATGGAGCTCTGGACTTGCCGTGCGCTGCAGAAACACTGGCTCCTCGCAATGAAGGGCCAGTCTTTGAGGTGCCAGGGCCACATGCCAGGGGCTGCTTTGTGCTGAGTGTCTAGAGAGGCAGGCTGCCTGGGGACGGGGGGTGGAGGGGGTTCTGGGCTGAGTGCTGGGGCTTCTCTTGGTCACTGCATTTACATGCACAAGAGAAATCCAAGCGCTCTAAACAGCCAAATTCCAAGTAATCTCAGACCACGAGACCAGACCACTACCAGGCGTTCAGGGGTTTCTAGTAATTTAGCATTAACACTAAACTTTGCCGCTATAATTACTAATAAAATGATAAAATGACACATATAACCACACTGCGGATGGAAATTAGCTTTGTAGCTATACTCTGGTGCAGAACATCTCTGTCTTTGTACATAATGGCTCTGTACATTGTCCCTTCAAATAAAGACTAAACTAAACTAAACTTTTGGCAAATATAGATAAGCGATATCTCATTTACATTGAGGATTTGATTTTCAGACATGCGTTTATATTTTGATGTCCACAGCACAAATAAACATTGAAGTTCTGGGAGGTTTCATTTTCACTTTAACACAGCAGACCAAAACTAAACGACATATGCTCTGGAAACGCCGTAGTTTGTCATCACTGGTGAGCTAAAATGAGTGAATTAACGGATGTCTAATATGCTCCTGGTTGTTTCTTACTTTGTGCAGTTGAACGCCTCTCCTAGTCTTTGCTTAATATAAATAAAACTGCACTGTTACATGCAGCAGGTATCAGTGTACATATTTATTTATTTCACTTATTTGTCCCGGAAGGGAAATTTGACCCATCCTTTATTCAGGAGCAGTGGGCAGCATATGACTGCGCCCGGGGACCCATCTCCATGATCTTGTTGTTCAGGTTTGGTCAGGACCACAGCTGGAAGATTTTTACCTATGGTGCATGTTTTGGGTTGATGGGGAAACCGGAGTGACCCAGACACGGGGAGAACATGCAAACTCCACACAGAAAGGCCCGAGCGACCTGGAGATCAAACCCGGAACCTTCTTGCTGTGAGGCGTGAGTGCTAGCCATTCAGCCTTATCCAGATGTGTTATTGGGATTTTTGAGATTTCATTCATGACTCCTCAATCGTTATTCCCGGGTTTATAAACATTTTGATAAATCTGTTTTAATTAGACTAGGCCCCTCTGCTCTGCACATGCACAGATGACACAGGCAGTTGGCAGTATTTCTGTATTACCACTTAATGACAACACAATGTAGAGCAGGGTGTTTTCAGTTTGAGTAAAGAACACTGCCTAAATATAGAGGATTTATGTGTTTAACTCCAAGTACGTTTGTGATGAGGAAACATAACATAGATCAGAAAATTGCATAATAGGCCCTTAAATGATGGATTTATACAGATTTAACATCCACATATACGGCTTGATGGTTTAATGGCTCTTAACTGTGAGGCTGTTCATACTTTGCAGCTGAAGTCATCAACATTCTCTGAGCGTGTGATGCTAACTGGAGGCCCTACTCAAATTAGACTTTAATCTTAGTTTAGTTTAGTTTAGTTTAGTCTTTATTTGAAGGGACAATGTACAGAGACATTATGTACAAAGACAGAGATGTTCTGCACCAGAGTATAGCTACAAAGCTAATTTCCATCCGCAGTCCCTGGTTACATGGATAAAAAACAACGGTCTATATCATTAAAAACAATCAAAGATTTTCTCTTAAAACACACACATACACACACACAGCATCACACATTTAACTTTGACACACATCTCATTACGCAGTAACACAGCAAAACATAATATACACCCACTAACATTAACCCAAAACACACAATCACACACATCCATGTACTATTTACACACCAAATCTGAGCTTTGTTGAACACAATCTGACCATAAAGACCATAAAGAACTACAACAGGTGAGCTGATTTGTGCTGTTTAACAAGTCCTTCTCAATAACATGAGTCACATGCTTGCTAGCACTGTCCATCAGTTTTTCAGTTAGTCACTCTCACATTTTTGGTTGAAAATCAAAGCCCTAAACATGACCATGAACACTCGTATTAGAGCTGGGCGATATGGCCTAAAAATAAAATCTCCGATTAAAAAAATAAAAAAATAAAAAAATAAATCAGATTTCCAATTTTAATCGTTTTTCTCTGCCCTACTCAAAAACAAATAACAGATGACAGACAAATGTCTCAGAATAATGCAACGTTCTTTTATAAAACAAATACATTACACCTTGCATCAATTAAGCTGTTATTGTTTTAAAAAATGTATCACTTGAAGACCCTTACCTACAGCATTGTGCAGTCTGTATAAGATAAAGATATGCCTTTATTATCCCACAGTGGGGAAATTCCAGTGTTGCAACGCACAGATCAAGAACAACAGGAAAATGCATGTAGCATGCAATAAAACAAGATAATAAATAATGGCTTAAAATAATTTAAAAATAGACCTAAAAATAGACTTTCGAGTATAGTTGAATATTGTAGTGTAGATAAAGTTGAATGACATGTTAACAGTGTTCGTTGTACAGTCTGACAGCAGCAGGGAGGAAAGACCTGCAAAACTTCTCCTTCACACAGTGAGGGTGAATCAGTCTGTCACTGAAGCTGCTCTCCAGAGCAGACAGAGCGTCCTGCAGGGGGTGAGACTCATGGTCCAGCATAGAGGTGACCTTAGCCAGGACCCTCTTGTCCCCCAGCTCCTGCACTGAGTCCAGAGGACAGCCCAGGACAGAGCTGGACTTCTTGATGACCTTGTCCAGCTTCTTCCTCTCGCTCTCTGTGATGCTGCTGCTCCAGCAAACATTTACAAACACAGCCAGGCCTCCTCCTTTCCTTTTCCCACTCTCTGCCGTCCTGTCTGCACCCAGCAGGTGAAAGTTGTCTATAGCAACAGCTGAATCCGGGATTTGCGGGGTTAACTAGGAGTCCGTGAAAAGCATGATACTGCTGTCTCTGTATTCCTGCTGATACCGCGTGAGCGCCGCTAATTCGTCCGTCTTGTTTGAAATAGACCGCATGTTTCCCACGATGACAGAAGGGAGCACAGGTCTGCAGCGTCTTTTTCTTTTCCCGGAGTTTGCGTTCAGCGCGTCGGCCTCTGCGCGTCTTCCGTAGCAACTCCTCCGGGATGTCATGGCGGTCTCGGAGGAGCACAAAAAGGTAAGAGCAAAAAAAAGTTGGAAAATAGAGGAGCGCGATGCGACCAGCTGCGGCTCTCATTTGTCGTGCTGCAACAGCTTTTGAACAGACCTTACAGCGAGCACTCGTTTGTTCTAAATCCGACGCAAGAAAACCGAACCTGTTCCGAACCAGTTCCAGATGTAGCGACACCTTTCTTTGCAGGGATGAAAGAGTTCCGTTTTTTAGCGGATCTCCGCTTTTTTTTCAGCTGTGGGGTAATTTTTTTATTTTATTTTTTAATATCTGCAAATTCGTTGAGAAAGATTTTGGGTGTATATATATGTATAGTTGTGTTTAGGGTCGCCAACAGTCTCTTGAAAAACAGAATCGTCCCGTATTCAGAACAAAAGTACGTGTATCTCGTATTAAACTTTGTATTAAACTGCGGGTCGCGCGAGCCCATGTCTGGAGCCGCAGACCGAGCGAGTGAGCGCAGCTCTTTCATAACAGCGTGTACCATTGCGTGTACACAGGTTAAACTTTATAAAACATCCTATATACCTCATCCTACCTGCCCGTGCCTCACTTAACGCGTCGCTCCTCGCTTTTTCACCTGCGCCTTTTAGCGCGCATACGCTCCTCAATGCATCTGATTAGACGAAGTGCAAAGCAAAAACAAATCCAATATATACTACTAGTAGGCCTACCTGTTAATAAAATGTGTTTTTTTTTGTACTTTTATGTACAGTTTTACTTTATTGCTAACATATAGCATATAGAAATCCAAATTTCAGAAATTTAAAATTGTTCCGCTTTTTTCATGTTTGGCCACTTTCATCCCTGTCTTTGTCGCTAGCCGTGCTAGCTTGTACAATGTTTGGGTACGCCCCGCTAACTTACCCGTGTAGAACGCATTAGTTCCACTCGCATGTAAAAAATAACTAAAAAAATCAATTTTCATAAAAACACATCATCCTGAACTGTAAATTCGAATTAATTGATTTAATCAATAAATCGTGCAGGTCTAACTCGTATTCATCACAGGCTCCTGAAAATATGCTGTTTGAATCCATTTTCCATATTCAGAATTTTGGAAACTGCTGAACATTCTACCGTAGACATATATGCAGGCTCCCCCCACCTCTCCAACATGGCGACGTCACCACACAGTATCAATATTTACATTGAATAGCGCTCAGGAATCTACATGTTAGAATAAATTTTACAGACAGAGGTGTGTAGAGTGCCTAGAAATTGCGATGAAGGGCCAGTCATTGACGTGCCAGGGCCGTCTGCCAGGGAGCATTTTGTGCTGAGTGCTTGGAGTGGCGGCGTGCCCGGGGGTGGAGGGGGTTGGGTTAGGGGGTAGTGGAGGTGGGTGAGTGCTGGGCCTTCTCTTAATGTGTCAGAAATGTGAAGCCCAGGCAGGAGTTCTCTGGCTGGCTCAGCACATGCACAGATGACGGGGGCCGTCTGGCAGCGCTCCTGATCTCTTCTAAAGCAGGAAGAGAGATGCAGCCAAGAGTCAGCGGGTTCCTGTAAACATATAGAACTGCTTTACACGAGGATTTAAAGGGGACATGTTATGCAGAATAGACTTATTTACTTAACGTTCTGAACTTTTAGAGGTCCTATATTAGGCAAAATTGATTCTTGTGAGCTAAAATGGTGTTTCCTCCTCAAAAATATACCTGGTGTTTTGTTTCATTCACATGTAATTGTGCATTATTAGTCTGTCTACATCTCCAAATCTCAAAAGGAAACAATACTATGGTGCACTATGTAACTTTTTTAGTTAGGGGTCTGCTCTGCCGGGAATGTTCCACAGTATGACATTAAGCATCTCTAACTTACATTTATTTAATTACATGAGCTTTTAGAGCTGGGCGGTATGACCAAAAATTGATATCACGGTATTTTTCGAAATTAGATCAGTTTCACGGTATTTGACAGTGTTTTTTTCCATGCATGATTAGGTGTTAACCCTATTTCCTAATAATTTAGAGAATAATTATTGCAGTAAATTCGACATATCTGGGATCCAGTGCTTTAATCATCTCCTTGGCTAAGTGGATAGTAATTGCGTTGGTAATATTGTTCCACCGTTTGCTTTTCTTGTTGTAGGCAGTTCCCTTAGCAAATGCATCTTTGAGTGACGTCTGAGTCGCGTTTTGTGTTGCAGCGCCAACTTGAACGTTACCTGCAGATGTGGAAGAGGATGCAGATCTTAGTTTCATGCATTCTTCATATTCCAGGACATGTTTGTGACGGAGGTGGTGAAGCAGATCGCTTGTGTTGCCTCCCGCGGCTACGACAGTGACAGTGACAGACTGATTCACCCTCGCTGTGTTAAAGAGAGATTTCGCAGATCTTTCCTTCCCGCTGCTGTCAGACTGTACAATGATCAATGCTAGTCATGTTCATCTCCATAGTAATAATTACATGTGCAATATTATTTAAAGTCACTTTACCTGCTACTTATTTGTGTAACAACCACTGTCCATCACTGCACTGTTCACAATCATCTGAGTCACTTTATTGTAGTGATATTATATATTACTGAACTGGAGTCACTTTAACTGCTGTTTGTTCACTGCTCAGAATCAAAGACATTTATTGTGCAGTGTTCCTGTGCCTTTTAACCTTACAGTGTTGTGTTTTTTTAGTTGATTGTACATACTTATTATTTATCTTAATTTTTGATGCATGCTCTTTTTTCCAACTGTTTCTGAAACTTGCGTTGTGACACTGCACTTTCCCCATTGTGGGACAAATAAAGGATTATCTTATCTTATCTTATCTTAACTTTAGCCTGACAACAGAATATGGTTGTTTGATCAGCTTCAGATTTTTTAAAGCCGAAGTACTTCCACACAACTGACACGGCTCCTCATTTCATTATAAGTTCCTCTGTGTCTGTAACACTTTCTCCGTCCATGTTGTTCACCGCCCAACACACACTGAACTTCCACCGCTCTCACGCCACTGCAAAACAGTCTCCCTCTCAAACAATGTCCCACGGTGCGACTTTCCACCACTCTGTGTTCCCAACATTTTGTACGCACACACTCACCAATATTGGGATATATGAAAAATTCATATAATTAAAAAAAACAGTATTCGGTATGAAGCGGTATACCACCTAGCCCTACGTGCTTTTTATACATACAAAAATACCTAGAAAAACAGGGCTCTCCACAGATCTGACCTGTAACTTGGTCTGGTTTGATCTCCATGATGATAGAAAGGTTTAATGCCACACTGTGAAACATGCCAGACAGAACAATAACATCTTCATGGAGAAAAGTGTTTTATGGACCCTCCACCAGAAAAGTTACACAATGCACCTTTATAACCTAGATCAGAAAATGGTGTAATGTAGGCCCTTTAATTTGTATAGGATGTTGTTCAGTGGGTAGAGCGTTTGTCTGCTGATCCAAGGGTTGGTGGTTCGAATCCCGCTCTCAACAGTGGGTTGACTGGTCGGATCCATTGACTTGCAGGTTGGCGGTGCGATCCCAGCTCCCTAGCTCAAAGTACACATGGGGCCGTCCTCCCGTGGACCCACCATGGGATCCATGGGGGCCAGTGCGCTGTGATCTGGGCAGTGGACCTTGACTGTTGCCCCCGCGACCCGAAAATACAGAGAAAGTGGAAGAAAATGTGAAAAAATGGAGGATGTTTATCTTATAGTTTACACTTTAAGGCATCGAATAGACTTAATTCCTTGCACACTTTATCACAACATAAACACTTCTACCAAAGAAAGTCCAAAAAAGATGCCAAAAACAATATAAGCTAGCATACTGCACATTAGAGGTAAGATCGGGCCTAAAAAATCCAGCCCGACCCGACCCGGCCCGCGGGTATTAAAGCCCGACCCAGCCCGAGCCCGACCAATTAACTTGATTTGCAGGCCCGAGCCCGAAGCAAACCCGAAATTTCATATTTTATTTGTGAGGACTCAGGAGGAGGAGGGGTGATTTATGATAACAAATTAAAGTCTGTCTTTTGTAACGAAATCTAAGTTAAACAAGACTGTATAAACATTTACATCTTTTATATTTCTGTTTCTGCAGAGGGTACATTTACCGACAATTTTCCATCATTGACGGATTTTTTTAAGAGTTGACGGAAAAAATTTAAGGCCGTCCGTCATTTTGACGGGTTGAAAATTGGGCCATAAACCACAGCAGCAGTACGTCCTTAAGAATCTAGCGCGGCGCGGCACTAGAGAGAGAAGCAGAGAGCATTTTCAACAATCAATTTGAAGCTTTTCCACACCTCACTCTTACCGGTGCGTGTTTGTCTTTTCAGTTCTCCTGTCTTTAGTTTATCCTTAACATCTTGCTCCTCCATATTGGGGATACCAGGTCAAAATAGATGCGGACTTCCGGAGGGGAAGATTATTAAGAGGGCGGCGTTCACGTGCTGCTCTGGCTCTGCGGCTCCTGTTTAGTAGTTAAATAGCAATTACATTACAGCGCCTTCTCTGTTTTATCCAAATTATTTATTTTAATTATTTTAAGTATTCCTTAGTTTAGTATCCACACATCGTTTTAGTATACATTTTTATAAACATATATTTATTTTAAAAAAGTCAGCGAGAGAGAAGCCCGGCCGGGCTCGGGCTCGGGCTCGGCTTAAGATCTTACCTCTACTGCACATGTCTCTTTTAAAAGTCCTATTAGACAGAATTGACTCTTGTGAGCTTGTGAGGCATGTTAGAATGTTGTTACCTCCTCAAAAACGCACCTGGAGTTGTGTTTCATTCACACATTTGAGTAATCCTGCATTATTAGTCTGTCTACATCTCCAAAGCTCAAAATGTTCCATATTGTGATGTCAAGTGTTAGTTTTCAAGTCAACAGCCACCTTTCACATTTTGTTTAGTGAAGAGTGGTCATTCCAGAGCTGAAATTATCCAAATGATTCTAGTGAAGGTGCATGGAGTTTAAAAACACAGTGGAGCACTTCCTGTATTTTCTGTTTAAGAGAAGAACTGCAGGGTTTGTGCCAATGAAACAAAACACATCTCCGGGTATTTCTCAGATGAGGAAACAACATTCTAACAGAAAATAGAGTAATATGGGACTTTTAAAACCCAGTGGAAAATGCATGTTGTGTGGGGGTTAGTGCTGGTGCTGCAGTGGAGCCTCTTAAGTGAATAAACAGCTGTCCGTGCGAGCTGCAGCCGGTGCATTCCTGCTCTGTTAGCTCAATCCTCTCTCTCCTCGCTGCGTAGGCTCGCTCTGGTGGCATGCTGAGGTCATCCTAAAAGGGGGGAGGAAGGGGCAGTAAATCTACACGGCACTACTGCAAAACGTTACAGCTTTTAATGCAGGATTTATACACTCCCGTTTTAACTTCCAAATGTAATGGCTGATGGTTTAATGGGGTTTAATGGCTGTGAGGCTGGGAGCTACACTAAACTTGGATAGAGCTGATTGAATATTATGGGAGGGCCTGTCGTGATCATTTCTATATTGACGTAAAGGAGCATTGTGTAGCTTTTCTGGTGGAGGGTTCGTCAAACGCTTTTGTCCATGGAGATGTTATTGCTTTGTCTGGAATGTTTCACAGTATGGGATTATACCTTTCTAGCTTCATGGAGACCAAACCAGACCAAGTTACAGGTCAGAACTTTAGAGAGGCGATGCTGCTCTCAGTCAGAATGTTGTTTTTCTGGGTATTTTTGAGCTATAAAACCACCTATAATTGAGTGTAGAATCCCTCAGTCGTCCAGGTAGAATCTATGGCAAAAGGAAGAATTAAATTTGTCAACTCGACAAAAGTTTATTTGGTTGAACACATTTCGTAGCTCATCCAAGCTGCTTCTTCAGTTCCCGTCAGACACTGGTGGACACTGCCTATATCTGCCTGAAGGGAGGAGCTAACTACAATGAAATTACTCTGAGACTACCACACCTATTTGTTTACAGTTTACTGTGTGGCCATAATATCCACTCAGGGCCATAATGGGTGTTTTCACACCTCTGGACCTGACCCTTCAGGCAAATATAGGCCATAAGTGTCCACCAGTGTCTCACCAGAACTGAAGAACCAGTTTAGATGAGCTGCGCATTCCAGGCAGAACAGTGACATCCATAAAAACAAACGAACCTCCAACCATTAAGTTACACAGTGCCTCACCCGCAGAGTAATATTACACCCCACCTTCTGAGAGTACATCAAATTTTAGAGAGTGAATTCACACATATGACATCATTGGCACTATGACTATATACTGTTACCTTATTACCACATCCAGTACCCTGTCTGGCCATGTACTCGGTCTAACTTTCACATCTTGTCCATACACACACTGGTATTCTGCTGACATGACGGCTACACTGTCACTAGCCGAGCAGCATTTGAGAAGAACCGGACCTCTGCGTGATCCCATTGAACTAATTTTAAATTCAAAACGCGGTCTCGAGTGTCTGCTCAGATTGTGTACACCTCACACTGAATTCTCTGTTTCCCAGTGGCAGCGCCTGGCTCCTAAGTGTGACAGATTGTAGCAATACCAGTGAAGTCAAAGAGCTTTTCTTACCCACTCCATAACCGCCTGTCAAACCCAATGTTCCCACTGAATCCACAAGCCCCAAGCTGCTCCGGCTACCGCTGCTGCTGCCGGCATCCAAAGCAGACTTATTACACCACGCCTCCTTTTCAAATGTAGCGTTTAGTTTCATTTACGCAAGTGTAAGTGACGCCATTAGGTGAGGTCATCTTCTTAAAAGGTCCTATATAACACGAGTTTCTGATTAGTTATAATGTTTCCTCAACACAAACAGTGTTGTGTTTTTCTTGTTTCATTCACATATGTTTAACACACAAACCCTGCAGATTTAGGCTGAGTTCTTCTCTCTGGAACGGAAAATGCTCCGTTCCACCTTGTGATGTCATGTGGTAATACTGGATGTTTGTCACTGTGTTTTTAAACTCCACACACCTTCACTGAAATCATTGTAATGATTTTAGCCCTAGAATTGCCCGTCTCTACTGACCTAAAGGTAAAAGGAGCTGTTAACTTAAACTACTGCTTCATGACATCATAAGGTGGAACATTATGAGCAGAGCATTATGAGATTTGGAGATGTAGACAGACTAATAGTTACTCAAACGTGTGAATGAAAGAAAACATTATTGGTGAGGCATTAAAACATGGCTAAAAGCTTATAAAACCCCATTTTGAGTAATGTAGGACCTTTAAAGTGCATATGACAGACTTTTGTTTTCTAATTCTGACTTGCTTTGGTCATTTTCATGTGTCAGTCATTTGCCACGTTTACATGAGAGCTTTAATTCCAATTCAAAGTAATTTAATTACAAATAAAAATGAATTCTGCTTTAAAAAGACCATGTAAACATTCCTAATGAAAATGATTCTTCGGAATTAAACTTTATTCCAAATTAAGTGGGTGGTTTATTCTGATTTTAAAGATGTATTAATTTATTCCTAAATCATGTAAACGTTTATTCTTCTTAAAAATAATCCCAGTCATTCAGCGCATGCTCGTTGGGTCGCCCTTCTGACGCGATGACGCCCTGCAAGATGAATGGTATCAATCAGTCAATCAATCAATCAAACAATATTTATAGAGAGCTTTTCATACAAAATCGAACCAAAACAATTTTTTTAGTAAGTACACTGGAAGAAATACAAATAATGAAAAGAGTGGATAGCACAAAACAGAAAAACACTAACCAAACTGAGATGACAAAAAGCTGGTTGCAGCTGATTGTGTGTTTTCTTCTGGTAGACGTCAATATGTTCGCATCCCTGTCCAATCGGAACTCTTCCCGACCCCCAGACGTTGAGCGAAATTAAATAAATGAATTATTGAATTATTATTTCCATGTAAACTCGAAGGAGATTAATTTAATTCCAAACTATTTAATTCTGAAGAATTAATTCGGAATTAAAAAACATGTAAATGTGGCCAATGTCTGCATTTATTGCCATAGGTACAGTTTGTTGATATGTTTGCGCCATGTCGGTCAAAGCCATGCTGCTAGTTTATTTCTTGTGAATGCTTCATTCCACACTGTTGTTAGCAGAGATGTCTTATTCCAGTATTCAAATTAAGGCTGAACAATTCTGGGAGAATATCTGAAGCATTGCAATTGTGATTAGATCTTCAATTTGATGTTTTAATAGGGTTTTGTTCCAAGTTCAGTTTTTAAACCCATCCAGAAGAATTGACAAAAAGACTGAAATATGAATTGAAAAAACGAATACAAGAATCACTTCAGAACATTTGTGACCGACCGCGGGATTTCAGGACACATAGGCTCCCGGAGGCGTTTTGAGTTATTCACAGATTCTGAAAGTGTAGATTCTAAGCTTTCCAATGATGTCTTACACATGAAAATCTGACCATATTTGAAGTTGTCGCTATTTGAAATCAGGCACAGCAGATTTTCGAAAGCCGTGAAAAAAGTTTGTGAACTTTCCTCTCTTCAGCCGTCCTTGCCTAATTTGCATGACATTAAGCTAAGCCCTCCCCCATCAGTGACTCACTGTGGTGTGGTGTTAATGTCCAGGCAGGTCAGAATCATTCAATAATTTAATAATACAGTACACAGGATAATATGTTAAGTCAAAGTTTACCACAAAATTTACTTATAGTCAGGAAGTACTAATAGTATAGCAATATAATTTTTAAAAAAGTAATAAAATATGTAATAAAATACCAAGGCACAGGTATTTAAGGAGTATTTCACAGGAGGTAATACTGCTCAAATGAATTTCGTATTGCACATAATATCGCATAGTGTATATATATATATATATATATATATATATATATATATATCACGTCAATTTCGTACTGCACGTATTATACAATGTATTATACGATGTAAAATAAAAAAGACCAACAATAATGCAATGAAATACCATTGATTTTGAGGTATTTAAGGAGTATTTCACAGGAGGTAATACTGCTCATATGAATTTCGTATTGCACATAATATAGCATAGTATAATATACTATGCGTTATTTAAATTACAATAAATACATGACACACATATATATATATATATATATATATATATATATATATATATATTTATTGAGTAAGAACTTCCATTAAAAATCTCATGGCTAAATTGGCGCCGAGTCAAAAAAAGTTACAAAAGTGCCGAGACGGGTCAAACTGAATCATAATAAAGTATTTCTCTACCGCTATAGCCTATGGCAAAACGTGCGGCTTTCATATAAACAAAATAGAGTGGAAATTAACCTAAAGAGACTGTTCTTGTTCTCGCTGATCGCATTGTTTCAATGCTAGCGTTAGCATTAGCTTAGCCGCATTGTGAATGAAGATCGGCTGCGGTCCGCACAGAGCACAGTGCACTGAGCACACACGAAAGCTGAATTAGTATTTAAACATGTCCTAAAGTCTATGAAAATTATGTTGATTAATACACGCCCTGTTTCTTTCCCAAAAAGATGCTGTTATCTGAAACATGGAGAGGCTTCTTCATGATCTCAACTAGCACATTCTGCAAAAAAAAGGAAAATCACAAATTAAAAAATTAAAAAAAAAAAAAAAAAATTGCATTTTCTCAGGATCTGTAATGTCGACATGAGGGCTTGAAGTCTGTGGTGCATCACATTTGTACATATTTAAACTACAGTTAGCAGTTTTTATGCAGAATAAAATGATTGATTTGTGGAGGATATGTATGGTACTTCAAAAATTTCAATTTGTGAATTGTGTCCTTTCAAATTCCAATTTTGATTTGATCCCAATTAACCTTGCAGTAATTCTAATTCAAATGACAAAAGACAAGTCAATCATAGAATATTTTCCTTACATAGCCTACATTGTTTAATGCAGAGATGTCCAGAAAGCATGTGTATTGGTAGTGCTTTGCTCCTCTCCTCATGGTAGTACATTCCAGAGATGCACAAGTGAAAAATCCTGTCTCCTTGTGAGAGATGGCTCATTTACATGGCGAGTGTGTGCGTGCTGTGTTTCCGTGGTTACGGTCTTTGGGGGAATCTGCCACTGTAGCAGGCAACATGGAGTCAGGACGAGTGCACTGCAGGATGTCAGGCTGAAGATTGTACTGGGTTCATTCTGAAAGATGTTTGCATATTGCTGGTAATGGGAATGGTCAAATAGACTGGAGATTGCCTGGATGCCCATGAGTGAATTATAATAATGGATAGTGCATTATTTAATTCTGTTGAAGTGAGGGTACTTCATTCATGTCTTGCAATTTCTTGCAATGATGTCGCAAGACCTTGTAATGTTTTGTGTAAACTGTATAGTACAAATGACTTGGTTAAAGAACACATATTAAATTGATATTTTTGAGCTTTTAACCATGTAACCATGGTACAATATTGTTCCATCATTAAAAACATATCAGGAGTTGTTTCACATCATTCGCTCTACTTTCAATAATCCTACAGAATGTCCTTTGCCTCTGAACCTCACAAAATACTCTGTTTGAGATTCCCGGAATTGTAATGTCGTAGATAGAAGCCCTGCATATTTTTTTGTCTATAAATCATCTAGACTAGTTTTAAGCATTTCTGCTGTCAAATCTCATTCTTTACTTGGGATGTAACGATATCCAGATCTCATGGTACTATATGGTATTTATTTCATAGTACAATATTTATTTTGATATTTTGTAGCGGCTAATCAAATTGTAAATGGGATGCTTTATGCTTTTAAAATATCATGACAAGACTTTGATATGAAAGATTACTGTCATAATCCCACTAATTAAATTAAACTGCACTGAAATGAAGAGGATATATATAGTATATCATGGGATATATAGTTCCCTATGTTTATCAGCTATAAAACAATGTATTTAAGCAAAGGAACTTGTAATTCAATATATTGTGACAGCCCTCGATATTATTTTAAGACTTACAATATTGACAATACCACATAATGACATTTCCATTTCTATTGTTACATCCCTATTCTTTACATTAACATGTCCGAACATGCTTCTCATTACATAGTTTGTGTTCTCAATGGTAATTCCCTCTACTGCCAGTAGATGACAAGCTGCATCAGATCAGAGGATGAGGAGCACTGAGACTGTAAAATACAGTGTGTATATATATATATATATATACAGGGGGTCGTCGGGTTACGACGGTCTCGACTTGCGACGTTTCGTGGTTACGAACGCGCCCCCATTAAAAAAAATTAATATTACACGTCATTCCGTCTTACGCGGTTTAGCGTGGTAAGCGACGTAAACAAACGCGAACGGCGCACGGCGGAAGAATACGCTCTGTTGTGGTTGTAGGGCGGAGAAGACAGCCTCATGTGCGTGCCCAATGTGGGCGGAAGTACCTGATGTGGGCTCTGATCTGCTCCTATGAAAGCGGCAGTGATAACCAAGCAGCGTAGTGGTGTAATTATTGAGATGGAAAGGTTATTGGTGCTTTGGTTGGAAGATCAAAGTCAAAATCCGACTTACGACAAAATTCGGGTTACGACGCGTCTTAAGAACGGATCAACGTCGTAACCCGACGACCCCCTGTATATATATATTTTTTATAATTAGACATTATGTTAAGTTCTCATTCATGAAATGTACAGATACTCAAGAGCATGTTTAAAGGCCAATAACAGCACAAGAGCGTCAGAGCGTCTTTGTCCCATTTGAAACACTATTACAAAAGCCTGGTTAGCAGCGCTGTAGTCTTTATCCCTTTCGAAACCTAATAAAATGCAAATAGTGAATGTACTGATTCAACTGGTCCCATAATCAAATGCTCACTCTGTGTTTTGCAGGCATGCTGGTCGTGAATGTAACCTGGAGGAACAAGACGTACGTGGGCACTCTGCTGGACTGCACGCGGCATGACTGGGCGCCCCCGAGGTGAGCCAGCCTGGTTTAGCATTCCACCCACAGAGAGCATAAGAGCTGCCGACGTTCACATATGCATCCTCCAGTTTGCTAGATTAGATGATGAAACGTGCTGTACATCATTTTGAGGCGGTTGTGAAAGCCAACAAGCCCAGATTTTATTTAGTGCCTGTCTACTGTCACACATTGTAGTAAATGTCAAGCCTGAAATGGATGCATGAATCATTTATGTAGCGTCCTCAGCCTTCGCCCCGCTACATTCTGTCTGATATGAATCTGCAGCAGAGGCAACCGCTCAAGGATATATTGCACTGGCTCTGCGCTAACGGCCGCCTGTTGGGGAGCTGTGTTCTTTATCTCCAGCCCGTCGAGCCTCCAATCATTGGCAAACAGCTGATGTCCCAGGAGGTGGCTGTGGAAATGGAAAGCTGCTCTAACAAGCCAGATTGCAGAATCCAATTATTGGACTAATAGCTTTTTCTCAACACTGTAGAACATTCCCCACGAATGTGGTGTTTTCTTAGATTAGTGGGTGGTGGCGTGGTGTTCTCCAGGTGTAGTTTGTCTTTGCTAAAAGAAGAGTGCTATGTCCAAGTGTTGGTAGCTACACTAGTACACTTAGTTCCGACTGCAAAATCTCTTGTGAAATGTGAGCCATTTTAGAATGTTGTTACTTCCTCAAAAACACACCTGGAGTTAGGGCTGGGCGGTATACCGGTTCATACCAAATACCAGCGGTGAACAACATGGACGTTGTTAGAAACAGAGGAGCCATGTCAGTTGTATGGAAATACTTCAGCTTAAAAAAAAAAAATCTGGCGCTGATCAAACAAACATATTCTGTAAATGTTGTCAGGCTTAAGTTGTAGCAACAGGAGGCAACACAAGCAATTTTCTTCACTACCTCCGTCACAAACATGTCCTGGAATATGAAGAATGCATGAAACTAAGATCTACATTTTCTGTTAGAGCTGCTCAGTACTGGAATGCCACTCCCACAACCATCAGAAACCTCAACACATACACTTCGTTTAAATTACAGTTAAAACAATGGCTCATAGACAATCAGAGCTGTCAACATTAAGACATCCACCTCTCGCTGCCCCCTGCTGGACACTGGCCTTTATTATTATTATTAAGCGATTAAGTGATTGAGTGAGAGGGAATATTTGTAATTGGCTGGTTATTGATTGCGGGTGAATGTTTGTAATTGAGTTGTCTTAAGTAATGCACTTTTTAGAATGATGAATTTTAACTGAAGTAATGTACTTTTTAGAATGATGAATTTTAACTTTGTAATGTGATTTTTTGTTATGTAGAAATGATACCTAACATCTGTCAAGGGACTACGGATGAAAATTAGCCGTTTGGCTAACTCTGGCATATTTACATGCAAATGTTGATTAATATGCACTGTCCCTGAAATAAACAAATAAATAAATAAACATCCTCTTCCACGTCTGCAGGGAACATTCAAGTTGGCACTGCAACACAAAACGCCACTCAGACGTCCCTCAAAGACGCGTTTGCTAAGGGGACTGCCTATGAAAAGAAAAGCAAACAGTGAAACGATATTACCAACACTGTTACTATCCACTTAGCCAAAGACATGGTACCACTGAGTACTGTTGAGAAAGGAGCTTCAAGGAGATGATTAAACCACTGGATCCCAGATATGTTTTACCAAGTCTAATTTACTGCAGTAATTATTCTCTAAATTATTAGGAAATGGGGTTAATACCTCGTCATGCATGAAAAAAAAATACCGTCAAATACCGTGACACCGAGATCATTTTGAAAAATACCGTGATATCAATCATGGTCATACCGCCCAGCTCTACCTGAAGTTGTGTTTTGTTTCATTCACACATGCTTGAGTGATCCTGCATTATTAGTCTGTCTACATTACCAAAGCTCATAATGCTCTGTTCCACCTTGTGATGTCATTAAGTCGTAGTTTTTAACAACTACCTTTTACCTTTAGTTCAGTAGAGACTGGCAATTCTGGACCTGAAATCATCCAAATGATTCTAGTGAAGGTGTATGGAGTTCCAAAACATAGTGTAATACTTCCTTTATTACCACATGACATCACAAGGTGTTTTCTGTTTGAGAAGAGTTTTACTTTGTTAAACTTGTGAAACAACAGAAAAATCCAGGTATGTTTTTGATGAAGAAACTACCTGGCAAAATATGGGCCCTTCAAAGGTGCGGTCTTAAAATGTGAAAAACTGTTCATTTTAAACAGTTTGCAGTGGTTATTCCTCACTTACCTCATGCATTCAGAGCATCCTAATTATTCAACGCAATTTCACAGCTCTCAGCATTCCCATCACACTCTGCACTGGTTTCTAACAACATGCATGCTAACTTGCACTTCCTGATTATCAAACAATAAAACCCTTAGATGTAGACAGTACACAGCAAACTTACATTGACCTTGAGAGCTGTATTTAAGCAAATTTATCTTAAAAACATGGGGGGAAATGTGATTTTCAAACCATGAGTCAGGAAAATGTTTAGTTTGAATTATAGCACCGCCCAGACAGTACACACACTGTAATACAATATAGCTATACTGACGTAAGACACATTTTGCTGAAATACATTAGAAAAGCCAGGGCTGTTAAGTTGTTAGCACAGTCTCATTTAGGTGCAAGCCAAAGGAACTATTATGAAACACTGCAGCTATATTAAAATGCATTCAAATCTCGTAATTCAGAACTTGGAATTTAGAACAGCCAGATCAGTACACTCTAATAGGCTGCGTTTTAACCATGAATCACAAATCTGCAGTGTGACAGTTAGATTCCACCTGAGAATTGTGACCTGTCCTCCAACTAATTTTATAGGGATTTTAGAATGTTGTAATTTGGGGTTTTCAGACTTTTTCTAGAATGAGATGACATCATACTCCCAGATGGGGGGGCAAGAGCCAGTTTTTCCTACTGAAAACATTGTATTTTGATGAGAAATAGCCATAAATACTGAGCCTGATCATTTGTTAGTGGTTTAATTTTAACAATATTAATTTTAGTTGGTTGGGGGACCACCACCTGCTTGTCTCTATGGATATGTCATTGCTCTGCCTGGAATGTTCCACAGTATGACATTAAACTGCTCTACTTTATATATTTTTTTCAATTACAAGTGATTTTATAGCTCAAAAATACCCAGAAAAACACGCATTCTGAAAGTATGCAGGGTTGCCTCTCCACAGATCTGACCTTTAACTTGTCTATGTGACTATGACTGACCTATAGAATGTTGTGATGCCATCTGAAGCCAAGCAATACAAGATGTCAGAATCTACTTACAAAGAAATCATCTGGTTAAACGTTATAGGCATGTCATGGCAAAGTACAACATTATCCATAGGGAAATCAGACTCTTGCCCCCATCTGGCCGTATGAAATCATCACATTTTAGAAAACCACCAGTTGTTTATTATTCCTGTTGCCATGGAAACTACAACTGGTATTTTGTTTACTGTGTATGCTGTTGCAAAGTACACATTGCTTTCTCATATTGTACCATCAGCTAGGCATAACACAAAGCCTGTCTGTTCCTGTCTACTTCAAGTACTAGCATATTTATACTATGTAGGAACTGTGGGAATGCATGTCGGAGTGTCCATTATGCACAGTGCAAAAGAATCCAACCACTAATGGATATCTGCAGACCAATGCATCATAACATGTCTGAGTAATGCTCTAAAGACGTTGTATTTTTACTCCCTACGCTCTCGTAGTTTTCAGCACGACTACATTAGAGCAAGAGCATGAATAATTCAGGAAGCTTTGGGCTCTCGCAGTATAAACTTGGAGTGGTAATGAGAGTGAATCCACCTGCCACTATCCCACACACTCTACCCGATCCGCGTCACCCACCGAGGCTCAAATTGTTTGCTAGCACTCGTAGCGACAGCCGTGAGCCATGCACCAGTGTGTTTTATTTTTAATCAGAGACGGCCAACCTTCAGTTCTGTGTGTGGATATAATGGCTCCACTGTGCAAGGCTGTCCAGGCTACAATCTGAGCTATGTAAATGGATGTTTGGTTTATGTTGCGTATATGCCTGCTGATACTTTTTGAATAGCCCACTTTACAAATGATGTCAAAACCTTAGACAAACAAATGGTCACATACGCGTTTGGTACGGTACGCGTTCTACATTTAAACGCTTTGTAAAACCAGAAATTGTGTAGGAAAAACAAGGTAGCGGTCCTATATTACAGAAAATGGATTCTTGTGAGCTTTAAAGATCCCATGACATGGTACTTCTTGATGCTTTTATATGGCGCCTTAATGGTTCCCTAATACTGTAAATGAATCCTTCTTCAAAATCAAGACTCAGTGCATGAGAAAGCCTCGTGAACACAGAGTCAAAAATATCTCTCTCAAACACTTTATTATGGGTTTTGTTGCTTGAATGCAAATGAGGAGGACAGAGACAGGCCAGTGCAGCGGGTGGGGGTGTGGCCAAACTCTCCGCTCTTTCCTCTTTAGCTGTGCGCTGGCCCCCCCACAAGATATGAGACGATTTCCATTGAAAAATAAACACATTTCCACAGAAAATTTGGAGGCTCGGATAAAGGACATCCGAGCCTGGAAACACTCTCACATGCCTCCAGGCAAATAAAAAAACGCATCTCGCATTGCGTAGCTCGTTTGCGGTCCAAACTCTCTGGGCATGAATTCCGGAGACGGGGGGGTGGAACTGCATTTGCATTTTTCCCTGAGTGTGTCAGAAATTTCCCTTGTTCAGAATCGCCTGTTTGGGCTGTCTTTTTTTCAAACATGGAAAAGGATCGCAAATACTCAGTTTACACATTTCGCAGCTTTTAGCCATGGGGGGGGGGGCTAAACAGGGTAGGGGAGCTCACATTCATGTTCAAAAACCTCAGAAAGTGAAAATTTCATGCCATGGGACCTTTAAGCAATGTTATAAATGTCTGTTTTTAGTAACTGTGAAAAGCGCTTTTGGCAGTTTTATTTTGAGAAGTTGGAGGTTATTGTGCAGTATTAGACAAAATATGACTTTTTATCTTTGGGTGATAAAACTACTTTATTTCTGACAATGTTGCTTACATTATGTAATAAGAATGAATTTTACAGTATTCTGATTAATCATATAGTAAGTTTATTCAAAGTAGAAAGTCTCAAAGGCCTGTTTTAAGCATGGCTGCTAATTGGGTCTGTTAGACATGTGTTTAACTTGAAAAACGACCAATGCATCTAAATTGTGTTAATGGTTCATCATTCCAACATTACCTAAATCTCAGCTATTTATATTGCAGATGTCAAAACACAATTGCTTAAATATTGTATTAGATATGTAGTTGTTAATATAATTTCATTATGTTTCTTTTGTTTGTTTTTTTATTTGAGCATTTAGATGTTTTGCCAGTGAGTGGGCTTAGGTGATATTGAACAAAATCAGACAACAAAATTCAAATTATTTAGCAGTCTATCTGTAATTTGTTAAAAGGCAAGAAGGTCTTAGTTGAGGTTCATGCATTGCAAAAATGTGAAGAAATACAACTTTATACTGTTTTTAGAAAAATTAAAGTGGTAGGTTCCTTATTTTTTAATTTTCAGTTTTACATTTTTTTTCCCATTATAAACAGTGTACTCAATATTTTCATACCTTCAAGACGGTTTTACTGACTTACATGACTGATTAGATCTTGTAGTAAACACTATATTCCCAATGATACCCTCAATTGTAATTTCCTAATGGTTGTCTGTCCTCGTGTGTTGCAGGTTCTGCGAGTCCCCCACTAGCGACCTGGAGATGAGAAACGGGCGCGGCCGGGGCAAACGCATGAGGCCCAACAGCAACACGCCCATCAACGACAACAGCAATTCATCGGACAACAAGGGCACTACCAACAATAAGACCCGTGGTGCCTCCAACAGCAAAGGTCGCCGTGGCAGCCAGACTCCCTCCGAGCGCCGTACCCCTCCCAACAGCAACACTGAGGACGTCAAAGCCAGCCCCTCCTCCGCCTGCAAACGCAAAACCAAACCTACTTCAGACATGGAGCCAAATTCTAGTTCAGAGGATTCTAAAGGCAACAAGCGGATGCGTACGAATTCTAATAGTGGAGTAGTAGGCGGGCTACACTTGCCGACTATAAAAGCGGAGCCTCTTCCTCCTCCCATCGACCGGACTTGCCCATCACCAGTTCTCATTGACTGTCCCCATCCCAACTGCAATAAAAAGTACAAACACATCAACGGACTCAAGTATCACCAAGCTAGAGCTCACAACGATGACGATGTTAAGTTGGAGATTGACGGGGATAGCGAATACGGGGAAGAGTCCACTCTCCACCCCGAACCGGGAAACTGCAACGGAGCGTCAATATCCCAGAAAGGTTGCATGTCACCGGCAAGATCGGTAACGCCAAAAGGTAGAGGGTTTGACGCCCAAAGTCCCTCGCCATCACCAGGCAAGTTTGGGTCCAAGGCAGGTAAAAAGAAAGCCATGGAAGTTGAGGTGGAGCCCATGGATGGTTGCGAAGATGGGGTGTGCCTAACTGACGAAGCGAGCAATGATGGGCTGGATGACAAAAGAGGAGGGAAGAAGGCTGGGGGGAAAGCTGACAAGTTGGCACAGAAAAACATGAAGTCTCCGCGGCCCGTCGCTCCAGGATCAGTGGCATCCCAACAAATGTATGCCTTTCCTCCTGGCAATCCGAACTCCACTTCCGCGGTTGTGCCGATCATGCAAGGTATTCCCAAAAGCCCCCAAATAAAAGGCACACAACCTAAACCGCCAGCCATAGCTGACCCCACTTCAAATAACTCCAAAGACAAGAAAAAGAAAGAAAAAAAGAAAAAGGAGGGGTTGAAGGATGCAGAAAGCCCTAAACCGACAGGGAAGGGTGTAAAAACTGAGGATGGGAAGGTCTCTTATCCAGATCCCTGCGAACAAGGGAATAAAGGAGATGGACTTCTTAATGGATCTTCGGACCCGCACCAGAGTCGGCTAGCTAGCATAAAAGCAGAAGCCGACAAGATTTATAGCTTCTCTGATAATGCGCCAAGCCCGTCGATTGGCGTAGCAAGCAGAATAGATGGGCCAGGCATGCCACAGCCCCTAACTCCCCTTCACATGGTCAGTCAGAACGGAGCCGACAACGCCTCAGTGAAAACCAACAGCCCAGCCTACTCGGATATCTCGGATGCAGGGGAGGATGCAGAGGGAAAGTTGGAAGGGGTTAAAGCTAAGACGGATGACCAAGGCATTCGAGAAGGCGTCAAGAAGGCATTGTTCCCAAACCAACCATCCAGCAAAGACTCCCCGTACTACGCCGGATACGAGTCCTATTACTCACCCAACTACGTCAACCCGAGTCCCGGTGGGCCCAGTCAGGGAACGCCAGGAGGGGAAGGGCCTGTGAAGCTGAAAAGGGAGGATGAACAAGAGCAAGCCGAGGACAAAGTCAAGGTGGAGATTCACGAAGATCGCAAACCAGATGTCAACACTCCCAGTCAGCAGCCCCAGCAACCATCAGTCATCCAGCAGAGATCCACCATGTACATGCAGCCGCTGTATTATAACCAGTACGCCTACGTTCCCCCCTACGCCTACCACCCCGACCAGGCCTACCACAACCACAACCACCTGATGAGCACCAATCCAGCCTACCGACAGCAGTATGAGGAGAGGCAGAGGCAGCTGGTAGAGCAACACCGTGCGGCCGAGAAGAAGGATGTAAAAGAGAGAGAGGCCATGAAAGAGGACTGGAAGCAAAAGAGTCCTCTGCCCCCCAGTCTCTCCAAAGCCCCCAGCCAGTCTGACTTGGGGAAGACGCAGCCCCAGAGCAAATCCAGAGACTCTCCGTCAGAACCCAAGTCTATGGGTGGGCTAAAGGGAGACGAGCCCAAGACACCACAGGCAGAGGGGTTGAAGATGAAGCTGACAGATGGGGCTCACCACGGCAAAGAGGACCCCAAACAGGCTCTGGAGGCCCGGGGACAGGCAGGGATGGAGCAGGCCATGTGGTACAGACAGGTAAGCCGTCACTCCATAGTTTGTTGTGTTGGTGTACTCTGTGTGGCTTTTTTCATGTAAATCTAAAACCACCAGATTCAACCTGCCGTTTTCAGTTTGTAGTGGGTAGTACTCCGTTACATTTATTTTACACCCATTTTTTCAATGATTATACTTTTCAGATTACCTTTTGAGCAGCATACTTTTACTCAAGTAGTAGTACAGTTACTTCAATATATTTAAGTAGGAGTAACAGTTGTGGTTCCCACTGTGTGTAAGTCTACAAGTGACAAAAGCTTCCGCTTCTCCATTTCTCGGTTGTGGGGGCAGCAGTCCAAGCAGATCTGCTGCCCAGAACACAATGCACCAGTCCCCATGAATCCTCCTGTGGGTGGTGGGTCCACAGGAGGATGGCCCACGTCACAACTGGCTTTGATGTACTTCTGTTATGGGGACTATCAGTGTCCGCAGACACTGGGGGCGAGGTGGGGTTAAGTGTCTTGCCCACCACCAACCCCTGGATCAGTAGCCAAACGCTCCACCAACTGAGCTCTTGCCGCCCATCACACTCACACTTGCATCACACTTGCAATTCATGAAATTCACCTCTTGCTCACTCAGAGCATTATTAAGGCTGACCAATACTAGGTGTGGGAGAAAAAGTGTCTTTGCTTGAGCACAGAGCTGCAAGAGAAAATTAGAGATCAAAATATACCAAAATTGAATACCGTCAAAGGAATAGGATCGTGATATGATTTTTCTCACCATATCAGCCAGCCCTATGTAATATTAGTAGCATGTTGTTCCACAGCAGTATCCTGAGAGCCAGAAGCCGTCAGTGGAGGAGGAGCACCAGCATCTGCCCCGGTGGAAGGACGAGCGTGACCGGGACAGGGAGCGAAAGATAAAGGAGGAGCGCAGCAGGCCCAAGGACTCTCAGAGCACAGCTAAAGAGACAGAGCCTAAAGACAGTGAGCGGCTAACAGAGGAGCACCGCTCCCTCAGCAAAGACTCCAGGCCTAACCCACACATGCAGTTCTCCTCCCCCCTCGCACAGCACCAGGGCTACATGCCCTACATGCATGGGTACCCCTATGGACAGGGCTTTGACCCCAACCACCCCGGGTACAGGGGAATGCCCTCTGTCATGATGCAGAACTACCCAGGTACATTCACTTCATTCACACTGGATATGAAAGGAGAAAGCACTCAAACATTTAACCAACCAACATAGTTACAGGGTTTTGCTTTTATCAATGACTGAAACACAAATTAAAGTTAATGAACATCTTGGCTTTAAATTGTGTGATAATTTTAAAAATGCTTTTTGAACTAATTGAGTCTCTTAAATTCTGCTCATTTTGGAGTTTTATATTTTTCAAAATCAATTTTAGCAATTCATCTTTTTCAAAGGAATAGCATTGAACCACTTGGCACATTTGCACTTCGCTGGCTGAAATGATTAGTGGATGAATCACAGCTCCTCTGAGACAGTGTGAGCCGTAATGATGTGATGTTAGAAAATTTATTTAATTCTATCAGTGTATCACATGTATTGAATAGTATAAGTGAGCATAAATGCACTAAAACTGCGTAACACAGGGCTCCTAGTTGTATAATGCACTTCAACTTTGGCTACAAACTGAACTTCTCATCTGTGATTCTGAAAAGCCTGTTCACTGTGTGGAAATGTTTCAAATATTAGTTAGTTCTGTGTTTTACATGAAACTAGTCCCTACATTCTAGAGCCCAAACAGCTGTAATCCCTCTATTATTGATATACAGTGATATAGAATGTGATTTAACTGTTGCCGGACTACTCATGTGTTATGCAAAATGGATGCACAATAGTTAGCCAATGGAATTCTCACTGAGAATAGGTGGTATAATATACTCGAACTGTCATAAATGTTAACATGATCTTCTCCTTCCAAGGTTCGTACCTACCCGGAGGCTACCCCTTTTCCCCATACGGGACTAAAATAGTTGGTGAGGAGGGCAGTGAGAAGTCTCGTGCTAGTCCCACTGTGACTAAAGCCGCCCCGGACTCCAAAGCGCTGGACATTCTGCATCAGCACGCCAGCCAGTACAAGAGCAAGTCCCCCACAGTGGGAGACAAGGCTCCTCATGAGCGGGACAGAGAGGGGGAGCGAGGAGCGACCGGAGAAAGGGAGCGCGATGTGGACCGGCCGCGCTCCTCCCCCTCGCAGCGCATCATGCCCTCACATCACCACCTGGGATACCCCCTGCTCTCAGGCCAGTACGACCTCTCCTACTCCACAGGTACGTCTGCTCCACTCACCAGCACCAGGCAGGGGACAGGACTGTTCAGGGGATAGGGCCAGGTTTGGTTTTACACTCTTCTACTGTTTCATACACACTGAAGTGGGAATAAAACACCATAACTCAATACAAGCACATTTCAAATAGAGTTGCATACTAGGGCAGTACCTGGAGGATTAAAAGGGAGAGTGAGGGGGGAGGAGGTGCAGGTTCTGGACATAAGGGAACAGTGTGTTTGGTCTAACAGATGCCATCTTCTGTTACTTACTGCACCTTTATGTAAAAAATATCAAAGTACTTGTTTAAAGGTCCCATGACATGGTACTTCTTGATGCTTTTATATGGCTCCTTAATGGTTCCCTAATACTGTAAATGAATCCTTCTTCAAAATCAACACTCAGTGCATGAGAAAGACACATGTACACAGTCAGAGTCAGAAAATCTCTCTCTGAACGACTCATTCTGGGCCTTGTTGCTTGAATGCAAATGAGAAGGACACAGATAGGTTAGAGGAGCGGGTGGGGGGGGCCAAATACACCGCTGGTTAGGTGCGCTGTGCGCTGTCTCCCACTTCCGCGTTTTAAGCGCGGAGGAAGAAAGGAGAGGAATTTAAATGAAAAAAACACATTTTCACAGAAAATCAAATTAAACCACTGCTGTTTCAGAGGTCCAGAGGGTCGGGTAAAGGACTTCCGAGCCTAGAAACACTCGCACGTGCCTCCAGGCAAATAAAAAAATGCATTTTGCATTGCGTAGCTCCTTCGCGGTCCAAACTCACTGGGCGTGATTTACAGAGACAGGGGGTGGACATCCAGACGGTGGTGGAACTGCATTTACATTTCTTTTTTCGATGCCTTGTTCAGAATCGCCCGTTTGAGCTGGGTTTTTTTCTAACGCAGAAAAGGACCGCAAATGCTCAGTTTAGACATTTCGCAACTTTTAACCATGGGGGGGGCCCTAAACAGGGTAGGGGAGCTCACATTACCGTCTAAAAACCTCAGAAAGTGAAAATTTCATGCCATGGGACCTTTAAAATATAATTCAGCACAAAATAATGCATTCAAAGAGTTCCCAATAATATAATAAGTATAATGTTTGAGTAAGTGTTGGAACTAGGACTGCATCTACTGGTGCAGTGAAGAAGTAAGCCGTCTGTGACAAGCTAAGAGCAATGACAGCTAGAGATAAACCTGCTGATTATCTGAGGCAGTTTAAACATGGACATGATCAAAACAAGTTTAGTGGCGGTTAGGGATGTCAACAATTAATCGACGTACGATTAATTAATCGACTTACGATTAATTGTCGATTAAGACGTTGGTCGATTAAAATGCATTAATTGTAACTAATCGCTAGAGGAGAGGGCGCTACTCTGGAATGTGAACACGAGATGTGAACCCACTCGTGAGAAGGACCATAGCGTTACATCCGCGGCCGATCTAGAAGCAGTGCAAAATGTTTTCCTCCCCACCCAATTTTTGCGGCTTGGTTCGCTCCGCATCCCGCTGTCTGCATGAACACGTGCGCGGCGCGCTGCACGTGCTCCTCCACTCCGGGCTGTAGCAGGCTCCACGTGAAAGCGCAGTGGAAGCAGCCCGCTGTTTTCCCCGATCAATTCATTTTTTAATCATTTCATATCACGGAGCTCTGCGTCAAGCCGCATGTACAATAGCCGCAATAAAAGCTCGAGTTTTGTTTTTTACAAAAAACGTCCTCAATTTATTTTCAATAAAGAATGTATTTTGTTATTCAGCATCAATACATTTGTCTGCTTTTTACTAAGGAATAATTAATTGAGGAATATACAATATAATAATACTATGATATATTTTTGACTCAGTGTTATGTTACTATAGCTTATATTCTTAAAGACCCTATTGAAACACTCAAATTCAGGTGAAAAACGCCGCTTATCAGTTAATCGTAAGTCGATCGATAAGGTCCGTCGACTTTAGATTCATGAATTAATCGATAATTTGCATCCCTAGTGGCGGTGTATGGCTTCAAAAACACAGAGGAGCTTATTGGATTAGAAAGTGCTGACGTAAATAGATCTATTTTTTGATGAATGTACAAATTAAAAAGCTCAAAAGTAACATTGCGATAATATGGGCCCATTAAATACATTATTTTATATTCACTGTCAACAGGAATGGAGGTGGTTGGAGCTGGACGTGTCTTGTGGATGTGTCGTGTGTGAATACAAAGAGATAAAGGAGACTGGAGAAAAGTGCTAGCTAATTTGCACTTCTAATTACATGTGATTGGTGCATAATTAAGCCATAAAACATTGTCACAAAATGAAAAAACAAATTACACAAAGCTTTGGGAGCATATATAAATGTTGTGCTTTGCTTTTATGCAGCACCAAAATGTATTCTCGTTCGCAGTGTACGGAGACCTGGGAGGTCCATTGTTCATATTTGAATGTTAAAAGTTTGGACGAGCGTTTGGATAAAATAACTTTAGGGCTAAGGCTAAAGAAATATAAACCATTGATTTTAACCATAGACTGTATATATAAATGGAAATGGCTAACCTGCTAGCCGCCGGGTTCCAATTAGGAAGTGAGAATGGGTGTGAAGTGGTTCCGCTGGTTGCAGTTTACTTGTACATGTTGTGCTGTTGCCCCTCTCTCTGCCCCTGCTGCTGTGAGTCTCATCACTTTGGTTTTAAAATGTTCATTTTAAACCACTCTACATGATCCTATGGGGTTTATTTCGTTATTCTGTGTCTAAATTTAGATATGAACATTATTAACAGGCCTATTTCCCCTGAAGTCGCTCCTGCTAGCTTTGATTTACAGCGCCGCTGATAAGCACCCGCCCCCTTCCATACCAGCAGCGCAAGCGGGTGAGGGCGTGTATCTTCAACAGCCTCGCTTCTGATTGGCTCTTTGGTTTTACGCTCGGATTTCCATGTATGGTCCAAATATGGTTTAACAAATGTGTCATTCGTGTATTTGTGTTTTTTTGTTTTGTTTTTGTGGTGATTCCCATTGTTGTAATACTTCACACTTTCAGTCTCAACCATTTCTGAGTTTACGATATGATATCAATTGCTGGATTGGGTATCAGCTACATGATAGCATTCCAGCCAATATCCTGGTTGATAATCAGTTATTGGTTGGTTATTAATCAGTGCGCCCTATTTGAACCTTCCATACTGTCGGCGACAAGTTTCCAATGTCCAATCCTACACCCACAGGCCTTTGACACACAGTTCTCTATAAATATACAAATGCACTGAATGAAACAGTGGCATGAAATTTTCACTTTCTGAGGTTTTTGAACGTTAATGTGAGCTCCCCTACCCTGTTTAGGCCCCCCCCCCCCATGGTTAAAAGTTGTGAAATGTCTAAACTGAGCATTTGCGATCCTTTTCTGCGTTTGAAAAAATCAGAGCTCAAACGGGCGATTTTGAACAAGGCACCTTATTGACGTCAGATCGAAAAACGAAATGCAAATGCAGTTCCACCCCCGTCTGTCTGTACTCAGCGTCTCTGTAAATCACGCCCAGAGAGTTTGGACTGCGAATGCGCTAGGCAATGCGAAATGCGTTTTTTTATTTGCCTGGAGGCACGTCCGAGTGTTTCTAGGCTCGGAAGTCCTTTATCTGAGCCTCTGGACCTTTGAACAGCAGTGGTTTCATTTTATTTTCTGTGGAAATGTGTTTATTTTTCAATGGAACGCTTCTAGTCTCTTCTCCACGCAAAAATGCGGAAATGGATCAGCTGAGAGCGGAGAGTTTGGCCACGCCCCCACCCTCTACTATAGGCCATCTCTTTTCTCCTCATTTGCATTCAAGCAACAACGCCCATAATGGCCTGTTCAGAGAGAGAAAAATTACTCTTTCTCATCTTATCTCTGTTTCTCATGCAGTGAGTGTTGATTTTGAAGAAGGATTCATTTACAGTATTAGGGAACCATTAAGGAGCCATATAAAAGCATCAAGAAGTACCATGTCATGGGATCTTTAATCAGTGGGATGCTCCCTCATTGTGTGGTGATAGTGCTCTGAAGGGGGAGTGACGCACCGAGAGCAAAGAGAGGTGAGACTAGGAACGTCAAAAACTAAAGTGAAACATGTTTTGTAGTTTATTTATGCGACAGGGACAGTGCACAATCTACATTAACCTTATCAGGGTGAGTATAGTAACATGGTGATCTAATTGTGTTTTGTGTTTGTAGTTAAGTCTCTATAAATGTAATTCTTCCTCTTTTAAGTATCAGTATATGAGTATTGAAACTGAAAAAAGCAGAATCTGTGTTCTAGTTGGGAAATGCCCCAGTTACCAGTTGCCTGTAACACACCGCGGTCTGTTCCTGAAAGCTGTTGGTAATGCTTTCGAATGCAACCATGACGACGAGCCAGTGTGTGCACCCCCTCCTCCTGCCTGACAAAACACACAGCCATTACAGTGAAATACAAGCCTGCAGAGACACAAACGAGCTGCAGTGTTTGCATACAACACAGGACAGGTGCCAGGGCTCTCTCAGCACAAAAACGGCAACAAATGAAACCTTCCGTCATCCAGGCGGGCTCACTGCTCCGGCGGAGGGTTACAGTGTCGAGTCGTGCTCTGGCCTGGTTTGGCTGTGATGAGGCTGTGCCAGAGCCGTGCCGCAGTGAGACAATACACCGCTCTCTCCATTCAGTGTGGGTCTTCTGAGGACAAGCGAAAGCTCAGACTCTAATGAAGACATGAGCCACAATAGAGCAGACAACAGGGACATCTAGTGGTCCAAGTCCAGTACTGCGACAGTGAGCAGCACAGGTCAAATGCAGTGTGGAGTTCTAAGATGAACTTTAAAAACCTCGAAAGTGCCTGTGGTGTAGATTGATTTGGATTATTTTAGTTTAGTTCTCAAATGTAAAATCTGGATTAGGTACTTGAAGTCATTTTTCTCTTGAATTGATTTATGGTGTCAGATCAATGATAGGTGTAATATGAACTCGATGCTTAGAGTAAGGGTCCAAGACTAGATTATCTTGTAGTTATCAATACATAAAGATAAAACCTTAAAGTGTGCAATCATAGAATTTGGTGTTCATTTAGTGTTCTCAATCTCAGTACATGGACAGACCATGTCTTATATGAAAGTTCAGACCCTTCATGACACTCAAAGACGCTGTACAAGAGGTAAAATCAGTAATAAAACAAGTAACAAAACAATAAACAATCAGAAAAATATTAAACATTAAGAAACATTAAAAGCAGTTTTAAAAAGGTGAGTCTTGAGCAGTTTTTTAAAGGTGGGGAGGTCAGAGCAGTCACGGATAGGTCGTGGGAGTGAGTTCCAGAGGGTGGGGGCAGCAATGGAGAAGGCTCTGTCACCCCAGGTTCGGAGCTTGGTCCTGTAGGGGAGGGACAGGAGGTTGGTGTCGGAGGAACGGAGGGAGCGGGATGGGGTGTGGCGGTGCAGGAGGTATGATGGGGCCAGGTTATGGAGGGCTTTGTGGGTCAGGAGGAGGACTTTGAATTGGATGCGCTAAGGGATGGGGAGCCAGTGGAGGTTTTGGAGGACAGGAGTGATGTGCTCTCGGGAGCGGGTGTGGGTGAGGAGGCGGGCAGCAGAGTTTTGAATGTATTGGAGTTTGTTGAGAGTTTTGGAGGGTAGACCATAGAAAAGGCTATTGCAGTAGTCGATTTGAGAGGTGATGAATGCATGAATGAGAGTTTCAGCAGCAGAGAAAGAAAGGGATGGGCGGAGTCGTGCAGTGTTTTTGAGATGAAAGAAAGCAGTCCGGGTTATGTAGTTTATGTGTTGTTGGTATGAGAGTGTGGTGTCAAAAAGAATGCCAAGGTTTCGGATGAGTGGGGATGGAGTGAGGGTTGTGTTGTCTATGGTCAGGCTGAAGTCTTGAGTGGATTTGGTGATGTTTTTGGGGCCAATAATGATTAAGTCGGATTTATCACAGTTTAGTTTTAGGAAATTGTGTTGCATCCATGTTTTGATTTCAGACAGGCAGTGGGTGAGGGAAGAGTGAGTTGTGGAGTTGATGGATTTAGTAGTTATGTAAAGTTGAATATCGTCGGCGTAGCAGTGGAAATGGAGGCCGTGGCGGCGAATGATGCTTCCAAGGGGGAGGAGGTAGAGGATGAACAGGAGGGGACCAAGCACCGAACCTTGGGGGACGCCTTGCAATAGGGGAGCGGTGGGGGAGAAGCAGTTGCTGATGTGGATGAATTGTTGACGGTTAGTGAGGTAAGAGTTGATCCAGAATAGTGCTGAGCCGGTGATGTTGAAAGAGTTCTTGAGACGGGAGAGGAGGATGGAGTGGCTGATGGTGTCACTCATTCATAATTGGCTGCAGGTGCTGGGCTTTAGATAGTGACCGTTCAGTAACATTTGTAATGCACATTTGTAATGGAAGACTGAAAAGGACTTTAGTGCTGCGGTCTTATTCAATCTCTTACAGAGCCTTTCATTAGACATTCTGAGAGTTAACTGTTACAGGACACTCAGGTAAAAAAATAATAGTAATAATAATTTTTGCTTTAATGTGTCTGTTCTGATTTGTTCAATTTGCACAATCTTTTGCCAGCACCTTATGGGTAACGTCTATGGCAAATTGGTGTTTTATTTGAAACTTTATTTTATTGGAGGGAGCACAGTATGGTTAGTGGGTTTTTAGTCTCTCTCTCGTTGCTGTAAGGGGTATGGGTCATCACATAAAACAGGCCAAGGTCTTTACTCATTTGAAATCTTTATGTTCAGATGTATCTTTTTTACAAGAAACTCATATTAGACCAACAGATCAAGCACGTTTAAAGTGCAGCTGGGCAGGGCAAATATTTCAATCAACTTTTTCAAGCAAAGCACACGGAGTAGCCATTGTTATTACAAAATACATTCCTTTTGACCATATTGACACAATTAGCGATGTTAATGGCAGATTTTTGATCGTAACTGGTTATACTCTATGCACGTTACTCTGGTCAACATTTATGGTCCGAATGTTGATGATGGGGGGTTTTTTTTGCAAAATCGACAAATGATCAGATCTTGAGAGTACTACTCTTATTATTGCTGGGGATTATAATTTGTTTCTGGATAGGGATTTAGACAGATCCTCTAGGAAACAATCCGTACCATAAAATGCTATGGTAACTTTGAATAGTCTTATATCTTCTACCAATTTAGTGAACATCTTACAGCATCCAACGGATAGAGAGTATTCTTTTTTCTCCAAACTACATAATTCTTACTCGCGAATTGATTTGTTTTTACTAGACCCTAAATTACTACCCGACGTGATACACAGTAAATATTGTAACATTGTGATTTCGGGTCATGCCCCGACTACTATTGTCCTTGACCTTTATCAAAACAAGATACTGTCTGGAGGCTGCGGCCATATTTACTTAATGACGTTCATTTTTGCAAATATTTATCTTGTAAATTGGAGGAATTTTTACTTACTAATGAAATGTCAGAGACATCAGACTCCATTCTATTGGGAAACCTTTAAGGTGGTTATGAGAGGACACGTCATATCATATGAAGCCTTGCAAAGGAAGTTAAGAAACTCACGCTTAAGAGAAAATGATGATAAGCTAACACAGCTGGAAACACTTTATAGCCAGAACAGTAATAATCAAACTCTACAGGTGATACTTCATTTTAAGTATGAATACAATACTATTTTAACCAAACAAGTAAGCGACCAGATGTCACGGCTCTGCGCTATTTTGAGCTTGGGGACAAACCACATCCACTCTTAGCCCGACAACTTCGGGAACAACAGACTAGTAGGGCAAAATACAGGATTAAGTCCAACACTGGAGATATTGTCACCCTTCCTAAGACAATAAATAAATGTTTTATGGATTTTTACAAAGAGTTGTATAATTCAAAGGCAAGAGGTGACGTGGATACCTGGTTTAAGGATGTCCCCATTCCAAAATTGAGTGATGCTTCACATGAGGCCTTGAAGCCAATAACCATATATGAGGTGATGTATTCCATTAAGTGATTTACTAATGGGAAGACACCTGGGCCGGACGGCTTTGGTGCAGAATTATATAAAAGTTTGCTGGGCAAATATCCCCACTCTTGTTCAGAACGTTGTCTCACTCCAGTGAAGCAAAAATGCTTCCTCCCACTCTATATAATGCAAACATTGCCCTTCTATTAAAACCTGATGATGATGATTCCAATCCAGCATCATACCTTCCAATGTCTGTGCTAAACCTTGATTGCAAGATTCTTACTAAAATACTTGCTAACAGGTTAAATAATTGTATCGAATCCCTCGTGCATAAGGATCAGTCTGGGTTCATCCCTAACAGTTATTCGTTTTTTAATACTAGAAGGGTGTTAAACATTACATATTACAAATTTCCTGCTAGAGCTGGGCGATATGGCCTAAAAATAAAATCTCAGATTTTTTTTGTCCAGTTCTTTCCTCTGATCAGTAGGGGGCACATCACTGCAGACTTTGGGAACAGCTGCACTATAGGATTAAATGAAGTGATCTAAGGAAGGAGAAATGTAAAATGAATTAACATTTTTAATCCTCTTTTCTGTTTTGTGTTTGTAGGGAAACCTGACCGTCACACCTCAACCCTGCAGAGATTCATGTGACTGGCTCACATGGCGCAGCCTCCTGGGTGTTACCTTTAGACATCAGTTGAATGGTGTATTTCTCTGTCTGTTTTTAGCTCTTCTGCCCACGGCTCGGCAGATTCTCCTCTTTTTTTGTTTTGTTTTTTGTTTTTCCCTCCCTTCCCTTCGTCAAAGCTTGAACTGTTCCAGAACTGCCACAACCAGGTTCTAAGCCATCTGCCCCCACCTCAGACCCCCAAAAACTCACTTAGTCTCTGCACTGTCGACGAATACAATGCAAAAAGACCCTATTGGAGAACAGCATTACTTTAGTTGCTCTTTTGTTTTTGTCAAAGAATCAGCAGTGGGTTTTCAAAAGGGAGAGCTAGGTGGAAGTCGCAAAATGGAGGAAATGGTATAGAAGTGATTTAAATTCTCACGTAAATAAGAATATATCCGAAACTTGACACGTTTTGGAACAGGGGGGAATACAACGAGCGCTGCTTTGTTTGCGGAGGCATGAGGGCGGACATTTTAGCCACCGCCATCTTTGGTTTTCCAGTTCAGGGACGTCATCTCTCACCAACGGACCGCGCACACCTCAATGGAGAATTAACATTGTCCATGTTTTGTCATGATCTGTTCCATATTGTTTTGTTCATCTTTGAATGTTCTGATTTCATACATATGTTGAAGCCATATGAGCAAGTGTGTAGTGTTGTCACAATACTAAAATGTCAAACCCGATTTCAGTACTCGATACCGATTCTGATACCAGGATGTTAAAGGAAAAGTAACGTTTTTTTTACAATTTGAGCCTCATTTCGGTAATAAAACAAGTTGTTTTACTCACCCATAGCACTTTGGTGTCATATGGAGCACTTCCAGAGATGTTTTAGATTTGCGTTAGCCTAGCGCGACTTCTAGCCATAGCTCGGGGCATATAATATATTCCCCAAGCATGTAATATGCCCCGTGCGGTCTCCAAATAACACAAACTTTAGCACTTTTCAAATCATAGAAGCCCGATGTCTTAGTCTACGATTTCGTTTGAAGCAAAAATGGCCTGTAATCTGAGATTTATCCATAGTTTACAGCTTTGTGTTTCATGTTTGGGTCCCGGGAGCTGAGAGCGAAATAAACTGTGACTCCGCACATGCGCACTGGCGTCCTCATCTACTCGAAACTATGGCTAAATCTCGGATTACAGGCCACTTTTGCTTCAAATGAAATCGTAGACTAAGACATCGAGCTTCTATGATTTGAAAAGTGCTAAAGTTTGTGTTATTTGGAGACCGCAAATAAGTGCCCCGAGAACTCACATGATGGAGATGCAAATCTTAAAACATCTCCGGAAGTGCTCCATATGACACCAAACTGCTATGGGTGAGTAAAACAACTTGTTTTATTACCGAAATAAGGCTCAGATTGTTAAAAAAAAATTACTTTTCCTTTAAGTATCGATACCTGTTCAAATGAGTTTCGGTGCTAGATTCAGTATCTGATTTTCGATGCTTTTGACAACCCTGCAAATGATACCATATTGTCAATAAGAGCTACTACTTTTTTGCTTTTGTTTTCTAGTACGACTGTGCACTGAACAATGTGAAACTTTCTATTTCTAGTTTTCTGCTGTAAAATAACCTACACAGCCTAGAAAATGTGCGTAAGTGTTTATAAATGTATACCTGCAGGCATAAAAGTGTATAGATGAATTCTCACTGTAAATTAGGATTACGTATTTTTGTCATCTCCTCTCTCACTGTGCAAAAAATGTCACCTTTGGATCTCTGATTTTGTTATTTCTTTGAAAGTGTTTTGAATATTTGCCATTTGGGGTTTTGTGCATTCGTTTGCTCATGTGGCTTCATCATCATTTCGTTTCTCTAATTGTTTAAAGTTTAAAGGTTTGGTTTACAAATCACACACAAAATAGCCACACGCTGATTTCACTAAACAGGGGAGTGAGTGAAACTGGAAATAGAAGTGAATTCCTAGTGCTGTTAAAGAAACACTATGGAACTTCTGCCCCAAATTGCATAGCATTTCTCGTTCTTTTTAATATTTCATCCGATTTGATTGTTCAGCCCTTAAAGGTGCACTGCGTAACATTTATAGCGAAGGGTTCGGCATCTGTTTGTCGCCATAGAAATGTTATTGCTTTGTCTAGAATGTTCCACAGTATCTATCGCAGGGGAGACGCTACATTACAGTTCAGATTCACAGAAAGAGTTACTGTATTTTTGAGCAATAGAAACGCCTGTAATGAATAAACACAAGATGGAAATGTCATTCCATGGAACATTCCAGGTAAAGCAATAACATCTCCATGGAGACAAGTAAGTAGTGGACCCTCTACCAGAAAAATTGCGTAATGCACCTTAAATTGATCATAACTGTTTTGTGAAATAAAAATTAAAAATGACTTGATGGCTTGTGTCGGCTCAGTGGTACTGTAGTGTCGTACTCTTTCAGATCTGTCATTAGTTTTGGAATACGTTTAGTGTCGTCATAAAATGGACTGTTGCCCACTGACATTAAAGGAGAATTAACGTTTTTTTTTACAATCTGAGCCTTATTTCGGCAATAAAACAAGTCGTTTGACTCACCCATAGCACTTTGGTGTCATATGGAGCACTTCCAGAGATGTTTTAGATTTGCGATCTCCGTAATGTGAGTTCTCGGGGCACATGTTTGCGGTCTCCAAATAACACAAACTTTAGCACTTTTCAAATCATAGAAGCTCAATGTCTTAGTCTACGCTTTCGTTTGAATCAAAAGTGGCCTGTAATCCGAGATTTATCCATAATTTCGAGGAGATGAGGACGCCAGTGCGCATGTGCAGAGTCATAGTTTATTTCACTCTCAGCTCCCGGGACCCAAACATGAAACGCAAAGCTGTAAATTAGAAGAAGAAGAAGAACAACAAGTGACTTTATTGATCTCACACTGGAGAAATTCTTCTCTGCATTTTAACCCATCCTATATATACATATATTAGGAGCAGTGGGCAGCACACTTCTGCACCCGGGGACCATCTCCATGATCTTCTTGCTTCGGCTTGGTCAGGACCTAAGCTGGAGGTACCTATGGTGCATGTTTTGGGTTGATGGGGGAAACCGGAGTGCCCGGAGGAAACCCACCCAGACACGGGGAGAACATGCAAACTCCACACAGAACGGCCTGGGCGACCCGGGGATCGAACCCAGACCATGCATGCAAATTATGGATAAATCTCAGATTACAGGCCACTTTTGACTCAAAACGAAAGCGTAGACTAAGACATTGAGCTTCTATGATTTGAAAAGTGCTAAAGTTTGTGTTATTTGGAGACCGCTCAGGGCATATATTAGCGCTACGGCTATCGCTAATCTAAAACATCTCTGGAAGTGCTCCAAATGACACCAAAGTGCTATGGGTGAGTAAAACAACTTGTTTTATTACCGAAATAAGGCTCAGATTGTAAAAAAACGTTAATTCTCCTTTAAACTGAAATCAAAAGTGTTGAAGTTGGAGGCAATGTCATGATTATCTTAGTTTTTTGCACTGAATTAGATTTTATTTTTTTTACTTTTAGGAGTTTACTTATGACACTGTTTATATTTCCAAAAATACTGATGACCAATCGAGAAATGTCACATGTTAAGTCAAAAACTAATATTCTGAACCGATCCCATGAAGTTTGCTGCAAAATAAATCTATTGATGGGGAAAGGTTCTGAGCTCTACAGTACCACCAGGGAGAAGCAGGTGAAGCGCTTTTAAAATAACTAATGAAACGTAAACATTATCTACCAGAAAAGTTCCACAATGCACCTTTAAGAATGTGTTGTTTTAATGTGAGGTGCTTAGTTTTTTACATTCCCAAACTGCACAATACAATAAATTTCTGCAAAATGGTGATGGGGCTGAACAAAATCTGGCAAATATTAAAAATCCAATTTCATCCGATTTGAATTCACACTACAAATTTTATCATCTCCAGGAGTTATTTGAGTTGTTTGAGAGCACATTTACATATGTACCACTGAACTAATAGAATCCAATGCAAGTTTGTAGAAGTCCAAACTACAGGGTTAGCGTGTTTTATGGAAAAAATAAAAATAAAAACTTGGAGAAACCGCCCATTGAAATTTTCGATTTGACTTTGACAAATCTTCCATCACAACTCCATGTTTTCCATACTCGCCGTTGGATTTCTTCATAAATTCCATCTGTTCCGCCTCCCCTTCCCCTCTCCCGGCTGACAAGCGGACTTGTTTTTTGCATCTATGGTTGGCGTGTTTCGGTGTTCGTAACATGTGAGGGTATCCTATAGGCAGCTGCGATGTTGTCATTCTATTAGTCCCTTTTTTTTTTAGTA